>CAUDMG010001725.1:440000-762500 GCA_958450375.1 Homarus gammarus | reverse complement strand
GTTCCAGAAGACACTTATACAACTCCTCCCCAACTTACGACGAGGTTAGGGACCCAAATCCAGGTCGTAAGTCGAAAATGCTTAAATAATACATAGAAAATCTAAAATGGGTGTCTCTTTTTCTTCTCGGTACCACAAAACTCTCACTTTTAAGCTTGCCAGCCATTTTAAAGTGAGTTACAAACTAAAATTTTGTGTGTGTACTGACGTTGGGACTCGAAAATAAGTAATTTGACAAAATTTTGGTACAACTGAGGCAGGTCGTAAGTCGAGTAGGTCGTAAGTCGGGGAGGAGCTGTATTCAGGTCCACCTTCCAATTATTAATAGCAAATGCAATACTGTATGTCTTACCATTAATAAACTATCATCATCATCATCAATGCTGAATGGATATTTCCATGCATGGTATTCTTTCAGTGTGCATGATCTATTGCAACCTCTCCTCTCAGTTATACAATCTCTTGGAAACATTTTTCGTCAGGTTCTTATCCCCGAGATCATTTCTCACAACTCCCTATGTTATTCTGGGCCTACACCTAGTTCTCTTCCCTTCCACATTTGAACTCTTACATCTCTTGACCCAATTATTCTACTACATTCTCTTCACATGCCTAAACCTTCCCAGCTTATCTATACACAAAACCTCACTAGTACTCTCAGTACTACATGGTAGCCCTTTTAACTCTTTACAGGGTTTCCTATCTTAATGTCACATTACACATCCACCTCACCATTCATATATCAGTTTAATCAGGTTGACTTTTCATCTTCTTTAGTTGTCCATGTTTCCCTGTCATACAACATAATTCTTATGCTGACTACATAGATCTTTCCATACAAGTGAAGTGAAGGTTCTCTTGACCACATACAGCTCCCTGAAATTTTCAGCTACTCTTGACTCTTGCAACACTACCTCCAGCACTTAATAATTTTACTAAGGGATATATCCCCAATGTTGAGTTCCTCCAGCTTTTCTTAGGTCACATGATTACCTGCACATACAGCTCCCTTAAAGTCAGCAACATCCTTCAGTCTACCATTTAGTCTACCACACGTCTTGAGCACCCACCTTCAACACACACACTGCACACTATTAAATTACTGCCAGTGCCCGTTTTACAGACTGCACAGGGCCATTTTCCACTTTCCATCACATGCCCTTCACCCACACCACTTATCGTTGCTTTTGTTTTCATAGCATTTGCTATCATCATACCCTTTGGCTCCTTTCCATTCATCAATCCATATCTTTAGTTTCTCCACTACCTCTTCAATACCATCTGGCATCAATACTAAATCATCAATATACAGCATCTCCCAGGACTGACCAGTCCTAAAATCCCTTGATAGTACCTTTGACACCATGATAAATAGAAGGGGGTTCAAGATAAACCCTTGATGGAACTCTGTTACTTCAAATTTCTTACTTTCCTCACCATTTACTTATACATAGGTTCTCGAGCCCTTGTACAGTGTCATAACCACATGTACTAAACACTCCTAAACCCCAAACTCTCTCATTGTCAACTGCACTATCTCACTTGGTGCCATGGCAAATGATTTGTCAAAGTGTCTCCCTCCTGAGATATTTTTCTCATATACTGTAGTTGCTTGGCCATATTTTTGCCTCTGTAGTCCCCCTACCTATCAGCAACCTAAACTGCATTTCATTAATATCCCTATTAATTTTTTTTCACTCTTTCCACAACTTTTATAACCAGATCTAATAACTTCAGACCACTGTAATTCCCACATTCAAGTGCATCACCTTTTCCTTTGTAAGTATTCATAATTACACTTCAGTAAGGCAACTGGAACTGTATATTCCATTATAATTGCATTAATTAATTTGACCACCACTATTACACCAACATTTTGACCACCACTATTACACCAACATTATCAGAGGCTTTTAACTTTTCTACAAGTATTCCAGAGCCTACCAGCAGCATTTCCAGTCTTCTTTTTGTTAATAACTTTCTTCTCCATTGTTTTCAATCTTTGGACATGGTCCCTGTACTGGCTCTGCTGCTTCTAGGCTGTGCCATTCAAACTCCTCATTTACCAGACAATTATACTATTTTCTCCAAGCTTTCTATTTTTTGAATTATCAGTAACCATATTTTCATTGTAATTTCTCACCCACTTGAGATTCTGTATATTACCTCCCTTCTTGTATACAAATTATTCAGCTCTGCAACTGCATCCTGCGTATGTTTCTTAGCCTTGCACTTGGCTTCAAGGTACACTTCCCTATCACCCATCTTTCAAGTCTTGTACAAACATTTTTTGTCCTTTATCCCACTCTCCACTTCATCATTCCACTACTTTATTACCATTGATAAATAAACTCTAGAAATATGATGATGATGATACAATCCAATGAATTGAATCCATGGTGATAGTAGTTGTTGTATATTGGGGGAAAGCCTGTCCAATTTGGCCGAAATTCCCCGGGGAGTGGGTGGGGGGGTTATCTGTATTGCTGTACAGTGATCCCTCGGTTAACGATTTACCTTCCATAAGATTCTTAAGTTCGGTTAACGAGCAATCCCTCGATTAACGAGTTTTTTATGAGCCGACTTCAACATGTTTTCGCTTGCATTTGGCGGTCCACCAGCTGTAGTATTAGTCTGCTAATACAGTAATCGGTTTTAGGGCTTAATTTCCTTACTATTTTAGTAAATATCAAGAAGTTTATACTATTCAATAATTTTAAAAGTTTAATATTAACTTTTTTAGTCATTTTAACAATTATTGAACATAATTGAAGGTAAAGAAACTAGTTTCTGGCGTGCCATCCAGCCTGTTAACACACCAGACAGGTGTTAGTCTCTCTCTGTTTTCAGTGGAGGTAACATCTTGCTTGAAACTCTCTTCAACTAAATGCTTTTTTTCTGTGTTTCCAAGCAAATTATTGGTCGTTTTGAAATTTATTTTACATATTGACAATATATAATGCAGTGCAGTGTTGATTTAAAGAAAATAATCTTGAATTACACCAAGAGAACTAAAATTTTATGGGTGAAATGGCACCATGGGGTGACTTCTCTTCCACCCCAATGCCTTCTCTTCTTCCTTCTCCTCCACTCCCATTCTAATTCCCATCATCATCATCATCATCATCATCATCCAGGAGCCTTCTACATACACATCTCAAAGTAAGTGTACTTTTCTACCTTTTTTGTTGAATTTAGGAAATTTTCGGTGAGCTGGAGCCAATTACCCAAAAACCCAATGAAACATTGGTTTCGGTTAACGAGCAACCTGCTGGAACGGATTGTGCTCGTTAACCGAGGGACCACTGTATTGTATATACAGTCAACCCTCACTTTACGAGGTCCCACATTCCGCATTTCCACGTTTACGCGGTGCCCTGCCAGAACCCAGGCTCCTCACATTCCGCGGTGGGTGTACCCCTCTACACGGGTGAAGTATAATTTTTTTATTTAGCTCATAAAATTCATACAAATTATCCGGCCAGAATATAATTTACATTGCTGGAATTCTTACAATTTGATGATCATTTTGAATATAAACATCATAGATTTTGCATAAGACATACAAATTTTAGATATAATGTTTACTCTGAGTAAATATGTTATCTTTTGTGCAAAATATATGACATTTATATTCAAAATATTCCTGGTCTTACAAGGAATCCAGCAATGTCAATTATATTATCCTAACTTTAGTTTGAGGTATTATTTATTAAAATCTAGTGGTTTTCCCCCAAAAATTTCTCAGAGAGGGAAGAGCCAGCAGTGTAGTGTGAGAAGAGGGGAAGGGAGTTGAGTCCATTATTTGAATGGACATTAACTTGGCGACTGTATTTCTCTATTTCTCTTAAGTATTAATTGTGTGCATGTTCCATCATAAAATTAAGATGTTATTTTTACTAGAACATAGGTATTGTGTCGGAAAAAGTAGAGTTTGGGGGTCGGGCCAGTCTATATTGGAATTAATCCCATATGTTCTGTTGTTCCATTTACGCGGGTTTCACTTAACGCGGTACCCTGTGGGTTCAATTGACCACGTAACTCGGGGTACTACTGTATATATATATATATATACACACACAGTCGACCCTCGTTAATTCGGACTAATGGGGGGGGGAGGGTGTCCGTTTTAGCCGATTGTCCGAATTAACCGATTTAGGGGTTAATATTGCATTATATTTCAAAGTCATTGTTTTCGTCACGATTTTATCCCACTTTCCACTGTAATACGTACGTAATTTCAGCAAAAATATTATATTTCCGTGAATGTATTATATCAATCACAGTATGAATAGAATATCATTGTAATATAACAGTATTTTAACTGAAAACTATTAAAAAAGCTAATAACATCTCAAGAACATCGGAAGCTTAGGTAAAGTCTTTTGTTTTCGTCATGTATTTTATCCTATTTTACATTGAAATACATAACGTTTCAGCAAAACTACTATTTATTTCCGAGAATACAGTCGGCCCTTCACATACGCGGGTTTAGCATCCACGGATTCGCAAATACGCGGATTGCCCCGCCGGAGGAATATTCTTTACATTGAAGTAATTGAAGTACATTCAAATCGCGCGCCATTCAACTCGCGCGCTGCACCGAAAACGGGACACCGCCCGGTCTCGCAATCTCACACACACACGCATAGCTCTCCCTCACTCAGTCAAATCTCGCTGTAGCCACGCTTGTGTTGACATCAGCATTGTGGTTGCAAAAATATTACATTTCCGTGAATGTATTATATCAAGCACAGTATGAATAGAATACTGTATCACTATTATAAGAGTATTTTAACCGAAAACTACTAAAAAAACGAGTAACATATCTTGAACATCGGAAGGCAAGGTAAAGTCTTTTGTTTTCATGTGGTTTATCCTAATTTACATTGAAATACATCACGTTTCAGCAAAACTACTATTTATTTCTGAGAATATGGAAATGTAATATTTACCTGAAATTACGTATGTATTACAGCGGAAAGTGACGAAAGCAATGACTCGCTTTCTTTCGTTCAAAAGATGTTACCGTAATCGCTTTTCGAATGGTTTTCAGTTAAAAAACTGTTGTATTACAATAATATTCTATCCTAATTCACTTGTGATGCAACAGTTTTTTTAACTAAAAACCATTCGAAAAGCGATTACGGTAATATCTTTTGAACGAAAGAAAGCGAAAGTCATTGTTTTCATCACTTTCCACTGTAATACGTACGTCATTTCAGCAAAAATATTACATTTCCGTGAATGTAGTATATCAAGCACAGTATGAATATAATATCATTATAATTTAACAGTATTTTAACCGAACACTATTAAAAAAACGAGTAACATATCTTGAACACTCGAAGGTTAGGTAAAGTCTTTTGTTTTCGTCATGTATTTTATCCTATTTTACATTGAAATACATCACGTTTCAGCAAAACTACTATTTATTTCTGAGAATATATTCATTTAGGCAAAGTTTAGGTAAAATATACATGTGCTGTAACATTTTTTTAATTGAAAACGATTCGAAAAACACGTACCCTCTAGCCCTGTTCAAGGAGAAGACTGGGAGGAGCTGTTTGGTGCTTAAGACGATGACAAGGAAAATGATTTTGATGGATTTTAATGAAAATATTCAGAAAGACCCTGGCACTGTCAAAGAAAGTGGCTGCTGAAGGCTTCCGGGACATGGCAGAGGACGAGATTAGGGAGCTAATTGAAGAGCACGACACTGAGCTGACCGAGGAGGATCTACAGGAGTTAGTAGACTCAGGCAAGGAAGAGGAAGCGAAAGGGAAAGAGGATGAGGAAGAGCACCAAGAAATAACGTTGGAGAAGTTGGGGGAGATGACCAGGAATATTGAAGCACTGAAAAACCTGGCCTATAGTATGGACCCCTCCATGGTGCGTGCCCTGAATTTCATGCAAGGGATGGATGACGTTTTCGCTCCATACAAAAACATCATGGAAGAAATGAAAGAAAGAGATGACAACTCCCCATCACCATGTTCTTTGATCACCGAAGGAGAGATTTAACACCATCAATCACTGGCGACAGTGAGGAAGCAACTGAATCCACAGTCGCCCCCACTTCACCACCTGTTATGAAATTGAGTGACCATGAGCCCGATGATCCATGCCCTGTCGCCGAGGAGAAGTACGGTACAGTAAAGTGAAATTCTTATCTCTTTCTTTTTAATAGCTCCTCTTGCCATGTTTATTGTTTGTAAAAATGCACAGCACAGCACAGTTCAGTACAAGTACTGTACATAGGAAGTGGAGGTGCAGTTATTCACAAAGCATTTGTGTTTGTTGTCGGCAGTAGTGACGGTGCGGAGGGAGGGGAGGGAGCAAGTTGGGAGGAGTGGTGAGGTGACCTTGGACGCTGGAGCAGGGACGAGTGGAGATGCCAGCCAGTATATTTCGGGTGTATTAATTGTTTTTATAGCTATTTTTGCATTTTAATATTAAATACTGTACATTACATTTCAACAAAACTACTATTTATTTCTGAGAACATAGAAATGTAATATTTTTGCTGAAATGATGTACGTATTACAGTGAAAAGTGGGATAAAATTGTGACGCAAGCAATGACTCTCTCTCTTTCTTTCGTTCAAAGGATGTTGCCGTAATCGCTTTTTGAATGGTTTTCAGTTGTGGGATTATAAGGCTAATGATAGGATAGAATATTTTTGTAATACAGTACGAGTACAGTACAACAGTTTTTTAACTGAAAACCATTCGAAAAGTGATTACGGTAAAATCTATTGAACAACGAAAGAAAGCGAAAGTCATTGTTTTCATAATTTTATCCCACTTTCCACTGTACAGTAATATGTATGTCATTTCAGCCAAAATATTACATTTCCATATTTATTTCTGAGACTATATTCATTCAGTCACAGTTAAGGTAAAATATACTTGTGATGTAATATTTTAATGAAAATACGGTATCGTAGTTTTCTTTTGTATCAAATTTAATTAACAAAGATTGATGTTTCAAATGTAATGAACAAAAATTTATGTACAGTATCTATAAATAAACTTTAATAAATGAATACTTTATGTTTTACATCGTCCTGTGCTACCATACCATGCATTTGGCTACTTTGGGCTAGCTATGATGACGCAAGAGATCTGCCCTGGCGACTGTACCACACTCACAGCTGGTGGTGCGTTGGTGCATCGTTTCCATTGTTTACTGGTAGTTACTGGTAAATATTTATCAACCTAACGAAACTATTACCCTTTTAGAGGTCGACCCCCAATTTTTGGCAAAATAATTTGGTCTTAAAAACTCGAACTACACACAGGTATATACGGTAAATAAGGACATGGGGGGCCAGGGGTTTTTTAAGGGGGGGGGGGGGGGGAGGGCAGCAAAAGTATACGGATTTTTAACATTCACGGGTATCTCTGTTACCTAACCCCCGTGTATTTTAAAGGCCGACTGTATATTCATTCAGCCGCAGTTTAGGCAAAATATACGTGTGATGTAACAGTTTTTAACTGGAAACGATTCAAAAAACACATACCCTCTACCCCTGTTCAAGGAGAGGACTGGGAGAAGCTGTTTGGTGCTGCAGACGATGACAAGGAAAAGGATTTGGATGGATTTTAATGAAAATATTCAGAAATATGGCATCGTAGTATTTATTCAAGTCAATTAGGATAGAATATTATTGTAATACAACAGTTTTTTAACTGAAAACCAATCGAAAAGTGATTACGGTAACATCTTTTGAACGAAAGAAAGCGAAAGTTATTGTTTTCGTCACGATTTTATCCCACTTTCCACTGTAATACGTACGTCATTTCAGCAAAAATATTACATTTCCGTGAATGCATTATATCAAGCACAGTATGAATAGAATACCATTGTAGTATAACAGTATTTTAACCAAAAACTATTAAAAAAACGAGTAACTTCTCTTGAACATCGGAGGTTAGGTAAAATCTTTTGTTTTCGTCATGTATTTTATCCTATTTTACGTTAAAATACATCACGTTTCAGCAAAACTACTCTTTATTTCCGAGAATATATTCATTCAGGCACAGTTAAGGTAAAATATACATGTGATGTAACAGTTTTTTAACTGAAAACGATTCGAAAAACACGTAAACCGTCTAGCTGATATTCAACAGCTGGCGGTGCGTCATGCGTCGTTGTAAGCAATAGGAGGTTGAAGTAGATTACCGGGTATTATATTAAGTGTGAAATATCGAAAAGGTTTTTATTACCGGTAATTTTTGTAGATCAATGAGAACTGTGGTACAGTATATGATATGATAAGTTAGCCTGTGCTAAGAACTTCAACATAGACTGCTGAAAACACGTTGTAAGGTAATTTAGCCTATTGTAAGTTGGTGAGCTTCATTTGCTGAAGGAACTGCACAACTTTTCATTACTAATTGGTACATATTTTACGTTTCCATTGTTTACTGGCAGTAAATGGTAAATATTTTTCATGTCTGAAGCTAAAAGTTGCATTCCCCCCCCCCCCCCCCCCCAACACTAGTGGTGGAGATGTTACATTTAACCAAAAAGATGCTGGTGTTTTATCCCAGCAGTGGGTGGACCAGTATTTTAGCTTAAGGTCTGCGTAGGTAATATTCCTACAAAAAAAAAAAAAAAAAAAAAAGTTCAGATTTTGTCCGAATTATCCGAAATCCGGATTAAAGGGGTCCAAATTAACGAGGGTCGACACTGTGTGTGTGTGTGTGTGTTTTTTATATATATATATATATATATATATATATATATATATATATATATATATATATATATATATATATATATAATATATATATATATATATATATATATATACAGTGACCCCTCGGTTAACGAACTCAATCCGTTCCAGAAGGTCGTTCGTTAACCGAAAAGTTCGTTAACCGAAACCATTGTTTCAATGGGTTTTTGGGTAATTGGTTCCAGCTCACCGAAAATTTCCTAAATTCAACAAAAATGGTAGAAAAGTTCACTTACTTTGAGGTGTATTTGTAGAAGGCTCCTGGATGATGATGATGATGATGGGATTTAGAATGGGGGTGGAGGAGAAGGAAGAAGAGAAGGCATTGGGGTGGAAGAGAAGTCACCCCATGGCGCCATTTCACCCATAAAATTTTAGCTCTCTTGGTGTAATTCAAGATTATTTTCTTTAAATCAACACTGCACTGCATTATATATTGTCAATATGTAAAATATATTTCAAAATGACCAATAATTTGCTTGGAAACACAGAAAAAAAGCATTTAGTTGAAGAGAGTCTCAAGCAAGATGTTACCTCCAGTGAAAACAGAGAGACTAACGCCTGTTTGCTGTGTTAAGAGGCTGGATGCCGCGCATTAAACTAGTCACTTTACCTTCAACTATGTTCAATAATTGTTAAAATGACTAAAAAATTTAATATTAAACTTTTAAAATTATTGAATAGTATAAACTTCTTGATATTTACTAAAATAGTAAGGAATTTAAGCCCTAGAACCGATTAATGTATTGGCGGACTGATACTAAAGCTGGTTGCCTGGTCAGTGCAAGCGAAAACATGTTGAGGTCGGTTCGTAAGAAATTCGTTAACCGAATTTTTGTTCGTTAACCGAATTGAAGATCCTTATGGAAGGCAGTTCGTTAACCGAAATTTCGTTAAACGAGGGGTCACTGTATATATATATATATATATATATATATATATATATATATATATATATATATATATATATATATATATATATATATATATATATATATATATATATATATATAGTAAGTCCAAAAATCCGGACTGCTTTGGGATTGGTTCGGTCCGGATTTTCGGATTTTCCGGATTCTCAGGCAGTACTTTTAAAATTGAAATTTAAGGAGGAATAAAGAAGAGATGAACAGGTACATTTTGATAGTTTATTCATTAGCAAATATAGCATGCTTCATTTATCAAAACGAGTAGATTTAATGAAAAAGCTGTGAATTCTAGAATTTTATTCTTTGCCTTTTTTATATCATAAATTGTAGACTTTCCAATGTCGTATGTTTCCATTAGAATAGTATTGCTCACATCACGTTCTAGTTTCTTAATTATTTCAAGTTTGTCACTCAATTTCAACGTGTTCTTCTTTCTCTTCACACAACGAAGTTTATCTACTTTAGGAGCCATTTTTATGGGCTTGTACAGTACTCTGTAAATGGAAAGAGTAAGACTCAAAATATTGTTTTATTACAATGGTATTCTATTCATACTGTGCTTGATATAATGCATTCACGGAAATGTAATATTTTTGCTGAAATGACTTACATATTACAGTGGAAGGTGGCATAAAATCGTGATGAAAACAATGACTTTCGCTTTCTTTCGTTCAGAAGATGTTATCGCAATCGCTTTTCGTATGGTTTTCAGTTAAAAAACTGTTGTATTACAATAATATTCTATCCTAATTGACTTGAATAAATACTAAGATATCATATCTCTGAATATTTTCATTAAAATCCATCAAAATCATTTTCTTTGTCATTGTCTGCAGCACCAAACAGCTTTTCCCAGTCCTCTCCTTGAACAGGGCTAGAGGGTACGTGTTTTTCGAATTGTTTTCAGTTAAAAAACTATTACATCACACGTATATTTTACCTAAACTGCGCCTGAATGAATATATTCTTGGAAATAAATAGTAGTTTTGCTGAAACGAGATGCATTTCAATGTTAAATAGGATAAAATACATGACGAAAACAAAAGACTTTACCTGAGCTTCCGATGTTCTTGAGATGTTACTCGTTTTTTTAATAGTTTTCAGTTAAAATTTTGTTATATTACAATGATATTCCATTCATACTGTGCTTGATGTAATACATTCACAGAAATGTAATATTTTTGCTGAAATTACGTACGTATTACAGTGGAAAGTGGGATCAAATCGTGACGAAAACAATGACTTTCGCTTTCTTTCGTTCAAAAGATGTTACCGTAATCGCTTTTCGAATGGTTTAGTTAAAAAACTGTATTACAATAATATTCCCTCCTAATTGACTTGAATAAATATTTGAATGGAAATGTACAATATTTTTGTTGAAACTACCCGCGTTTCAGTGTAAAGTGTCGTAATAATAAATGGTAAACAATTTGCCTTCGGCACTCGTGTTTCAGGCAGGGCGAGCCTCGGTTTATAGGACGTAGTGTTTTTACAGATGGTTTTGTTGTTCCATTACCCTCAAAAACGTGGGTCAAACTATAAGCGAGGAATATCATAAATTAACGATTTCTTGGTCAAAAAATCAGGGTCGACCTATAAACGAGGGGGGGTTATAGACGAGTATATAAGGTATGTTGTCACAGTTTGATTGCTCGTTTTAAAGTGGCGACCACGTGGTCGCTTGTTGTCGCTGTGCAGCTGTGGCGCTCACGCATGCACACATACACACATAAGCTCGCTTAAAAAAAAAAAAAAAAAAAAATGAGTTTTCGTAAAGTCCGGATTCTCGGGTGGTCCGGATTTCTGGCATCCGGATTTTTGGACTTTTACT
This sequence comes from Homarus gammarus, assembly GCA_958450375.1. Classification (NCBI taxonomy): domain Eukaryota; kingdom Metazoa; phylum Arthropoda; class Malacostraca; order Decapoda; family Nephropidae; genus Homarus; species Homarus gammarus. The sequence goes on along the minus strand of CAUDMG010001725.1, from coordinate 750,994 downwards.
CTATCTATCTATCTATCTATCTGTCTATCTATCTATCTATCTATCTATCTATCTATCTATCTATCTATCTATCTATATATATATATATATATATATATATATATATATATATATATATATATATATCTATATATATATATATATATATCTATATCTATATATATCTATATATACACAGTGGGGTATGCTATAACGAATCTAATTGGTTCTAGAACCTTGTTCGTTATAGCATTCGTTTGTTATAGGATTAATCCATTCCAGGCCCCCAAATACAACCACTTAACACTGAAAAATATAATATAAAATTGTAAAAATTGTTAAAAAGTGCATAAATATGCATCCAAATCCCTGAAATAAAGAATATCATTAATATTTGTAATAATAAAAAAATAAATTAAAAAAAAAAAAAAAATTAAATTATGTTCGTTGTAGGAGTTTCGTTCGTTATAGCATTCTCAATTTTATAGGTAAAACCGTTCGTTATAGGAATATTCGTAGTAGGATCCGTTCGTTATAGCATACTCACTGTGTATATATATATATATATATATATATATATATATATATATATATATATATATATATATATATATATATATCGATATCTATATATATCTATATATATATCTATATATATATATATATATATATATATATATATATATATATATATATATATATATCTATATATATCTATATCTATATATATATATATATATATATAGATATATATATATATATATATATATATATATATGCAAGTAAATCACTGTAGGTGCGCGTGATCTAGGTATATGCTGATAACCACCAGGAAAGAAGAAAACACGAAGTTCCCAAGCGCTTTCGTGTAATTCACATCTTCAGGGGTGAGTACAGACTAGATAGAGTAATGCAGAACAAGATGAATATATACAGAGGAGGGTGAGACCAGGTCCACAATGGTCAGGTAATGACCCTACTAATCTTTAAATGGCACACAACGGTTGGTGGTTGGGTCAGATGGGACAGTGACCCGCCCTCTCACCTGATCACAAATCTTCTTAATTACAAAGTTGTCCAGCTTGTACAAGCCGTTACTCAAATTCATGTTGAATGCTTCGGTATGTTTAATAAGACTAGATTCTATGATGTTCCTACTATCAATTGAATTACATGGTAATATTGAGGAGGCATTATCCCAGTCAATGCAATGCTTGTTATCCCTCAAATGAACAAACAGAGCATTGGATTCCTGGCCTGTCCTAACACTGTATTTGTGTTGTTTAATTCTAGTTACAAGATCTTTACCTGTCTGGCCTAAGTAAAACATATTACATTCCTTGCAAGGGACTTTATAAATGCAACCAATTGTGTTGTTGGGGGAGTTCTTGATTAACATTTGTTTAACAGTGCATGAGTTTTTAAATGCCACATTGACGTTCCAGGTTTTTAGCTGTGCCGGAATGTGTGAGAAATTTTTGTGAAATGGTAATATTAAGATATTCTTATGGTCATGGGTGGGCTTGGGATCAGTTCTATAAAAAGTTTTCTTAGTAATGTTTAAGCATTTGTCTATGAAAGATCTAGGGTATTTAAGGTTTGAGCCAATATTATATATATATTTGTATTCCTCATCGATGAATTCCGGACTGCAAATTCTCAAGGCACGTAAAAACATTGTTGTAAATACTGACTGTTTGACTTTATTATGGTGGGCAGAATAATAATGAATGTATGAACACACATTGGTTGGTTTTCTATAAATACTGAACTTAAAAGTGTTACCTATTCTGTGTATCAGACAGTCTAGGAATGGCAATTTACAGTCTTGCTCTAATTCCACAGTGAATTTGATCGAGGGGGCTAAGCTGTTAAGTTGTGGTAGGAAAGCTTTTAGGTCCTCATTACATGGCCAGAGACATAATACATCATCAACATATCTGAACCAGACTGCTGAGGGTGGTAAAATATTACTTAATAGTTTCTTTTCAAAGAATTCCATATATAGGTTGCTTAATACAGGTGAGAGTGGATTACCCATTGCCATACCAAATTTTTGAGCATAATATTCCCCATTGAATTCGAATTTGCAATCCTTAATACATAGTTTGATGAGTTCGATGAAGTCATCTTTCGAGACGGGCAGTGAAATGTTATCCAGGGAATCTATGAGGAACTCTAGTAAATCATCAACTGGGACCTTTGTAAAAAGTGACGTTACATCAAAGCTGACCAGTTTAAAATCATGATTAGTGTGCAAGTTATTGAGTTTATCAACCAGATCCATATTGTTCTTGATATTGGAGTTAGAAATGTTGCCAACTAGGGGGTTTAGTAAGGAAACTAACCATTTCGATAGTTTATAAGAGATTGACCCAACAGAGCTAATGATGGGTCTTGCTGGGATGTTTAGGCTTGTGGGTCTTGATTAAACCGTACATGTAAGGCAGTGGAGGGGACGTTGAAGTAAGATGTTTAATGAGAGTAGCTTTGCCTCTCAATAGGGACTTAAGTTTTTTGTTGAACTGGGTGTTGACAGTGTTGAGAGGATTATTTATGAGTTTAGAATATGTTGTAGTGTCACATAAAAGGTCATTCATTTTTGAGATATAGTCATCTTTGTTTAAAATCACTACTGTGTTGGCTTTATCTGCTTTAGTGACATGTAGATCCTTATTTTTCTTAAGGGCTTGGAGTGCTTTGGTGAATCTTTCTGGACAGTTTGAAACACAAGGCTTGGACATAGATGCATACACAACACCTTTACACATGTTCACTTCTTCACTTGTCAAATTACTGAATTTCTCCAAATTGCAAAATGCTTTGGCTATGTCAACACTGTCGACTCCCTTGTTGGAACCATCAAAACTTAAACCATAGCCGAGGGCACACAAGGTATCATTGTCTAGTTGTTTAGAGGAGAGATTCACTACACAGTTGTTATTGGCATCCTTAGTCCAATCACTATTTCTAATAAGAAGTGCCAATTTGTGGTCTATCTTGGCTTGAAGATCAGAACGCTCACGTCTCAGGTTATCAAAACAGTAGTCCAACATGAACTTTTTCCAATAACTCGGTATGGTCATGATAAAAGCGCGCTTTTTTTGTCTTACAATACGGAAGGCTTCATCCACTTCAATTTTCTTTATTTCAAAATGTTTCTTAAGGATGATTTCTTGGAACTCATCAAAGGGGCGGTCAGACATCTTAAGGACACATTGTGGGAGGCACAGCTAAAATCTTGGAACGTCAATGTGGCATTTAAAAACTCATGCACTGTTAAACAAATGTTAATCAAGAACTCCCCCAACAACACAATTGGTTGCATTTATAAAGTTCCTTGCAAGGAATGTAATATGTTTTACTTAGGCCAGACAGGTAAAGATCTTGTAACTAGAATTAAACAACACAAATACAGTGTCAGGACAGGCCAGGAATCCAATGCTCTGTTTGTTCATTTGAGGGATAACAAGCATTGCATTGACTGGGATAATGCCTCCTCAATATTACCATGTAATTCAATTGATAGTAGGAACATCATAGAATCTAGTCTTATTAAACATACCGAAGCATTCAACATGAATTTGAGTAACGGCTTGTACAAGCTGGACAACTTTGTAATTAAGAAGATTTGTGATCAGGTGAGAGGGCGGGTCACTGTCCCATCTGACCCAACCACCAACCGTTGTGTGCCATTTAAAGATTAGTAGGGTCATTACCTGACCATTGTGGACCTGGTCTCACCCTCCTCTGTATATATTCATCTTGTTCTGCATTACTCTATCTAGTCTGTACTCACCCCTGAAGATGTGAATTACACGAAAGCGCTTGGGAACTTCGTGTTTTCTTCTTTCCTGGTGGTTATCAGCATATATATATATCTGTGTCCTTACAAACAAATAATATTAAGCATCATAATTGTGACTGGTGGTTTGGATATTGGAATATCCTCAGCATAACTGAAATGTGGTTGTATGTATCAGACATCAACAGTGTTCATAGTGCTCTTCTCAAGTCACATTCTCTTGTTCATGTTCCCAGACTTCTGCAGGAGCTCCGGGTGGCAGAGTGGCGCTGATCTATTCTGTGGTCCTTCACAACATTTGACTGATTAGTAATGACTTTTTCCTCCTTTGAATTTATGGAGGCATTAATAAATATTAATCACCATGTTATTAGAATTATTGTTGTTTATTGTGCTGGTCACCCAGGTACAGGTAGAGAGTTCATGGGTCAATTTGGTTTGTTTTTGAGACTTTTTCAGTAAAGAAACACACACACACACACACATATATACAATACAGTACTCCCTCTTTATCGATTGGGGTTACGTTCTGTAGACGGCCGTCGATACCGTGATGGTTACGTAATTTTTCTAACTATTATTAGCATATGTTGAATAAATGTACCTTTAAGCATTAATGCATTTCCTTTACACATAACCTTAAATAATAGTGTATAAATAATAATATAATAAGTGGACAAAAATACTAGCAAACTTACGATTTCATTTATTGAAGTGAACATCGGTCCTTACAGTAAACAATACAGTGTACAGTATATACAAGTGTGATGATTGAGGCTTATTAAAAGCCTGACCAGTCAGATGAGTATGATGAGTCAAGGTCTGCATCTTCTTGAGGGGTGTGGATAGGTACTGCGTCTTGTTGTTGTGAGGTGCGGGCAGGTACTGCGTCTTGTTGTTGTGAGGTGCCGGCAGCTTCTACATCTTGTTGTTGTGAGGTGTCGGCAGCTTCTACATCTTGTTGTTGTGAGGTGTCGGCAGCTTCTGCCTCCTGTTGCAGGATGCCGGCAGGTTCGGCGATGGCAGGCACTCGGCGACTGAAGAAGTTGGTGATGGTGGTCTGTGCTTTCTTGCTTCTCATTTCCCTCTGCAGTTCTATATATGGCAACATAACATTTTCAATAGCTCTCTTTGCTTTAAGGGACCTATCAAGGGAGGGATCAATGTCATAGAGACGAGCAGAGAGGGCCTTACTCATTCTTTTTACTTCACCAAGATTATCTAAAGTTAAGTTCTTATTTTCATCATCACTCACTTCATCTTCTGTTTCATCCTGCAGCTCCACTAATTGTTCTAGTTCATCACTTGTAAATGGTTCCCTAACATTTCCCAATAACTCTTCTTGCACCTCTGCCGCTGTTAAGTCAGAGAACCCTTCACCTCCAACTTCATTTGCCATAGTTATTATGTTGCGTAACTGAGGCTCGGCTGTTGGGAACCCTGTGAATGTTGGGACAATTTCAGGCCACAATTTTTTCCAACATGATCGGACACAGTTCTGCGACAGTTCATTGTGGCTTTCAGCGATGAAGTTTATGCACTGTGCAATATCAAATTTCTTCCACATTTCTCTGGGTGTCACATCAGCATCCTTATCAAGGCACTCACGAATCATGCTGAAAGTCTTCTCTGCATATTTAGCCTTAAACACGGCAATGACTCCCTGGTCCATTGGCTGGATGATGGAGGTGGTGTTTTTTGGCAGGAAAACCACCTCAATGTTGGGGTGGGCAGTCTTGAGTTCCTCAGAGTGGCCAGGGCAATTATCTAGATATAATACCACTTTGAACTCCATGCCAAGTTCATCCAGATAATCTTTCACCTCTCTAGCAAAGCAGTTTTTCAGCCAATCCACGCACAAATCAGATGTCATCCACGCTTTCTTGTTGTTCCTGTAGAAAACTGGTAGCAAGTTCATGTTTTTATTTTTGAGAGCCTGAGGTCGTGCGGCAGTGTATAACAACATGGGCTTAATCATATGCGTTGCCGCATTCCCACATAGCATCACTGTCACTCGGTCCTTCGCAACTTTAAATCCAGGGGCACTTTTTTCCTCTTTAGAGATGTAGGTTCGGCGTGGCATCTTCTTCCACCATAGGCCTGACTCATCAGCATTAAAAACTTGTTCCGGCCTATAACCCTTTTGTTCTATGTGGTTAGCAAACTCTGCAGGGTATGCTTCCCCTGCCACAGTGTCTGCTGATGCTGCTTCGCCAGTCACTTTTATATTATGCAGCCCATAACGATGTCTGAATTTCTCGAACCATCCTTTGCTAGCTGCAAATATTTTCAAATTGTCACCATCACCCTGATTATCACCATCACCCTGATTATCACCATCACCCTGATTATCACCATCACCCTGATCATCACCATCACCATCACCAACACCATGATCATCACCTTTAGAAAACTTATCATAAAGTTCCTTAGCTTTCTGCCTAATAAATTTCGAGTCAAGTGGTATGCGGCGGCGGTTTAGGTCCTCTATCCAAATGTTCAGTGCTTTTTCCATTTTAATGAGGGCATCATCACGCACATGGCTTGTCACTTTTGATGTCACTGGTGCACTTGAAGCTAAAGCGTGCTTCAGATCCTTTGCACGTCGTTTAATTCCACGCACACTGGATTCGTTGAGCCCAAAGTGGCGGCCAACAGCTGCGTAGCTCATACCGCTGTCGAGTTGTTTCAGCACTTCATTCTTCTCATTCAGCGTCAGCACTCGTCTTGCCCTCTTAGGTGTAGATCCAGAGGGAGCAGCAGGTCGTTTGGGAGGCATGGTGATATAAGTTGATGTGATGAACCACCAGCAAAAGTTGAAAATCAAAGACTGTTGCCCACGCGGCTTGGCTGATGTCTGTGTTCAGGGAAGGCGGGCCGCGGGTAGACGCTAGTCACGCCACTAATGCTGCCTAGCGGCGAAAGTACAAACAAGGCCCGCAGAGTTCAAATAAAGCCAAAATAAAAATCCATCTAAATAATCCGTCGATAATCGAAACCGTCGATAAAAAATCCGTCGATAAAGAGGGAGTACTGTACAGGTAAAAGAAATTACTGTCTCTACAATGAATGGCTCCCTGTCCCGGCCATAAAAATGCCAGCAACTTTAAAACTACCCTTAGACATTCTTGGGTACATCCAGGGTGTCATCCACGAATAATTGAGGTCCGCGCATTGTCAGGGCATGCTGTACAGTATAAGATAATTGTCATTACATTGTTGCTAAGTGTGGTGGCAAGCCTTCCAAGGAGAGGGCTCCACAGTCTAAAAATAGTACATTAATGTATGACCCAAATTCTCAAATGCTCCACTAGGATTTTTTGGTGAAATGTTGGGGTTGACATCTCAATCAGATTGACTAATACACTTATATTTATTGTATATAATATAAAGGCATTTTTACAAACACTCTTTAAGAAGCATTCATGATTTACAAAAATAAATAAGATTAAAACAATTTTTTTTTCTACTTAGGATGGACAGTGATATAGAGAAGATTCATTCCGATAGCAGCAGTACTTCTAGGATATCTAAGGTTTGTATTATTGTTTACCTGTGACATAGTAGTGTTGAAATGTTGAATGTGCAGTATTTCTAAAGCAGCAGTCTGAGTCTGATTTTTAAGTAATTTATATGTATAAAATTTCTTTAGGGAGTTTTGAGAATTGCAATTAAATGCCAGGTAGTGACGTGTCCTCCTAATATTATTTATTAAGTAATTATTAGATGTTATAATTGCCTGTATGTTGGCCTGGTGAGTTATTGCTAGGCATTAATATACCTAGGATCAATTGAGAGGAAAGTGAGTGTTTGGTGAGTCAGGCGGGTGGTGAGTGGCACCAGTGCGACCACCCTCTCACATCAGCTGATCACTAGTAAACAGACCATTTCTCGTCCCATAATTTTAGCGGTGTTGATTTATGAGAGTGTTTTAACATAATTCTACAAAAAGCAATGTTTTGTTTATTCTAGGAGAGGGCTGAGGTGCATCTGGGTAGACTCTCAGTCTTTTTAGTATTTTGTGTTTCTCTAAAGTACCAAACTAAATTATTTCATTGAAACAACACTTCGATTTACTGCGAATTCGGTTTAAAGCGACCTCTCTTGGAACGTATCTCGTGTTATATCGACATTCTATTGGTATTGGATATTATTGTTGTTTTGTAAGGCAGGGTTGTACTATAGTCTAACCTAACGTATGGAATCAACACTGTTCTGACTTACCAACAAATCAGGGTCCAGGAACATATCCCTGTTGGAAGTTGGGGACTACCTGTACTTTACTCTGCTATGGAAATGTGAAAAGTATGTACCTAAGTTGAAATACTATAAGTATATGGAATAAAAGGGAATATCAAAAAGACAGTGAAGAAATTTTACAGAGAGCTTAGGGCTTAAGTGAGGGCAGTTGAAGGAATGAGTGAGTGGGTTGCAGTGCTGTCGATGAGAGAAGGTCATGTTATATCTGTCAGGTTGTTTTATATTCATAATATAGATTTAAGGGATATTGTGGTAAGTATTATACACAAAGGCATAATATTAAAAAATTATGGAAAATATAAGAATTATTTAATGTTCCTGTATCCAGATAACACTGTTCCATTTTACAAGAACTGCTTTATAAAGGAGATAGTGTAGACCATGAATGTATGTTTGATGATATGAGTGTGTTGGTTGAGTGAATACAGTCCTCACCTGTCCTTAGGGTCATTCTTTCAAGTTTGGGGCACTCATAATCCACCCAGCTATTAATGTACACTTAACAATAAAAGCTTGGGAAGTAAAAGTGCTTAAGTGTGCTGCTGGCAATATTTAGTGTGCTGTACAGGTATCCCTTGTTTAATGTTAAGCAAAATTATCTGCTAAGCCAGGGATGACAGCAAATCATGAGGGCAAACAACAGGTTCAAACGGCCGGGTGTTAAACACTCAATACGGTACTGTACTCCCCAATAATAATAATAAACAAGTTTGTTATAAAGAGTGTTGAAGTTATACAATTGATTTATTAACACCAAACCTCTGTATAAACAATGTGGTTCAGAGTTGAGTTATTTTCTGAGTACAAGGTAAACCTAATTCGAACAAATTTCTTACTGCATACATCAAGTATTAATGAAAATTGCTATGATAACAGTAAATTTTATGTACAGAATATCATAAAATAAATAGCACATTATTTCATTTACAAATTATAGCACCTTCCACACTCAAACTATTCTCTGGGCAATGTGACACAGTTCAACCGGGCAGTCACCCAGCTGACTTAGATATGTATGGTTGCTGCCGCTCTGCAATGTGTGTGCGCCATGACATCACATTAAGGAGGGAGCGGCTTGGCTTGGCTGGGTGGCAATGCAGTTACAGTCCCCTGCCCCCACACATGTTTACTTCTCATGCAGTAATCTCCCCATTAGCTGGAATCCCTGATCCCCGGAACTCTCCAATAGCTGGAATTGAAATCGGGCTGGAAATTTTCCAGGAAAACTCTCTCCATTCTGGGTCAGTAAACGAGTTTCTGAGGATAAAATCAGACGCATTATCCAGAAAAAATTCAGAGAAGGTTCCGAGAAAATCTCTCCAAACTTCTCCAATCTGGGCCTGGGATAAAATTTTCAGGAGATCCCAGAGAGTGTATCATGCTCAAACATGCCAGTCACATGGGTGGCCTAACTGCTTGGATCACTTAGTTCATATTCTGCTGCCATTGTAGAAGGATCTTTGCTCACTAGCTGCTGTTTTTACATACAATTTGTGTTATGCAGTACTGCACGTTACTGTGCCAATTTACAATCTGCCAAGAATACAGTGTTAAAGCAGTATTGGAACATAAAAAAACGATTACAGTTATGTATACTGCACTGTACTGTACTGTACATTCAGTGAGTAGGAAACACTGGAGCACCTTAGCTTTCATCTTTATTCAAGATGTCTTCAGGTCAGGAGATCCACTTATCCCCTGCCCCCTGACAAAAGGGTAACCTGACATTGCATCAGAAGATCAGTAATATGGGGCTACTAATCCCTCACCCCACCTCCACCGCAAATGAGAGTAGAGCTTATAGACATTGCGTGACTTGACATTGCATCAGGTCAGGTCAGTAACATGAAACCCACTAATCCCCTACCACACCTCCATCACAAGTGATTACAGTTACAAAGTACATTCAGTAGTAGACAGTGTCTGCCTACTGTATGCCCAAGATGACAGCATCTGCTGGTGAGTACAGAATATACAGTATAGTAGTACAGTTTTTTTTTGTTTTTAATTTACTATAGTATACATTATTTTGTTTCCAGTATTTGTTCCAACTATCCAAACACAATTTTTATCCAAGACTTATCACTGTAAGGAATTTTATTTGCCATATCCCAGATTCCTCTTATTCTCATTTATCTATTATTCTTATTCACCTATTTTTTTTCCCTCAACCAACCCTTGAGGGTAAACTGACCACAGCAGCCCCCACCTGCTTCTCACTCAATTCTTTCCCTCACACTCACCACCCTGTCCACTGTCTCCTCCACCTTCTGCCTCCTATACCCTCTGTAAATAAGGACAAGAATAAGAAGTTAAGAGATATGGTAAGAGAAATCATGTAAAGAAATAAAAAGAAGAAAAATAGAGAAAGAATTAAGAGTAATTAAACAATAAATAGAAAATAGAGATAAGAAAGAAACATTACATCTGTGGGAAAAGGTAAATTGCTCCTCATTCTTTTGTATGCTTTTGGCAGCTTGGCGCTGGCTCAGTACAGCTGTACCACATCTCCTAGAATAAACAAAACATTGTTTTTTGTAGTATTATTTTAAAACAAACACTCAAAAATCAACACAGCTAAAATTATGGGACATGAAATGGTCTGTTTATTAGCGATCAGTTGATAGGGGGGGGGGAGGGGTGAGGTGATATGTTTGACAGTTGATGCCAAGGTCTAGTGCTTATTTATTTATCTGTTCTTAAGAGTGACTTTAAGTTTTTCTCTTATAAAATGTTACTGAACTGACATGTTCTAATTAATTTTATTACAAAGGGCTGAAAAAAATTATCTCTTGTGCAAAATATATGACGTTTATATTCAAATTATTCGCTGTCTTGCAAGGATTCTAACAATGGAAATTATATTCTAACTTTAGTCTGTGATATTACATAAGATAAAACCTGTAAGTTTATAACCACCCAACCCTAGCTGGGAAGAAGGGGGGGGGGGGAAGTGACAAGTTTGACAGTTTGGGCTGAGGGTTTAGTGAAGCATTTATTTGTTTATTTATGCCCTTTTGATTGAATTTTTGTTTTTTGTTTATAAAATGTCGCAGAGGTGGTTGGGGAGAATATAATTTACATAGTTGGAATTCTTATAAGATAGTGATTAATTTGAATATAAACATGCTATAGTTTGCATTAGACATACAAATTTTAGTTTTAATTAGGAAACTTTTTTACAAATGGCAAAATTTTTTATCTCTTCTGCAAAATATATGATGTTTATATTCAAATTATTCACTGTCTTGCAAGGATTCCAACAAAGCAAATTATATTCTCCTAACTTTAGTCTGTGTTATTATATAAGATAAAAACTCTAAGCCTATAACCACCAAACCCTGGCTGGGAAGATGACGGGGTGGAGGGAGGAAGGGGAGGTGACATGTTTGACAGTTGTGCAGAAGGTCTAGTGAAGTATTTATTTGTTTATTTATGTCCTTTAGATTGAGTTTTTGGTTATAAAATGTCACAGAAGTGACCGGGGAGAATGTAATTTACATTGCTGGAATTCTTATAAGATTGAATAATTTGAATATAATCATGCTATACCCCCTGTAGTTTGCACTAGACAAAAATTTTAATAATCATTTAGTACATTATTTTGAGTACATGTACAGTACAGCTTTGCCCTTAGGACAGTGTAGTGTGCCCAGAGAAACATTAGGCGCGAATTTTAAAATATGATGCACCTGATTGACTTGAGCAAAATAGGAAAGATTTGCTTTAAATTAAAACATTGTCCTTAATTGTGGGTGTCGCTTTAAATCAATAATCTTAAATTGAATCGCTTTAAATCGACATTATACTGTATATTTTGGGAAAAATAATTTTTTTCAGATCTAATAGCCTACTGTACTGGCAAAGCCAAATCACTGGCTATATGCTATCATGTTTCTCACTACCACAACTAACTATCACTGTGTGGACCTAATGTCCATGCAGTGTTATTTCATGTTTATGTTTATTTATTTATGTTATTTCATACTTGTTATGTTGTCTTCTGCATACATAATGTTGTTATACATGTGCATATAGCTCTTTATATCTATATTTTTCACACTCCTTGGACTGGCATGAAAAACTCACTGATTTTGCTTTCTCACGAGGTCCATTTTACCTAACCCCAATGAGCTTTAAAGGAATACATACTGTACCTTGCTTGGATGCTTGGCTATCTGAGAAAATGGTGAAAGGTAGACTAGCCACAGAAGTTTTGTAGAAAACCATTAAAGATGATACAGATGTCCAATGGGATAGGTTCCTGGCCGGTTGGACACCCACAAGTACAAGTGATATCTCCGTTAACCGGACCAATTGGTGCAGAGTACTTCCGGGAATGAGAGATTTCCAGGTAACAAGACGACTCTCTCAAAGCCGGAAAAAAATCCCTCATTCTGGAATTTTCCAGAATTTTCAGGGTAATGGAAAATTGTTCTTGGAAGTTCCGGAAAATGCATCTGATTTTCATCTCTCAAACCCGGAAAAATCTCCGCCATCCCTGGATTTTTCCGGGTACTTGGAAAATTTTCTCAGAATATTCCAGAAAATGTGCCCCCTCAAAAAATTTTTCCCAAAACCAGACTTAGGGAACGATTTTCCGAGAAATTTTCCGTTCTAGAGGGATTCCAGCTTATGGAGATATTACTGCGAATCCCCGAAAAAATTAATTCTTACAAATCTACTCTCAGTACAAAACAATTAAACAGGGAGGTACTACCGTTTGGGAAGATATTGGAATCACAGTGTGTTGTCTAATGGTAGACCCTGCTGCCATATGGCATCACAAAAGTTGTGACCGAGTCCCAGGTTGTTGATCTGACTTTCTGCCGCATTTACACACAATTAAAGGGTTTCAATTGTTTCTCTTACTTTGACAGCAAATCATATATACATATATCGTTTCTCTCTATTGATTTTTTTTTTGTACTTTATTTATTTATTTATTACAGTATTATTATTATTATTATTATTATTATTATTATTATTATTATTATTATTATTATTATATTTTCACCCCCGGGCCCTGATATGGGTCATTGACCTGTGCTCTGGTGGGCTAATCCCGGAAAAAATAAAAATAAATAAATAAAATATATTACCACATCATTAAAAACATGTCTGGTCACTACCATATGTCCCTTTTGAGGCTAAAGGGGTTCTTAAGGTGAAGTGGAGACATTAACCTGAGTCCCACACAGACAATGGGGAGTCTGAAGAGTGGGAACTGGTGGTGTGGCCTTCATCCTGGCCTCATATGTGGTGAACAAAATGCTTGCCAGACATTTTCAAAGATACAGTGCTCACTTCACTCACAAAAGCTCAATTCTTTTATGAAAAAAGAAAAAATGTTGCGAATAGGTATGTTAAAATAACAGCTGCAGATAAGCAGGGTTGCGAATAGTTAGGTATTCTTGTATTGGACTGTCAGTTTAAATCATATTGTAATATGTATCGGTACCTCTGATTGACTATGGCCTTTTTTAAATCAGATGTCGAGGTTAACAGAGACAACAGATCTTTGTGAAATTTCAACACAAACAAGTCTCCATACGCACAGTCAACCCACCACTCCTGTTGGAAGCCATCTTGAAGACTGTATTGCTAACCATGCACTAAGAAAGTCCAGGTAAGGATGTTCATTTATATACTGTATATATATATATCTTGATAAAATCACACGGGAAAAGGGAAACAACGGAGCACCTTAGCTTTCGTCTCTATTCAAGACATCTTCAGAGGCAACTGAAGATGTCTTGAATAAAGACGAAAGCTAAGGTGCTCCGTTGTTTCCCTTTTCCCGTGTGATTTTATCAAGATTTATCTTATCCACGTTTTCATTGTGGATCTACATGATATATATATATATATATATAAATATATATACACACAGTGATCCCTCGGTTAACGAGCGCCTCGGTTAACGAGTTACCTTCCATAAGATTCTTAAGTTCGGTTAACGAGCATTCCCGTGATTAACGAGTTTTTTACGAGCCGACCTCAACATGTTTTCGCTTGCATTTGGCAGTCCACCAGCTGTAGTATTAGTCCGCCAATACAGTAATCGGTTCTAGGGCTTAAATTCCTTACTATTTTAGTAAATATCAAGAAGTTTATACTATTCAATAATTTTTAAAGTTTTATATTAATTTTTTTGTCATTTTAACAATTATTGAACATAATTGCAGTATAGGAAGCTAGTTTTTTGCGCGCCATACAGCCTGTCAACACACCATACAGGCGTCAGTCTCTGTGTCTTTTCAGTGGAGGTAACATCTTGCTTGAGACTCTCTTCAACTAAATGCTTTTTTTTCTGTGTTTCCAAGCAAATTATTAGTCATTTTGAAATTTATTTTACATATTGACAATATATAATGCAGTGCAGTGTTAATTTAAAGAAAATAATCTTGAATTACACCAAGTGAACTAAAATTTTATGGGTGAAATGGTGCCATGGGGTGACTTCTCTTCCACCCCAATGCCTTCTCTTCTTCCTTCTCCTCCACCCCCATTCTAATTCCCATCATCATCATCATCATCATCCAGGAGCCTTCTACATACACACCTCAAAGTAAGTGTACTTTACTACCTTTTTTGTTGAATTTAGGCAATTTTCAGTGAGCTGGAACCAATTATCCAAAAACCCATTGAAACAATGGTTTCGGTTAACGAATTTTTCGGTTAACGAGCAACCTTCTGGAACGAATTGTGCTCGTTAACCGAGGGACCACTATATATATATATATATATATATATATATATATATATCTATGCAAGTAAATCACTGTAGGTGCGCGTGATCTAGGTATATGCTTATAACCACCAGGAAAGAAGAAAACACGAAGTTCCCAAGCGCTTTCGTGTACAAGCTGGACAACTTTGTAATTAAGAAGATTTGTGATCAGGTGAGAGGGCGGGTCACTGTCCCATCTGACCCAACCACCAACCGTTGTGTGCCATTTAAAGATTAGTAGGGTCATTACCTAATTACCTGACCATTGTGGACCTGGTCTCACCCTCCTCTGTATATATTCATCTTGTTTTGCATTACTCTATCTAGTCTGTACTCACCCCTGAAGATGTGAATTACACGAAAGCGCTTGGGAACTTCGTGTTTTCTTCTTTCCTGGTGGTTATCAGCATATATATATATATATATATATATATATATATATATATATATATATATATATATATATATATATATATATATATATATATATATATATATATATATATATATATATACACAGTGGGGTATGCTATAACGAAAGTAATTGGTTCCAGAACCTCGTTCGTTATAGCATTCGTTCGTTATAGGATTAATCCGTTCCAGGCCCCCAAATACAACCACTTAACACTGAAAAAATTCTGTGGAAAATGTAAAAAATACGGTACTTTATCTTACCTTAGTGTTATTCAGCATGCAGGTACCCCTAAACACTGGCACAGCACTATCACTTTCACTGGGAGTCTTGGCTTTAAGGTCCTCAAACAATTGTTTAGCCTTCTCACAAATTATAGCTTCACTAATGTTACCACCTGCCATTTCTTTCTCCTTTATCCACACTAAGAGTAAATTTTCCATCTCTTCAATCACATTACACCTTGCTTTGCTAAGTCGATTTAGCCATCCCATATTGTTCACTAAGTTTCGCAATGCTTCTTCCATTCTCACGTTTCTTTATAATTTCTTTCTTAGTTTCAAGGGTTATTAGCTTTCTCACTCGCTTTGGACGATTCATTGTTACAATTGTATACTTGTATAACAAAATAGTTATACAAATAACGCGAATTTCTACATCAAAAGACGAAATTTCAACAATAACAGTGGTGCACTGGCTACACAATGAGACAAAGATGGCGCCTGACGCTCTTGTTGTGGGTCGCGGTACAACAATATTCATGCGCCAGGCGAAATAGTCCCGTATTCATCCGCGTTCATTGTAGGAGTTGCGTTCGTTATAGCATTCTCAATTTTATAGGTAAAACCGTTCGTTATAGGAATATTCGTAGTAGGATCCGTTCGTTATAGCATACCCCACTGTATATATATATATATATATATATATATATATATATATATATATATATATATATATATATATATATATATATATTGGTCCCTCGGTTAATGAGCACAATTCCTTCCAGAAGGTTGCTTGTTAACCGAAAAATTCGCTAACCGAAACCATTGTTTCAATGGGTTTTTGGGTAATTGGTTCCAGCTCACCGAAAATTACATACAAATTAAAAATAAATGCTGTAAAGTACACTTACTATGAGGTGTGCATGTAGAAGGGTCCTGGTTGATGATGATGATGCTGGGATTTAGAATGGGGGTGGAGGTGAAGGAAGAATAGAAGGCAGTGGGGTGGAAGAGAAGTGACCTCATGCTGCCATTTCACCCATAAAATTTTAGTTCACTTGGTGTTATTCAAGATTATTTTCTTTAAATCAAAACTGCACTGTTCTATATATTATCAATATGTAAAATATATTTCAAAATGACCAATAATTTGACTGGAAACACAGAAAAAAAGCGTTTACGTTGAAGAGTCTGAAACAGGATGTTCCTTCCTCTGAACTGGTAGAAGTCCGCGTGCTTTATTGGCCTAATGAAATATATATGGAATATTTTGAATATAAATGTCATATATTTTGCACAAAAGATTACATATTTACTCAGAGTAAACATTATATCTAAAATTTGTATGTCTAATGCAAAATCTGTGATGTTTATATTCAAAATGATCATCAAATTGTAAGAATTCCAGCAATGTAAATTATATTCTGGCCGGGTAATTTGTATGAATTTTATGAGCTAAAACAAATATCTTCAGTTAATAAGAAAAAAAATATTCTTCACGACACTATCTGTCCATCAAAGTACCCCACCTTACCTCCCCCCCCCCTCTTCCAACCGCGCCAGGTGGTTGGTCCGTCCCAACCCTCCCCCCCCCATCCCCCACCAATCCTCCCTTCAAGAGATGTTGGGTGAAAAAACTAAATTTTAACATTTAGTATTAAATAATACCTCAGATTAAAGTTAGGATAATATAATTGACATTGCTGGATTCCTTGTAAGACCAGGAATATTTTGAATATAAATGTTATATATTTTGCACAAAAGATAACATATTTACTCAGTAAACATTATATCTAAATTTTGTATGTCTAATGCAAAATCTATGATGTTTATATTCAAAATGATCATCAAATTGTAAGAATTCCAGCAATGTAAATTATATTCTGACTGGGTAATTTGTATGAATTTTATGAGCTAAAACAAATATCTTCAGTTAATAAAAAAAAATCAATATTCTTCACACCGTAACAGATGGTCGGTCGGTCCCTCCCTACCAGATGTGTGGGAAAACCAGCATATTTACCTTTTTAGTAATAAATAATACCTCAAACTAAAGTTAGGATAATATAATTGACATTGCTGGATTCCTTGTAAGACCAGGAATATTTTGAATACAAGTGTCATATATTTTACACAAAAAATAACATATTTACTCAGAGTAAACATTATATCTAAAATTTGTATGTCTAATGCAAAATCTATGATGTTTATATTCAAAATGATCATCATATTGTAAAAATTCCAGCAATGTAAATTATATTCTGGCCGGGTAATTTGTATGAATTTTATGAGCTAAAACAGGCAGGCAGACGGGTGGCGGGTGGAGCGAATCTAAAAATAGCGTCTCGAGCCGGACACTCTGCGCGTATACGTGGAAAAAACCCGTGTTAAGTGAAAGTTCGGCTCTGGCGAGGCACCGCGTATACGTGAAATCGCGCTAAGCGAAACCGCGTTAAGCTGGGTATTACTGTGTGTATATATATATTCTTCATTTACGCGGTCAATTGAACCCATGGAGGTCCGTGTAAAACGAGAAACGCGTAAACGAAATAACACAACATATGGGATTAATTGAAATAGAGCCTGGGCCGACCCCCAAACTACACTTTTTCCGACACAATACGTACGTTGTAGTAAAAGTAACATCTTAATTTTATGATGGTATGCACACACAATTAATATTTAAGAGAAATTTCAATAATATTAGGTTTTTTAACACTTACATTACTAGAAAAGATGGCTAGGCACACGGGGATTGGGGGTTGGTTCCGAGGCAGAGGGCAGATTATTGGCCCACACCTGTATCACCTGTATCAATTGTATCACTATCCGCCACAAAGGCTTGCAGGGCCTCTTTGTCAAACCCCTCAAAGTCCATATCCTCACTATCACTGACTTGGGCCGGCTGTGGTGGGTGGCGGGTGACGAACTCGGTAATGTTTTGTTGACTGGGCGACCTTGTGAACACCCTGCCCGCACCGCTTCCCGCGTAAATGATGGAATGAACAGTGTAAATAAAAATTGTGGGTCTGGCAAGGTGCCGCGTAAATGACCAAACGCGTAAACCAAATCCGCGTAAATCGAGACTACAGTAATACCCCAATTTACGCAGTCAATTGAATCCACAGAGTAGCGCGTAAAACGAGAAACGCGTTACTGGAATAACAGAACATATGGGATTAATTGAAATAGAGACTGGGCCGACTCCCAAACTCCACTTTTTCCGACACAAGACCGACATAATACCTACATGGTAGTAAAAAATAACATCTTAATTTTATGATGGTATGCACACACAATTAATATTTAAGAGAAATACAGTCGCCAGGTTAATGTCCATTCAAATAATGGACTCAATTTCCTCCCCCCCCCCCTCCCATGCTCGCTGGCTCCTCCCTCTCTGAGAAATGTTTGGCTGAAAACACTAGATTTTAAGGTATAGTAATAAATAATACCTCAGACTAAATTTAGGATAATATAATTGACATTGCTGGATTCCTTGCAAGACCAGGAATATTTTGAATATAAATGTCATATATTTTGCACAAACGATAAAATTTTGGCTCTTTGTAATGAAATTTCTTACATTAGATCTAAAATTTGTATGTCTAATGCAAATTCCATGATGTTTATATTTAAAATAATCACAATCTTATAAGAATTCCAGCAATGTAAATTATATTCTGGCCGGGTAATTTGTATGAATTTTATGAACTAAAACATATATCTTCAGTAAATAAACAAATTATACTTCACCCAGACATTATCTGTCAATCAAAATACCCCACCTCCCGCTCCCCCCCCCCTCTTCCCACGCTCGCTGGGTCCCTCCCTCCCTCCCTCCCTACCAGAGAAATGTTTGGGTTAAAACAGTATATTTACATTTTTAGTAATAAATAATACCTCAGACTAAAGTTAGGATAATATAATTGACATTGCTGGATTCCTTGCAAGACCGGGAATATTTTGAATATAAACGTCATATATTTTGCACAAAAGATACAATTTTGGCTCTTTGTAATGAAAATTCTTCTATTAGATCTAAAATTTGTATGTCTAATGCAAATTTCATGATGTTTATATTTAAAGTAATCACACTCTTATAAGAATTCCAGCAATGTAAATTATATTCTGGCCTGGTAATTTGTATGAATTTTATGAGCTAAAACAAATATCTTCAGTAAATAAACAAATCATACTTCACCCTCGTAAATGAGTAAATTCACCGCGTAAATCGGGCATCCCAGTTCTGGCAAGTTACCGCATAAATGACCAATCGCGTAAACAACGAGAACCGCGTAAATCGAGGTTCAACTGTGTGTGTGTATATATATATATATATTCCCTGACTTACAACGGTGTTAGGGACCCAAATCCAGGTCGTAAATCGGAATGGTCGTAAGTCCAACATAGATTAAAAAAAAAATAAATAAATTAATAAATAAATAATAAAATAAAAAATCTACAATGAAATACAGTACAGTAAAAGTAATAAATAATGAGGAATGGATGCAGTGTGACTGGGCACTTACCTTTAATGTAGTCAGCTGAATGCACACGGGCCCCCATAATTTTCTTTTTACAGGTATACATGGAGACTATATTAATTGGATGAAGCAGAGAAGGAGACAGGGCTGGGTGGGTCATCAATGTTGCATTCTTCAGACAGGTTTATGTACTGTGGTAACTTGCTGGTTGAAGGTATTGGATCATCTTGAGGGAGTGAAGAGGCAGCACTGCTGGGGCGTGATGAGACAGCACTGGGGGACTTCTTGAAATAGATGTCCAATTTAGACTGCACAGTTTGCTTTTTCTTTTCATTATAAATTTCTCTGTAGCAAGCAAGTGCATCTTGGATCATTCTGTCAACATTGGCATAACGCTCATAATTTTGATCCATGCCATCAAACATTTGCATCCCTTTATTAATTGTAGCAAATGCCTCTGCCATTTGCTTCACTGAAAACTTTTTGGGGGGGTGCAGGTGCTTCTTCTACATTTAGACTGGCTTCTTCCTCTGCATCTTTGTGTGCTTCCAGTTCGATGAGATCTTCGTTACTGAGCTCTTCTGTTACACTTTCAACCAACCACTCTCTTGTTACTAATATCCGAAATAACTTTATTTTCATTAAATCCTCTAAAACTGTTCACATATCTTTTCAGGACTTTCTTCCATATTCCATTCATGCAATGTTTTGTAACCTGATCCCATGCTGCACTAATGTTCTTTAGACATGACAAAACGTTGTACTCCTTCCAAAACTCTCTGAGCGTTTTCTCACCTTCAGTAGCAGCAACAGGCTGAGCAAATGTCGTACGTAAATAAAACGCTTTAAAGGCAGCAATAGCACCTTGATCCATGGGTTGGATGACAGAGGTAGTGTTTGGTGGAATGTACACTAACTTAACATCTGGGTGCATGTCGTCCATGTGTGGTGGGTGTCCCGGAGCATTATATAAAAAACAGCAAAATCTTGAATGGAATCCGTTGTTGCAGACAATACTCCTTGGCTCGAGGAATGAAACAATTCATGAACCAATCCTCAAAGAGTACAATGGTCATCCTGGCTTTCTTGTTACTGCGATAAAACACTGGCAGTGTGTGCTTGCTGACATGTTTAAAAGCCTTGGGGTTCTCTGAATGATAGATCATGAAGGGCTTTAGCTTGAAACCAGCAACATTCCCCCCAACAGAAGTGTAATTCTGTCCTTGAATGCCTTGAATCCTGGCATTGTTTTCGCCTCTTTGTGGGTGTATGTCCGCTCTGGCATGCGCTTCCACAATAATCCAGTCTCATCCACATTGAATATTTGCTCAGGCAAATAATTCC
Organism: Homarus gammarus; assembly: GCA_958450375.1. Lineage (NCBI taxonomy): Eukaryota > Metazoa > Arthropoda > Malacostraca > Decapoda > Nephropidae > Homarus > Homarus gammarus. Next base: position 729,750 of record CAUDMG010001725.1, on the reverse strand, counting down.
CCTCCACAATCACATCATCTAACTCCTACTTAAAAGCTTCGGCAGCACCAACATCAGCACTAGCTGCCTCTCCACTCACCTTAACATTTTGTAAACTGTAGCATTTTTTAAATCTATTAAACCACCCATGACTTGCTGTAAAGGTTTGCTCACATTCATCTCCTGCCTGCTCCTTCAGGCTTTGGAACAAGCTTCTTGCTTTAGCCTGTAAGGTTAGAAGGCTTAAGGGTACTTGCTTCTGTTTTTGGTCTTCTATCCATATCACCAATAATTTTTCCATATCGTTGAATAGGACCTTGTATTTTCTTCGAAATTATAGTTCCCTTTATAGGTGTTGTTCCTTTCACTACATCACGATTACGTTCCTTTTCCTTCAGAATAGTGGATATGGTCGAGTGCGAGGAACCTAGGTCGCGTGAGATTGTTGCTACAGTTTTACCATTCTCATATTGCATTATTATCTTCATTTTCATCCCAAAAGTAATTGCCTGTCTCCTTTTCTTCTGAGCTCCACCAGCACTCTCACTTGTACGCTTTCCAGTGATTATAAAGTCAATTAAATGCGATAATAACGTAAGTACACAGCGCGATCAGTATAGGATACAATAGCCAAACACCAACTAAGCGCTGTACTTAGTGAGTGTAACCACGTGGTGCCCCGAACCAGCCACGTTCTCGCCCTGGACGGAAACGTTTCGGTATAGAAAATGCGCGCATCATTTGAAAAAAAAATTTGGTCACTACTGCGGCGGTTGTATGTGCGGACGGTCGTACGGTCAGACCAGGTCGTAAGTGCGGATGGACATAAGTTGAGTCGGTCGTAAGTCGGGGACTACCTGTATATATATAATAATAAATAATAATAATAATAATAATTAACGGTTTATTGAAAAAATTCTGCAGCCCGAAGGCTGAAAATATACATTGGACATAAATGACTTATTGCATACATTGGTGGTTTAACAAAAGCCTTCATTAGAGAAAGGTAAAGGAACATACAGTGAACATACAGATTAATGTAGGTGTTGAACAGCAAACTCGTAGTGTAGTAACTCCCTCCCAGATGGTGTTAGGAGGAACTCACGTGGTGTCGTAGTTCCTTCAGATGGTGTTATGAGGGACCTGGCGTGGTGTAGTAATTCCCTCGCAGATGGTGTTATGAGGGACCTCACGTGGTGTAGTAATTACCTCAGATGGTGTTATGAGGGGCCTCACTTGGTGTAGTAATTCCCTCACAGATGGTGTTATTCGGGACTTGACGTGGTGTAGTAATTCCCTCACATATGGTGTTATGAGGGACATGTGGTGTAGTAATTCCCTCACAGATGGTGTTAAATGAGTGAGGAGTCATGCGCCAGTTAACGTCCAACCGAACAACGTCCGATCGCATATATGTCCGGTCCCCCCCACCCACCCAAAAAAAAAAAATACTTCCGTGACCCCTGCTGGACCACCACTCTACGATCCCCTGACGGAGACATGATGATCCATCCCATACTGGCCAGATGTTATGTGTTAAAGGAATATCCTTCCTTAGGCTTTAGTAAGCATTTACCTCCAGGTGTAATGTCAACCTACATCTATTGAGGATAAAATCTTTCACCTACAAGTTGACAATAACACATTTGCTGTAATCAGACATATCTAGTTGCCTCAACAATTGTAACCCCAGTTGCAATTGGGGTTGCAATTTCAAATTCTGTGTCATTACTAAGGAATAACGAAGTCTCTGGTGTACTCTAAGAGTAAGAGAGAAATTGGAGGACTCAGGCGTCCTGAAGTGAGAGAAAACGGACTCCTATGATAGGGGACACAAGCACTCACACTGACAGACTTGACACTCACTTACTTAACAAGTTTTACCAACCATTAGTTGTGTACATTATCTAGTGAATTTAGTCAATATTGTACATTACAAGTGGTCCCTCGGTTAACAGTGGACCTAAGTGCAAACCTGTACTGTACATGTACTAAATGATTAGGGTACTAAAATTGTTATGTCTTGTGCAAATATAGCTTCTTTATACAGATTTTCAAATAAGTTACTATCTTACAAGAGTCCCAGCAATGTAAGTTATATTTACCCAGGTCATTTGGGTGGCAAATTATGAGAAGAGCTTAGTCACTCTTAAGGAATGATAAATAAACACGCAGGTCTTCAGCGCCAACTGTCAAATCATATCGCCTCACCTCCCCCCCCCCCCCCCCCCCCCCCCCCCCACGCTCCCTCGCGTGGGGGGTTTTAGGCCTCAAGTGTTTCATATAATATCTCAGATTATAGGAGAATATAATTTGCATTGCTGAAATCCTTGCAAGACAGAGATTAATTTAAATATAAACATATATTTTGCTCAAGAGATAAAAATTGTAGTACATTAGTGTACAACACTTTCACAAAGTCAAATTGATACTCCAAATTTCTGGCAAGGTCAGGGTCATGACCAGGAGCATTATCCATGAGGAGAAGAGCCTTTAAAGGAAGTTTATTGGTGGTTAGGTAGCTTTTGACAGAGGGGCAAAACACATCAACAGCCCATTCATTAAAGAACTGTCTTGTCACCCATGCCTTACGGTTGGACTTCCAATAAACTCCAAGCATTGTTCTTACCACTTTCTGTTGCTTGAACACCCTGGGGTTTTCAGAGTGGTAGACAAGCATAGGCTTCAGTCGGAAATCCCCTGAAGCATTGGCACCAAGCAGTAGAGTGAGACGGTCTTTCATGGGTTTATGCCCAGGTAAAGAGGCTTCGTCTTTGGTGATGAATGTTCTTTTGGGCATCTTTTTCCAGAACAGCCCAGTTTCGTCCACATTGAACACTTGCTGTGGAAGATAATTTTCTTCTTCCATCAGTTTTTTAAATTCAACTAAAAACTTTGCTGCCCCTTCTTTATCAGCACTAGCAGCTTCACCATGCCTAACAACACTTAAAATGTCACTTCTTTTCTTAAATTTTTCGAACCAGCCTTTGCTAGCCCGAAAATCTTCAAATTCTGTTCCTGAAGAACCAGGTTGATCTGCCTTTAAATGTTCATAAATCTCCCTGGCTCTTTCACAAATGAAATCACCAGAAACTGAATCACCTTTCATCTGTTTTTCCCTAATCCAGATGATAAATAACCTCTCAGTTTCTACGATTAGGGATCTACTTTTAAACACTCTTGTAAATTTGTCTCTCACTTTCACTTCTTTAAATTTGTCTTTCTGTGCAAGAATTGTCGACACAGTTGATGCCGACATGCCATATTCTTTGCATAGCGCATTTGATTTAATACCTTGTTCGTGTTTTTTTTATTATTTCCTGCTTTATTTGGATTGAAATCACTTTTCTTGATCTCTTAGTCCCCATGCTGGATTCAAACAATGGCAACACGTATTTTTCAAAGTTAAACTAGCTGTAAATAAAGAATATTTTCTTCAAAATAACACTGCACTGCATTATATATTGTCAATATGTAAAATAATTTTCAAAATGACCAATAATTTGCTTGGAAACACAGAAAAAAAGCGTTTAGTTGAAGTGAGTCTCAAGCAAGATGTTACCTCCAGTGAAAACAGAGAGAGACTGACGCCTGTTTGCTGTGTTAAGAGGCTGGATGCCGCGCATTAAACTAGTCACTTTACCTTCAATTTTGTTCAATAATTGTTAAAATGACTAAAAATTGAATATTAAACTTTTAAAATTATTGAATAGTATAAACTTCTTGATATTTACAAAAATAGTAAGGAATTTAAGCCCTAGAACCGATTATTGTATATTGGCGGACTGATACTAAAGCTGGTTGCCCGGTCAGTGCAAGCAAAAACATGTTGAGGTCGGTTCGTAAGAAGTTCGTTAAGCGAAATATTTTTCGTTAACCGAATTGAAGATCCTTATGGAAGGCAGTTCGTTAATCGAAATTACGTTAACCGAGGTGTTCGTTAAACGAGGGGTCACTGTATATATATATATATATATATATATATATATATATATATATATATATATATATACATATACATATACATATATACACACACGCACACAGTATAGTCTGGGTTTACGCGGGTATTTTATACGCGTTTGGCCATTTACGCGGCACCTGTCCAGACGCGCCAATTATTAGTTACGCGGTACATTCCTTAATTTACATGGCAAGCGGCTGGTCGCTGACGTCAGACTCCTGCCGATGACTTCGCGGACTGTGATTGGGCCACGTATCCTTACCACCCACGCACCCCCTCCGCTGCACGCTGTGATTGGTCTACAGTATTTAACCTTGCCTGCCCAGTGATAGTGAGGATATGGACTTTGAGGGGTTTGACAAGGAGGCCCCGCTAGCCTCTGTGGTGGTTAGTGATGCAGGTGATACAGATGAGGGCCAATAATCTGCCCTCTGCCTTGGAACCAACCCCCCCATCCCCGTGTGCCCAGCCATCTCTTCTACTAACGAAAGTGTTAAAAAACCTAATATTATTGATATTTCTCTTAAATATTAATTGTGTGCATACCATCATAAAATTAAGATGTTATTTTTACTACAACATACGTATTGTGTCGGAAAAAGGGTAGTCTGGTGGTCTGCCCAGTCTCTATTTCAATTAATCCCTTATGTTCTGTTATTTTATTTACGCTTTTCGCGTTATACGCGGACCTCCATGAGTTTAATTGACCGCGTAAACCCAGATTATACTGTGTGCTTGCGTGCGTGCGAGCATGGGTCCCTCAGTTGACGAACACAATTCGTTCCACAGAGTCGTTCGTTAACCGAATCCATTATTTGGGTAATTGGTTCCAGCTCACATAAAAGTACATACAAAGTAAAGCCAAAAATGCATAAAGTCAGAAACACTCCTAAAATTCCCCTAAATTACATCATAAGGGATGGCACAGAGGTCATGGAGTCGATGGGGTCCCATTAAGCTCATAGTCCAGGTGTCAACGACTGAAGGACGTGGCTGACAGGTGCTGTCTCGTTAAGTCGGGACCATAAATTATGGTCAAGGGAATAATGGCAGTTACTCTTCTTTTATCAAGTCAAGTCAGTCCAGGTAAGGCGAATGCTGATGACACATTATGCAGTAGAAAATTCACACTCCTACCTTTGAATTGTTCTCAGCTCAATGCACTCTGTACTTCCCATGGATGCAGACAAAAAATGGCAGCAGATATCAATGATAGATTCCTTGGGTTGCTTACTGAATCTTTGGATTTCGTTCAATTTCTGTTCAAACAGATGTAAAACATTGTGGCTCTTTTTGTCCTAGAAATAGCAGGCTGACACTGAGGCAAGGGTGATTTTGCCATCTATGATGACGTATCAATGTTTTGGGTTATTTATCAAATTGACATTAAGGGGTTAAAAATCGAGCTATTAAGGATCTGATATAATTTGGAAGTCTGTGAGGCAGCTTTCTCGTCAATAGTACAGTATTTATAAAAAATTATCACTGTAACCATATATCAAAACTAAACTTAGAGAATTGTGTGCTTTGTTGTTTTATCACATAATTATAACCCCAGTTAACAGAAAATTTATTAAATGATAATACAGGTTGACAATCCCTTATCCGAAATCCTTGGGGCCAGAGACATTTCGGATTTTGGAATTTTTCGGTTTTAAGAATTTTTTTTTTTTTTTTTTTTTTTTAGCCCATCCGGGCACAAGTCACTGACCCACATTGGGGCCTGGAGGGGGGGGGGGGGGAAATAGAATAAAAATTATAATAATAATAATTAATAATAATACAGTTGGTCCTCGTATTACGCGGTTAATGTAACCCAGAGGGTACCGCAGAAAGTGAGAAACACGTAAAGTGAATAACATAACATATGGGATTAATTGAAATGGAGTCCGGGCCGATCCCCAAACTCCACTTTTTGACGACACACAACTATGTTGAAGTAAAAATATTATCTTAACTTTATGATGGCATGCACACACAATTAATAATTAAGAGAAATATCAATAATATTAGGTTTTTTAACACTTACATGAGTAGAAAAGATGGCTGGGCACACGGGGATGGGCGGTTGGTTCCGAGGCAGAGGGCAGATTATTGGCCCTCACCTGTATCACTTGTATCAATTGTATCACTATCCACCACAGAGGCTTGCAGGGCCTCTTTGTCAAACCCCCCAAAGTTCATATAAGTCCATATCCTCACTATAATTATCACTATCACTGACTTGGGCCGGCTGTAGTGGGTGGCGGGTGAAGAACTGGTCATGTTTTGATGACTGGGCGACCTTGTGCGCACCATTTTCGCGCCTCTTACACAACATGGCGGATGGCGGGAGGTTTGGATCCAAAAATGGCGCGGCTTGCCAGCCGCTCTCCGCGTAATGGGGTTCACGACTGCGGAATGTGAAAATGTTAGGTTCTGGCAAGGCACCGCGTTAACGGTGAAACGCGGATTGTGGGACCGCGTAATAGGAGGACCAACTGTAATTCATAGGTCTAGGTCGTGTTTCTCACTTTTGAACTTTTTTCATTCATGTATTTCTTTATTATTATTATTATTTTATTATTACAGTATTATTGTGATTATTATTATTATTATTAATTTTTATTATATTTTTTATTATTATTATTATTGTTATCATTATTATTTTATTTTGGTGTATTTTTAATAAAAATTTTATTTACTATGAATCATTATTATTATTATAATTATTATTACTATTACATTTTCGCCCCCCAGGCTCCGATGTGGGTCAGTGATCTATGCCCTGGTGGACTAATTCCTGTTTAAAAAAAAAAAAAAAATGCCCCACAAAAAAAAAACTTTAGGTTTTCAGAGCTTTTCGGTTTTCGGAATTTCGGATAAAAGGTTGTCAACCTGTACACACATGTTACATATGAATAATGGCTGATGTAACTTGTAATGAAAATTAGTTATCTGGTGATGCACACAAGTCACATACAAAATCCGTACAGTATGACAGAGATGTAACTAAGAAAATTGTATATTGTGTTGCTTAACCTTGTAATTATATCCCCACGTATAGAATGTTAAATGGTCATATAATGTCACATAAACATGACCAAGTTGTAGCCTGTTTCTGACAGTGTTTACTTTTGGGCTTCTCAATTTGTAATACATTTTCCTTACTTGTTTTTACAGTTAAGTATGTACAGTATATCAATATGTCTGTATTTACTTTAAGGATCTTCATATATATAGTAGACTATATGTAATGACTTGGGTTCGCACTGAATAGGCGACAGTACTAGACAAGGTTGCACTGGAAAATGCTTGGGAATCCCTTCCTTAGAGGATTGGTAAAAACAGCCCGAGAACGTTTAGAGTGAAGGACTGTGGTCTCCAACCCTCAGATATGAAGTCAGTACTCTGCTTCATTGATTGATCTTGCAGTCAGGTACCAGTCCCATATCAGCAACAGCAGCAACAGGCAGAAAAAGAGAACTGGAGCATCCATGGCACAGTCATACCTCTATAGGTCATGATTTGGGTATAATTTTGTACAGCAGATTCTCAATGGAGATTTGAAAACTTAGATTTAGTTAATGTTCTTCAGTCTTATATTGACAGATAGACTCTGTGGTTTCTTTTTCGAAATGTAGTTGATCTTAAACGCACATAAATAGAATTATCAGTGAATAATTCATCAGTTGTTGGTCAAAGGAATTTACACTCTAGATTTTTGTACAGAAATATTTTGTAGTCTTTGTGATCATGTTTAATCACCCATGTTTGAGATGAGTACTATATATTATCAAGTTGATTTTTTTTTTTTTTTAATATTGAAGTTTAAGAATAGCACTGTGTCCTCTGAGATATTGATATCTTTATATATTTTCTAGCTTAACGCTACCATTGGTAGGAGAGAAAGAAGACTCTGCTGCCGATTCAAATTCAGTCAATTCCACTCCTGCATCAGATACATTTTATACTGCTACCTCTGTTCTCTCCCCTGACCCTCGTGACCTGACTTCACCCCTGTCTCCACTACCTCTTGATGTGCCTCACTCAGGAACTGAAAAGGATAGAGATAGTTTAAGCAAAGGTGCTCATGGTGCCTTTGTTGATGAAAGAAATGACATTGCTTCCAAAGTGCCTAAAGAAGAAGATGCAAAAGCTTATGATGTATCACATTTTGAGAGAGATGATATTGATATGTGTGCATCTGTGTACAAATCTCCTAGTGCCAGTGATGCTGGATGTGTTTCTGAGGCCTTTCAAGCTCATGATAAGGATGTCAGCTATCCAGTTCAAAAGCTTTTATCTCCTGTAAATAACAGTGAGTTTGAAGGTGCATCTAATACTGTTGATATTGCTGCTCTTCTTACATCACCCATCCTTCAAGTCGGTGATCCTCTCCAGCCACAAAGGTCACCTGCAATAAGTTTAGAGGCTACGTCTACACCAATTAAAAAAGGAGGTGCACATGAGCTTAAAATAGGCTTTCAAAATATAAACACTAATTTAGATGATGAAGACAAAAGAGAATACTCCAGTTCTTACTTGTGCAAGGTGACTGTAAATGAATTTGCCCCTGAATTGAACTGTGCTTCATCTATTAACACTTCAAGAAACCCAGATACATGCCCTTCTGAAATAGATAATAATAATTTTAAGTCAGATAACAATAATAGTTCTTCTGGTAATGGGAACATGGAAGGCAGTAAATCTCAGGAGCATGAAACTGAAAAAAATAATATCACCAGATGTCCAGCAACTAGTGTAGGAGATAATGGCATGCCAAGTAATGAAACAGAAGCATCTTCAACGTGGTACTCTGGCGTGGAAAGGAGTGAAGGAAGTGCACTAATACCACCAGAAACTGAAGTTGAAAGAGCAAATGAGGTGCTTTTGAGATTGCGGGAGAATAGCGACAATTCTAATATCAGCATCACTGAGAAGGTAAGGATTTATTTTTGTAGTTGCTTTTTAATGAAATTAATAGAAAAATGTATTATTTAGAGGTCACCTGTATTGGGTTAAAACCGCATGAAATGGTTTTTTTTTTTTTTTTTTTTTTTTTTTTTTTTTTTTTTTATGGGGATTAGCATACCCAGGCACAGGTCACTGACCCACATGTGGGCCTGGGGGACAAATTTTTTTATAATAATAATAATAATAAAGAACCATAAAGTAGTACAAAAATAAAAAACGGTCAAAAGTGAGAAACAATATATGTATGTTGTGTTGTCAATAGTAAGAGATGCATATACTGTACACATATATAACTACAGTCAACCCTTAATATCTGTAGAAGTTATGTTCCAGTAGCTTTTGAATTGTGTGCCTGTTATATGTACAGTCTTTCAAGGTGAGAATGAAGGATGGAAAGGAAAAGTGTCATAATCATGTGCAAGTCCAGGAGACCACTCAATTATGTTATCATATTAACCTCTGGCAGTGAAAGTGGAAATGGGAAGTCCAAAATCTTTAAATATTGTAGGAGTTGGCAGAGAGAGTCCCTCATCAAGAGGCACACCAGCTTCAGTCAGTCATGATGCTTGTAAATTCTAAGACCCCCCCCCCCCCCACTTATTTTTAATCAGTAAAAAAGTGTTGAGAGAGACAAAGGGGACACTAATGCTCATGACTGGTACATTTCTAAGGACTTGGCCAAAGGAAACTGAACTAGGAGTGTTGGGTTGGTGCTCCTTCATCTTGCTCTGCATTCACACTTTCTCTTTTGGCAGGAATTCTCCCCTAAGTCTGGTATGTTTCAGAATCTCAGGGTCCTCAATTTGGGTGCTTTGATCATTTTGCCCAGATTATAGGGTACAGGGCAGGCAGTTCCCAATTTACAAAAGGGTTCCATTCCTAAATTATTTTTTCTAAAATTGGATCCCATTTTCCCACTGACTTTCATTATAAAAACCGAGATATTTTCCAACAAAAAAATATTTTCAAAAGTCTTAAAATGCTACAAAACGTGATTTTAATTAATTTTCTAGTGTACATAATGATTATATGTCAATAAAAACATAATAAGCAAAATGCATACATTACAATAATAATTCTATACTTAGAAGAAATCATAGTGATTGAAACTTACCAAGAAATTGCACCACTATTTATGATGCAGTGCAAGTCTTAAGAGGCCCAAGCAAGACATATGATTTTAATTTCATAGTGTCACACCAACACTAATTCTACTGCACTGTACACATAAACATTTTATTATGTTTTGCTTTCACTGGATATGATTTCTGAGGAGGTTTTAACTGAAAAAGAAATGCTAAACTTTGTTTTTCGTACTCACAATGTACTGGGGAAGCATATCTTGAGAATGGGCCACTTCTCAGTCATTGTTCTTCAGAAGACAAACTGCAATGTGAACCTTTCTTTGTGCATTGCTTTGTTTAAAAAAAAAAAAGGTATTGATTTTTGTGTTGTGGACAGACACTTACTTTTTTGAGATCTTGTACAGTGTTATGGTAGCAGGTACTTTGGTTAGACAGAGAACGTCGTACATTATAACAGAGAAATGTAATATCATAAATTAAAGAGAGAGGGAAAGGGGATAATAGGGATAGAGAGGATAAAAGAAGATATAGCATGGGGGGCCTGTGTCATGGTCATTATCCTCAGAGGGGAGATCCCATGGGGAGTGAGACATTGAAAATAAGATAAGATAAAATGCTCCTTTAACTAACCTCAGTGTTTTGAAGATGGCACCATAAAAAAAAAAAATATTCTGTATACAATAAAGTAGTTCACTCACCTTACACTGGTCTTCCAAATGTTACTTTGTATTCCAAAAACATATATGTATTATCAGGTTGATAACCATGTGGTTGCTCAAGAATTTCATTGTTTCATTTATAAATATTACGAGAATACATAGTTGGTACTCTAATCACTTTGTCAAGGCTTTCATCACAATGAAATGAATGTGTATTTCTGAGTGTATATGTAATTTTTGTCTAAACACCAAATGTTTTAGGCTTCTAATCCCATTCTTACCTGAGGATAGGGATGCAGCTGATCTCTTCATTATATTGTATATATGGAATATAACTATTACATTTCAGATTCGTGAGCTTGAAGCCCTAAAGCATCATTATAGTAACCTAGAAGATCAGCTCATACATCAACCATCTGCGACAAAGGCTGATCCACAAGGCTGTGTAGGACTATCTCAAGGATTAACGGAAGATGAGGAAAATGGACAGAGAGTTGAGAGACCTGCACATCTTCCATTAGACTCAACCCTTTTGCAGGAAGACAGGTAAACTTACTGCTTGAATCAAACCTTTGACTTTTGTTTTTCAGTGTGATTCCAAGAAATTATTGCCATTGAAAAGATTCATCTGGAGGAATGTGGGAGACAGAGAGAGAACAGATGCAGTAGGAGAAGTAAGGGAGACAGGAGAGAGAAAAGATGCAGTAGGAGAAGTAAGGGAGACAGGAGAGAGCACAGATACAGTAAGAGAGACAGGAGAGAGAAAAGATGCAGTAAGAGAAGTAAGGGAGACAGGAGAGAGAAAAGATGCAGAAGGAGAAGTAAGGGAGACAGGAGAGAGAACAGATGCAGTAAGAGAAGTAAGGGAGACAGGAGAGAGAACAGATGCAGTAAGAGAAGTAAGGGAGACAGGAGAGAGAAAAGATGCAGTAGGAGAAGTAACTGAGACAGGAGAGAAATATGATACAGTAGGAGAAGTAAAGGAAATGGGAGAGAAGTGATGCAGTAGGAAGAGTTTAAGAGACAGGAGTGAGAAATGATTTATGGCTCCTGGGAAGAATACGTGTTGAATAGTGTAGTGTGCAGTATGCAACTGTCAACTAAGAATAAGTGAACAAATAAGGGAATATAAAAGTATAAACTCAGGAATAGTATGAGTTAAATGCAAGGTGGGAATGGATAAATGTCTGTTACACATGCTTATACCCAAGTAAATGAGGAGACAGATTAGGGAATAGTTGAAAAGTAAAAGTTTTGGGATTGGTCCAATAATTGTATCCAAAGATTTGAGAAAAGTAGAAGCATAAGTGTTAGGTAACATGATTGTAAATTTAGGATATAATAGGGTGTGGTTGGCGATGAGTGGACAAGTTGAGCACTTGGAGAGTGCGAAGGCACAAAGTGGGCAGGGTCTGCCAGGATAGGCCTGAATTGGGCTGCATCAGCAGTATTGGACAGCACTGGTAAGGTTGGCATTGAGGAGACATATGATGGTGGTAAGGAGGCCTTCATAGAGCTGTACAAACTGATGATTTTCCTCTGCCATCTATCACTCAAGTTTGTGCAGAAGGAACAGGACACTTATCTGAGGGAGTCTTCAGATTCACAGCTATATTCAGAAGGCTTGACAGCATCAGTGTAGAGTTGAGGAGATGTAATAGGTTGTGACGTGTGGGAGTTAAATGGTAATACATTGTGGTTCTCCACAAAACAATTAACATCAAATAAGTTTTTGTCTTTGAATTTTATTCAGCCACTAATGTTTGAGTGTGAGAAAAATCCTAAATAAAAGGTAGCACCATATTGAGAAGTTAAATCATACTTAAAGATGGATTCTCTTATATTATTGTAGGTGCTGAAAACTTGAAATCTATGCGGGAATACTTGCTAGAAATTGGCTCAAAATAACAATTGTATATGAGATAAACTATTGATAAAACATCCAAAGGTTATCATGTCATTTGTTATAAACATTTACAGATTAGCTCTGTTGATTGAACGCGAAGTTCAGAGACGTGTTCTAGAAGAAGTTGTTGCCCGAGAAAGTGCCACACTGAGTTCAAGGCCACATCACAGAAGAACATACCGTTCTATGAGTGCCTCAATGGACCCTTGGAATTTGTAAGTTTCTGAAAAATTTTAATGGCTGCCACAGGATATCTAACATGTTTTATTAAGATGTATCCTCATTTTGCTGTACAGTCGGCCCTTAACATATGCGGGGGTTACGTAACAGAGATACCCGTGGATGTTAAAAATCCGTGTATTTTTGCTGCCCCCCCCCCCCCCCCCCCACAAAAAAAAAAAAAAAAAAAAAAAAAAAAAAAAAAAAAAAAAAAGAACAAACCCCTGGCCCCCCCATGTCCTTATTTACCGTATATACCTGTGTGTAGTTCGAGTTTTTAAGACCAAATTATTTGGCAAAAAATTGGGGGTCGACCTCTGAACGGGTAATAGTTTCGTTAGGTTGAAAAATATTTACCAGTAACTACCAGTAAACAATGGAAACGATGCACCAATGCACTACCAGCTGTGAGTGTCGGTACAGTTGCCAGGGCAGATCTCTTGCGTCATCATAGCAAGCCCAAAGTAGCCAAATCCATGGTATGGTAGCACAGGACGATGTAAAACATAAAGTATTCATTTATTAAAGTTTATTTATAGATACTGTACATAAATTTTTGTTCATTACATTTGAAACATCAATCTTTGTTAATTAAATTTGAAACAAAAGAAAACTACTATACCGTATTTTCTTTAAAATATTACATCACAAGTATATTTTACCTTAACTGTGACTGAATGAATATACGTATTCTCAGAAATAAATATGGAAATATAATATTTTTGCTCGAATGACGTACATATTACAGTGGAAAGTGGGATAAAATCATGACGAAAACAATGACTTTCGCTTTCTTACGTTATTCAAAAGATTTTACCGTAATCGCTTTTCGAATGGTTTTCAGTTAAAAAACTGTTGTACTCGTACTGTATTACAATAATATTCTATCCTATCATTAGCCTTATAATCCCACAACTGAAAACCATTCGAAAAGCGATTACGGTAACATCTTTTGAATAACGAAAGAAAGAGAAAGTCATTGCTTTCGTCACAATTTTATCCCACTTTCCACTGTAATACGTACATCATTTCAGCAAAAATATTACATTTCCATGTTCTCAGAAATAAAAGGCAGTTTCGTTGAAACGTAATGTACAGTATTTAATATTAAAATGCAAAAATAGCTATAAAAACAATTAATACACACGTAATGTACTGGCTGGCATCTCCACTCGTCCCTCCTCCCGCGTCCAAGGCCACCACTCCTCCCAACTCTGTCCCTCCGCTCCCTCCTCCGTCCCCTCCACCTCCTCACCGTCACTACTGCCGACAACAAACACAAATGTTTTGTGAATAACTGCACCTCCACTTCCTATGTACAGTACTGAACTGTACTGTGCTGTACATTTTTACAAACAATAAACATGGCAAGAAACACTATTAAAAAAAAAGAGATAAAAATTTCACTTTACTGTACAGTACCTATCCTCGGCGACAGGACGGGGACCATCGGGCTCATCGTCACTCAATTCCATAACGGGTGGTGAAGTGGGGGCGATGGTGGATTCAGCTGCTTCCTCACTGCCGCCAGTGATTGATGGTGTTAAATCTCTCCTTCGGTGATCAAAGAACATGGTGATGGAGAGTTGTCGTCTCTTTCTTTTCATTTCTTACATGATGTTTTTGTATGGACCAAAAACGTCATCCATCCCTTGCATGAAATTCAGGGCACGCACCATGGAGGGGTCCATACTATAGGCCAGGTTTTTCAGTGCCTCAATATTCCTGGTCATCTTCCCCAACTTCTCCAACGTTATTTCTTGGTCCTCTTCCTCATCCTCTATCCCTTTCGCTTCCTCTTCCTTGCCTGAGTCTACTAACTCCTGTAGATCCTCCTCAGTCAGCTCAGTGTCGTGCTCTTCAATTTGCTCCCTAATCTCTTCCTCTGCCATGTCCTGGAAGCCTTCAGCAGCCACTTTCTTTGACAGTGCCAGGGTCTTTCTGAATATTTTCATTAAAATCCATCAAAATCATTTTCCTTGTCATCGTCTTAAGCACCAAACAGCTCCTCCCAGTCTTGTCCTTGAACAGGGCAAGAGGGTACGTGTTTTTCGAATCGTTTTCACTTAAAAAAATGTTACAGCACATGTATATTTTACCTAAACTGTGCCTGAATGAATATATTCTCAGAAATAAATAGTAGTTTTGCTGAAACGTGATGTATTTCAATGTAAAATAGGATAAAATACATGACGAAAACAAAAGACTACCTAACCTTCCAATGTTCAAGAGATGTTACTCGTTTTTTTAATAGTTTTCGGTTAAAATACTGTTATATTACAATGATATTCTATTCATACTGTGCTTGATATACTACATTCACGGAAATGTAATATTTTTGCTGAAATGACGTACATATTACAGTGGAAAGTGGGATAAAATCGTGACACACACCGCGGAATGTGAGCATCCTGGGTTCCGGTGGGCACCGCATAAACGCGGAATGTGGGACCGCGTAAAGTGAGGGTTGACTGTATAGGATTAGGATACAAAATTGGGATTGATCCTAAAATCATGGATTGTAACTGAGCCTGAGTATAACAGCTTGATATCTGTCCTTTCTATGATACTTCACTGGGGTTGGCTGGATAGGAGTGTTGATCATGTGATTACAATTATGACTGGGCCTCAGTTACCATAAATGGATAGTACATGCAGTGTGTGGCAGCTGATTTGTTAATTCCCAGAAATGCTGTTTCATTCTTAACCTTTTTAAGACCCTGAAGTTTTTGTGGGAGAGAATGCCAATCTTTTGATTTTTGCCCTGGACTTCCCTTCAGTGGACATATTCACATATCATTATCAATAAGCTGGTTTATAAAGCAGTAGGCCAGGAGAAGTCCCTCATTCATGACATTATCAGTGTGTCAACATCCTTAATGGGTTAATTTGTTAATTGTCGTATTTAACTGCTGGGATCAAGATGAAATGTAGAGTAAAAAAGACACTTGATGGGTGATAGGATTTTGGCTCTGGTATTTCTCATACAAATCAAGATCTTTTTTTACCTATCTTCCTCGTGTAGTTTCCTATTTCTTGCTGATCATGGTATAGTCTTTAATGATTTAAAAATTTCATATTGCAGAGGAATGAGGGTCTTGACGCCAACAGAAGTGAGACCATACACTTCAATGAGTGTAAGTGTTTTTCTCTATTAAAATTTGGAAAATTAATACGTACTGTATATTGGTTGTAACTTAAAAACCAAATTTTATTAAGCCTTGTGGATTTTTATCCAGCTAGAAATGTGATTTTATAATCATTTATCCGTTGTTGTTCCTGTTTTGTATCAGTATGTCATCACACAGACCCTTGAATTCTCTTTTCACTAATAATAACTTTCACCCCATTTATCACATCATAGACTATTTAAATTCTATATCTTCCATGTATTCCAAAACAACCAAGTACAGGTATAAAAATAATTTACAATTAAGAGCTTATGGGTGCCATGCAAGATCTAGCACTGCATATCATCTCTCGTGTTTTCTTGTTTCCTTGTGGTTATCAGCACATACTTGGATCGTGCGCATATATATATATATATATATATATATATATAATATATATATATATATATATATATATATATATATATATATATATATATATATATATATATATATATATACAGAGTTGGTCCTCGTATTACGCGGTTAATGTAACCCGGAGGGTACCGCGGAAAGTGAGAAACGCGTAAAGTGAATAACATAACATATGGGATTAATTGAAATGGAGTCCGGGCCGATCCCCAAACTCCACTTTTTGACGACACACAACTATGTTGTAGTAAAAATATTATCTTAACTTTATGATGGCATGCACACACAATTAATAATTAAGAGAAATATCAATAATATTAGGTTTTTTAACACTTACATTAGTAGAAAAGATGGCTGGGCACACGGGGATGGGCGGTTGGTTCCGAGGCAGAGGGCAGATTATTGGCCCTCACCTGTATCACTTGTATCAATTGTATCACTATCCACCACAGAGGCTTGCAGGGCCTCTTTGTCAAACCCCCCAAAGTTCATATAAGTCCATATCCTCACTATAATTATCACTATCACTGACTTGGGCCGGCTGTAGTGGGTGGTGGGTGAAGAACTGGTAATGTTTTGATGACTGGGCGACCTTGTGCGCACCATTTTCGCGCCTCTTAAACAACATGGCGGATGGCGGGAGGTTTGGATCCAAAAATGGCGCGGCTTGCCAGCCGCTCTCCGCGTAATGGGGTTCACGACCGCGGAATGTGAGAATGTTAGGTTCTGGCAAGGCACCGCGTTAACGGTGAAACGCGGATTGTGGGACCGCGTAATATGAGGACCAACTGTATTTATTTTTTTTTTTTTTATTTCCTCGGGTCCTTATCTCTGTAGTGTTTTGAATACTTGTGAGTTCTTTAGAGGAATTGGTGCTTTGTAGAAACAAAAGATTAGCTGTTATTATTATTATTGTTAAACATATACAGTGGTCCCTCGGTTAATGAACACAATTCGTTCCAGAAGGTTGTTCGTTAACTGAAAATTTCATTAACCGAAAATTTTGTTAACCGAAACCATTGTTTCAATGGGATTTTGGGTTCCAGCTCACCGAAAATTACATACAAAGTAAAAAAAATGCAGTAAAGTACACTTACTTTGAGGTGTGTATGTAGAAGGCTCCTGGTTGATGATGATGGGAAGTAGAAGTGGGGGTGGAGGAGAAGGGAGAAGAGAAGGAAGTGGGGGTGGAAGAGAAATCACCCCATGCTTGATGCCGTCATTTCACCCATAAAATTTTAAGTTCACTAGGTGTAATTCAAGATTATTTTCTTTAAATCAACACTGCACTGCACTATATATTGTCAATATGTTAAATAAATTTCAGAATGACCAATAATTGTACTGTAAAAACGTAAAAATACTCTGTGTTCAAGATACCCACAAGCAAGATGTTTCCTCTACTGAACAGAGACACAAACTGAGGCCTTGGTGTGTGAGTGAAGTGGCTGAATGGCACACCAAAAACTAGTTCCCTGTACTGCAATTTTGTTAAATAAGTGATAAAATGACTAAAAATTTTAATATAAAACTTGGAAAATTATTGAATAGTATAACCTTCTTGATATTTACTCCAATTTTAACGAATGTAAGCCCTAGAACCGATTTCTGTATTGGCGGACTAATCTTCCAGCTGGTGAGCAAGCCAAAGCATATCGAAACATTTTCTTAAGAATTTCGTTAACCAAATTTTTGTTCGTTAACCGAAATGAAGATTCTTATGGAAGGTAATTCGTTAACCAAAATTACATTAAACGAGGCGTTCGTTAACCGAGGGACCACTGTAATGTAATACACTGCATTGCACTGCATAAAACATGCAGTACCCTGTACAACAATAAATAAAGATTTACCATGCATGTGAATTTGTCTAGAATTACAATGATGGTAATAAAAAGATGCAGTAGCAATGATATAATCTCTGTAACTGTCTAAAATACTTTTAATTAAATATTACAGGTTCCCTAAAATATGTAAAAGTTTTTCATATTTTAGAATATATTGTACTTGTTCACCAGGAAAAAATGAATAAAAAATACAGTACACATGCTCAACTACTAGAATCTTTTAGATGCATAGAGATTCTTGTAGTGAAAGCTGTTTACATGTGTGTGTGTGTCTGTGTGTGTGTGCATAATTAATTCTGTAGAAATTGACATAAATCATGTATAATAGACTTGCCAGTGCCTTGGCAAGCACACCTTGAATTAAGAAACAGCAAACGAGAGTCATTTTATTGGTGAAATTAGACATTCTTTAATGACATGGGTGTGTTGAAAGGACAAGTTAATGAATGGTAATGGGGTGAGATCATGCACATGCCTCTGAATACATCATTCATCACCACTACATTTACAATTATTTTATGTCTTACTTCAGTTATTATGACCATACATGCTTCTTGTTTGATTGTCATAAACGTTTTAAAAATGGATTTTGATCCATGGCATTCGGTGCTCACTGGTCAGCTGACGAACAGCCATGAGATGAATATCACAGTTCAGTATTATTATTTTTTGTAAGTTATTGTGATTATTAATGTTATGAAATAAAATGTGATTTAAATATTAATTACAAACTCCCTAGAAATTATGTCCTTGTATAGCTGTGGGCCTCACATTCACAACATAACAGAGCATTTGTTATTTTGCTATGCAATTCACTACCTCTAGCTTGTGTGAAACCATTTTATCCATGTTTATCATTTTTGTTATCCTTGGGCAGATTTAGGGGGGACCATTAGAACAAAAACCATAATTAGTGGAAAAGAGACATACTGTATATGTATATACAGCATAGTGATAAAAATATATGTTTCTTTCACATTCCCTGTTTCTTCACAACCTGATTTTGTGTGCTAAGTCTGTACAGTATGCTGTATATTTTTCTTGTATTTTCTAGCATTTCAAGAAAGAATTTTGAGTTCATAATGCATTTTTCTTTGTATTTTGTTTATTGTTGTTCCCAGGCTGGCTATGACATGGAAGGTGAAACTGGGAACCGTCTTTACCAGAGTGCGACTTCTGCAGATGATTTGCTGCTCACCCCTGGTCCCCTTCAGTCTCCCTTGAGTAACTATTTCCATTACAAAAAAGTTTTGTATTCGTAAGGGAATGTACAGTGAACCCTCACTTTATGCGGTTAATTCAACCCACGGCGGCCCGAGTAAAAGTGAGAAACGCGTAAAGTGAACAACGTAACATATGGGATTAATTGAAATAGAGATCGGGCCGACCCCCCAAACTCCACTTTTTCAGACACAGTACCTACGTTGTAGTAAAATTAACTTCTTAATTTTATGATGGTATGCACACACAATTAATAATTAAGAGAAATATCAATAATATTAGGTTTTTTAACACTTACATTAGTAGAAAAGATGGCTGGGCACATGGGGATGGGCGGTTGGTTCCGAGGCAGAGGGCAGATTATTGGCCCTCACCTGTATCACTTCTATCAATTGTATCACTATCCACCACAGAGGCTTACAGGGCCCCTATTGTCAAACCCCTCAAAGTCCATATAAGTCCATATCCTCACCATCATTATCACTATCACTGACTTGGGCCGGCTGTGGTGGGTGGCGGGAGAAGAACTCGGTAATGTTTTGATGACTGGGCGACCTTGTGCGCACCCTGCTCGCGCCGCTCTCTGCGTAAAAGGGTACACACACCGCGGAAAGTGAGCATTCCGGTTTCGGCAGGGTACCGCGTAAACGTGGAAACACGTAAAGTGGGACCTCGTAAAGCGAGAGTTGACTGTATATATATATATATGCTGATAACCACAAGGAAAGAAGAAAACATGAAGTTCCCAAGCGCTTTCGTGTAATTCACATCTTCAGGGGTGGGTACAGTCTGTACCCACCCCTGAAGATGTGAATTACACGAAAGCACTTGGGAACTTCGTGTTTTCTTCTTTCCTTGTGGTTATCAGCATATACCTAGATCACGCGCACCTACAGTGATTTACTTGCATATATATATTTCATGTAGATCCACAATGAAAACGTGGATAAGATAAATCTTGATAAAATCACACGGGAAAAGGGAAACAACGGAGCACCTTAGCTTTCGTCTTTATTCAAGACATCTTCAGAGGCAACTGGATTACATGGACAAAAAGAGGCTTAAATATACAGGGTGACCTTATTAAACATGAGGTCAGGTCATAATGATGTCATCCACTAATCCCCACACCAACACACACGTAGAGGAGCTTAAGAGAAGGGGGTGACATGACTAGTCAGGTCAGGTCAAAAATAAGGGACCCACTAAATAACTACCATAAATCTAGATCAAAGGTTTTCAAAGCATTTTTAACCTTGGGCCACTGACAAATAAATTTATGTAACATATCAGTTTTGAACTGACCATCACTAAGGTACATTAAACCAATCACAGCTAGCGAGGAGGGAGGTAAGGATGCTTGGCTCAATCATAGTCCGATACGTCATATGACGTCACCAATAACGCAACAAAGACATACACTGCGCAACCTACTCTCGCCGCCTACCCAACATGGCGGGTGAGGGCGAGAGAGATGGCGGGAGGTTTGGATCCAAAAATGGTGCAGCGCGAGAGGACCGCCAGCCGCTCTCTGCGTAAAAGGGTACACACACCACGTAAAGTGAGCATTCCGTGTTCGACAGGGTACCGCGTAAACATGGAAACGCGTAAAGTGAAACCACATAAAGGTAGGGTTTACTGTTTGTGATTGTATATATATATATATATGCAAGTAAATCACTGTAGGTGCGCGTGATCTAGGTATATGTTTTCTTCTTTCCTGGTGGTTATCAGCATATATATATATATATATATATATATATATATATATATATATATATATATATATATATATATATATATATATATATATATATATATATACAGTTGTACCCCACTTAACGCGGTCAATAGAACCCAGAGGGTCCCGTGTTAAGTGAAATCCGCGTTAAGTGAACAACAGAACATATGGGATTAATTCCAATAGAAACCAGCCCGACCCCCAAACTCCACTTTTTGAAGACACATAACTATGTTGTAGTAAAAATAACATCTTAATTTTATGATGGTACATGCACACAATTAATACTTAAGAGAAATAGAGAAATACAGTCGCCAAGTTAATGTCCTTTCAAATAATGGACTCAACTCCCTCCCCCTCTTCTCACACTACACTGCTGGCTCTTCCCTCTCTGAGAAATTTTTGGGGGAAAACCACTAAATTTTAATAAATAATACCTCAAACTAAAGTTAGGATAATACAATTGACATTGCTGGATTCCTTGTAAGACCAGGAATATTTTGAATATAAATGTCATATATTTGCACAAAAGATAACATATGTACTTAGAGAAAACATTTTATCTAAAATTTGTATGTCTGATGCAAAATATATGATGTTTATATTCAAAATGATCACCAAATTGTAAGAATTCCAGCAATGTAAATTATATTCTGGCCGGGTAATTTTTATGAATTTTATGAGCTAAAACAAATATCTTCAGTTAATAAAAAAAAAATATTCTTCAGGACACTATCTGTCAATCAAAGTACCCCACCTTGCCTCCCCCCCTCTTCCAACCTTGCGGTCAGTCCCAACCCTCCCCCCCACCCCCCACCACTCCTCCCTTCAAGAGAAGAGTGGGTGAAAAAAATAAATTTTAACATTTTGTATTAAATAATAACTCAGATTAAAGTTAGGATAATATAATTGACATTGCTGGATTCCTTGTAAGACCAGGAATATTTTGAATATAAATGTCATATATTTTGCACAAAAGATAACATATTTACTCAGAGTAAACATTACATCTAAAATTTGTATGTCTAATGCAAAATCTATGATGTTTATATTCAAAATGATCATCAAATTATAAGAATTCCAGCAATGTAAATTATATTCTGACCGGGTAATTTGTATGAATTTTATGAGCTAAAACAAATATCTTCAGTTAATAAAAAAAAAAAAATATTCTTCACAGGGTAAGAGATGGTCGGTCGGTCCCTCCCTCCCCCCCACCCCCCCACCAACCGTCCCAACCAGATGTGTGGGAAAACCAGAATATTTAACTTTTTAGTAATAAATAATACCTCAAACTAAAGTTAGGATAATATAATTGACATTGCTGGATTCCTTGTAAGACCAGGAATATTTTGAATACAAATGTCATATATTTTGCACAAAAAATAACATATTTACTCAGAGTAAACATTATATCTAAAATTTGTATGTCTAATGCAAAATCTATGATGTTTATATTCATAATGATCATCATATTGTAAGAATTCCAGCAATGTAAATTATATTCTGGCCGGGTAATTTGTATGAATTTTATGAGCAAAAACAGGCAGTCAGGCAGGGTGGTGGGTGGGGCGAATCTAAAAATAGCTCTCGAGCTGGACACTCACCACGTATACGTGGAAAAAACCCGCGTTAAGTGAAAGTTCGGCTCTGGCGAGGCACCGCGTATGCGGTAAAACGCGCTAAGCGAAACCACGTTAAGCGGGGTAATACTGTGTATATATATATATATATATATATATATATATATATATAACCGGTCGGAATTTACTGGACTTTAATTTCTCACTTGACTTGGGGTTTATTTAAAATTAATAGATGGTAATGGCAGTGGAAGCGCCCCTTTGAGAAAAATCCCGAACCAGCACAAGAACACTTAAATCTACTAAACAAAATAAATTGTCCGTGACCCGTGGAAGGATAGCATCTGTGACTGGGATGAATGAGACACACTGTAAAATTTAGACACTTATATTCCCTCCAACACTACAAACACAATCAAATAATGGTACACCAATATGCGCACCTCTCAACTTGAACTTAAAACACTACTCTGGGGAATAAAAGTTATACATGATATAGAAATTATTAGAACCTCAGGCAACAATAAATTTGAAGTATTAAGAACTGTTGCGTGCACACATGAACCAGGCCTTAAAGGCGTTCACACAATAATATCAGTCACTTAGGTATTAAAAAAAATAGAAATTAACTACTCTACAATGAATAGGCCTCAAGGGCACTCAACAAAATTATAGCACCCCAACAGATGCACACTTCCTAACCTAACCTAACCACTACTCTGGGGAACAAGGTTATACCTGAGATCAGAATTATGAAGAACAATCAGAGGCATTAAAAGAATCAAATCACAGTATCACTCTGGTTCCACCTGATGGCACAAACATTCAAAACAATATTATCAAAATTTTCTAGAAACTATTAAACTACACCCGTAATAAAGGAGGGAAAATGTTCCTCCTGGTATCTCCTAGAGACCTAGACTCACGGTCTCAGTGTGTGACCCTTAGTCAACTCAGATAGCCTCAGTGTACTCCCAGTGCGTCCATAAAGCGGACGGGAGTGAGCCAATCAGACCTTGTACAGTTGAGAGAAGCTTTAGCGTCCCGTTAGCAAGAGGGTTTCACTAGCAGCTCGGGACACGTGGTGATGTGCCCGGAGTGGTAAGAACTGATCACCCACTGCTGGTCCCGGGTCGTTTAGTTGTCGGGAGCACTCGTTCACTCAAGAGATCCTTTGCTACCCCGCTAAACAGTGACAGGCCTACTTTGCTCGGTCCAATGGCGACAATCGCCACCCTCAATCATCCACGGCAGTCTCAAACGGCAGTCAATCTCTCGCAGTCAACTCCGGGTCAACTCCAGTCAAGTGGGTTCTCACGGAAACCCTGAAATGAACTCACTGTTAGCTCTAGTTTACTTTATCACTGCCCTATCTAACCCTGTCTGAGATCGAATGAGACTTACTTGTTATACTGCAATATTTCAGCACAGGTGACTAGGCCACGTGACTATTTCTGGGACAGACGCGCAGAGACGTCTTGTTTGTGTGAGTGCTATCCGGGACTGAGGGAGAGGCATCGTCGCGTTCTCTCAAGGCGTGAGATTAGGCCTACGTGACTTATTTTCCGCCTAACTAATAACTCCGTGGGACACCTGTAACATTATTCAGACTGCTAAACGATCTATAATAATTTAAAATTCAATAATAGTCCCTTACTTCATGACTCGCATCATTATTCAATCGGTAAACTACATTTAATATCATATAGGCCTAATTCCACCATCTCCCGCTAGGAGGGAGCAGCGCTCTCTCCCCTCCCATGACCTTGAACGCTCAGTGTTGCCAATGGCGGGGCATTCGAAATTACTCTGAAATTTCTGAATATATATATATATATATATATATATATATATATATATATATATATATATATATATATATAAATATATATATATATATATATACACAGTCAACCCTCACTTTACGCGGTTAATACAACCCACAGGGTACCGCGGAAAGTGAGAAACTCATAAAGTGAACAACATAATATGTGGGATTAATTGAAATAGAGACCGGGCCAACCCCCAAACTCCACTTTTTGACGACACACAACTATGTTGTAGTAAAAATTTTATCTTAACTTTATGATGGTATGCACACACAATTAATATAGAAGAGGTTAGGTTTGGAAAAATAAAGGTTAAGTTAGGAAAAATAAAGGCTAGGTTAGGAAAACTAAAAGTTAGGTTTAACACTTACGTTAGTAGAAGAGATGGGTCAGCATACGGGGATGGAGGCTGGTTCCGAGGCAGAGAGCAGGCTACTGGTCCTCAGGTGAGTCACCATCACTGTCATCCACAATTGTCAGGGCCTTCTTGACAAATCCCTGAAAGTCATCTTCACTGTCTCTACCTCTGTCACTATCACTGGCTTGGGCTGGCTGTGGTGGGTTGCGGGCGAAGAACTCTGTTATGCTTTGCTGACGGCTGGTGTTTATGTTGTCGTGATAAACCTTGAAGTAGGGCTCCATAGTCTGCAACAGCTGGGTAGTGAAGATTTCATACCTGTTTGCGTCAGGGTCGTCAGAAAGGAGGAGCTTGACTTTCTCGATACACTCGATAGCACCCCTAACATTACTATGGGATAAGCGGTGTTCTTCTTGGGATGATGCACCACCTACCTCTTCACTGATGTCATCATCATCTCCCATCTCGTCGGTAGTCACATTAGGATCCCTTATCACCTCCAGGATGTCGTCGTTGGTGGTCTCGGAGAAGCCTGCAGCTGTAACACTCTGCTCAGCTTCTCTGGCAAGGTCCACTGCTACTGTAACAGTCTGAACCTCACCAGTCACAGATTGACTCTGCCTAACGGCCGGAATGCCTTGCAACACATGTCTCCATGCGTGACGAACAGTTGCTACAGACAGCTGATCCCATGCCCCCACCAAGAAGTCCACAGCTTTCTTGATGTTGAATATTCTCCAGAATTGTTTGAAAGTATTTTTTGCTGTGCCAACTGTTGATCCTCATCTTCTTCGCTCTTGCTATCGGTGGTGGTGTCACTCAGGTTACGCAACTCTTCCCTGGTGTTGGTGTAGTCGTTCAGGAGTTTGAATTTTTTCGTAGAGAATGCAGCTTTTACATTACAGATTAACTCTTGGTCCATGGGCTGTAATATAGACGTAGTGTTGGGAGGAAGGAAGACCACTTTTACGTTGGGGTGACGATCTAACAGTAGGGGCGAGTGTCCTGGTGCGTTGTCCAGCAGCAACAAAATCTTGAATGGCACATTCTGTTGCTCACAGAATTTCTTTACATCGGGAACGAAACAGTCATCAAACTGGGAGAGGGACAGTGTAGAGAACATCCACGCCTTATGTGCGGTCAGCCAGTGGACATTTAGCTTGGTCATGTCCATGCTCTTGTAGGCGTGCGGCTTGCGGGCTGTGTGGATCACCGATAACTTGAGCTTACAGGTACCGGAGGCATTGGTGGTAAACAGGACGTTGATGCGCTCCTTCTGCAACTTCCGACCCTGAATCTTGCTGGCTTTCTTCACAACAAAGGTCTTGGAAGGTAGCTTTTTCCAAAAAAGACCAGATTCGTCCACGTTAAACACCTGGTCGTCGGTGTACTGTTCTTCCTCCATAATCTCACATAAAAACGGAGGAAATTCCCTAGCCGCAACACGGTCAGCACTAGCTTCTTCACCACCAATGTTGATATTGGTGATCTTGTTCCTCATCTTAAACCTCTGTAACCACCCAGAGGAAGCATTAAATGGTTTGGGCTCTGTAATTCCCATCTTTCGTGACACTGCAGCTTACAGTTCACGTGTGTACTCCTAAACAGAGCGCGTGTCCACCGCCATGTTCCGTCGCACCTGACGCACCAAGTAGCTCACAAGTAATTTTTCCGTCTTGAGAAGCACCTGGTTGTGGAAATACTTGATCATAGAAGCACCTGTAGACTTTGTGATCTTCATGTGCTCCTTTATCTTGGCTGCATCCTTCTTTATCATCTGGATAGTAGATTCGTTCACACCATGCTGGCGCGCCAAATCAACCTGTCTTGTTCCTTTCTCCAACTCTTGGATGATCTTGTACTTCACCTCGTTGCTTAAGGAACGTCGTGTCTTCTTTGGCTTGGGGCGGCTGGGTCCAGGCAAGGAAAGGTTTCTCTCTGGGGGCGGTGGTCGGGCGGAAGCCATTTTACAGAACAATGGATGCACGATTACACGGTGTGGCCTGGAGGAATGAAACTGCCGCGGCTAGGTCAAGCGTCGTCTATTCTCCCTCCCTCCCTCCCTCCCTCCCCCGGGTGGACACGTCATATTACTTTAAACCAATTACAACTAGCAGCGGAGGGAGGTAGAGATGCATGGCCAATCACAGTCCGATACGTCATATGACGTCACTAATAACGCAACAGAGACATGCACTGCGCAACCTTACTGCGCGGCTTGCCCAGGCAGAGGCGGGAGTAGGCGGGAGGGGCGAATCTAAAAATAGCGGCGAGCCGGACACTCTCCGTGTAAAGGGGTACACGCACCGTGGAATGTGAGCATCCCGGGTTACGGCAGGGTACCGCGTAATCGTTGAAACGCGGAATGTGGGACCGCATAAAGTGAGAGTTGACTGTATATATATATAACGGAATCCTATTTAACAAACTCTGGATTTAGCAGAAGATAATTTTTACGTTATTTCTCGCTAGATTTAGTGAACTAGTTTGCTAAATCAAGATTAATTCCGTTAATACTCTCACACCTCAGACACATGATATAGTAAAACCTACTTCAGCCTACAGCGAATGTATTACATGTATCAAAATGATTAATAATGATATAAAGCAATTCCCGGAAAATCGGAGAAAATGGCAAGAAAATCACTCCAAACCTTTCTGCTCCAGGCCTGTGGACAAAGGTTCCCAGCGTTATGAAAGATTCACCATGCTTAGCCGCATCCTCACATGTTTGATGCGTGGGTTGGAAGACCAACTACTTGGATAATATTGAAATTTTTGCTCTGGATCTATTTCTTTAGATGTACAGTCAGCCAATGATGCACCGACCCCACCCTGGATCTTGTGCTCGCAATTTTACCTGGCAATAACTTGGCAAAGGAAGGCTGTATGTAAAGGTGATTGTGATTGGTGGATCTGTTTTTGGCTGTATCACTGTCAGGATAATTATTAAACAAACCAAAGGTAGAATTTTTTTAATAATAAACTATTCATTATTATTTAAGGTTATGAGAATTTTCCAAATGTTTGTATATTTGTTTAAATAATGAAGAGAATTTGATGTGAGAATCTTGTGGCAGCTGTGGTTGTAGTTGAGTTTCCTGACATTACGTTAGATCAGGTCACTTACATGAGACCCACTTATCTCCCACAGTTTCATGGGAGTGGAAAATACCAGTCTTTGCTTTAACACACAGCTTCATTCACGCCCGTATCATATATGTTTATAATTCTTAAGTATGTTTATTTAGCCAAACTTTTGATAAATTATTTTGGATTATAGTAAATAAATGGAATTTCTAACTTAATTAGAACTGCATTTATAAACTCTGGTAGTTTAGACTCAAGGAAAACATCTCCAGCACCCAGAAACATTCTGGGGAAGTGGGCTAGTGTCTGTTTGTGCAAGATGTCTAGTTTAGACACCCGGAAACTTTTCCCAGTAACCGGAAAAGATTCCCGGGATAAGGAATTTTGGGGGGTTTGAGAAAGTAATCTGATTTGCCAGAAATCTCTCTTCCCCGGAAGTGCTCTGCACCAATTGTTCCGACTAACTGAGATATCACTGTATGCATTTCTTTACACACGAGTAAAAATTTATTTTATAAGCCAGAACATGTGGTATAATCTGAAAATATCTGTGATGCAAACAGTTCTTTGTCCTGAGGTATTTATATCTAAAAAATATTATTGGTCCCCTCCAAATATTTAAGGTTTTGCTTGTAAAACATCTCAATCAATGTGAAATGTAGAATTAACTTTTCAACGGAAATACAGGGATAGCTTCATTTAGCCCAAAAAATGTGAACAGTATACCTTCCCCCAAAATACAATGTTCTACATAGAAATAAATACTGCCCAAGTAGGAACATATTTACACTTAATATACAACTACTTAATGTATGCTCAATCATATACCTGTACACTACTGCTTCATTCTACCTCATGAACCTCTGCAATGATCAGTACAATAATGCCATAGAACCAGTCAATGGCACTATGGCACTGGCAGTCTAGGCATGGAGGTCAATGCCTCAATCTTTTCCCTGGATTTCCTCTATACGGTAATTTTATTTCTTATTTGGGCCTTACATAATTATTTACTTGCTATATGTACTTACTTGTATTTTTTTTTTCTTTTTGCTGCAATGCAGTGTGGTTGGAATTTAAAAAAATACATAGACTTTCCTTTCATTTGTGGTCTTTCATTCAATCATACAACAGTAATTGGTGTATTCTTCTATAGTAGTCCTCTTCTACATCAGGGTCTTAAAATTTATATGGTTTATCCTTGTTACTTGACACTACTCATTACCATGCTTTCTGGTTATTCACACTTGCATGCACATACATACACTATTCCCTAGATAGCCCTCCTCCTGCAGTTACACACAGTTTGATATTGATGTGGGAATTATGATTATGGAAGGAATACAGTAAAGATACTAAGAAAATGTATATAAAAGTGAGAAAGTAAAGCAGTGAATTAGACTGTGTGTACAAGAGATGTGTTTGAAGGAAATTTTTTTTTTTTTAAATATTATGAGAATATATGCTTGTTAAACATTTAAGTTGTACATTTAAATTGTTTTAGCAGATGACTACGACATGTCCTGTGGAATCTGTATCAGCATACCAAGCTATGAAATGAGAGGTGCTGGCTCAGCTGCACATTGGGAATATGAGGTTTGTGATCATTTTATCAGTAATGAATTGAATGATGTGTAATGTACAGTCCCCATCACTAGTGCATTTACAGGGGCTCATCATATAAACATTCCACAAATTATTGTCTTTGATATATTTGGTTTAATATTGTTTTAATTTAATTCCAAAGTGTGTTTACTATTGCAACCTATATAAAGCAATCTCTTACATTAAAGTATGTGTGGTTGTAGACTAAACAGCTGACTCACCCACTCTGTGGCTGTGGATGACAGCAGTGCACAGAATATAAGGTGGTCAAACTCACAAGCTCAAGGTTGAATCTTGGAATTAAGGTGTAGTACATGCAGTACTTTTAATTCTGAAAACATACTGATTTTTTAGTTTAGCTTGATAGGCTGGGTAGGCTTGCTGCGCTCGCCATGTTCCCCTACCCACAACTTCCTGGATCCACCCTTCCGTGGTGACAGTGGCAATCAGGAAGGAACATATAGTAGAACTCAAAAGTTCTAAGCTCACTTGACTTCCATGTTGCTCTCTGTATAAATTAGGTTATACTGAATATAAAAAATGCTGTGTAAATTGAGTGTTTACTGTACAGTACTTAGGTTTCATCTTACAGTTTTGTGTAACTACAGTACAGTATATTAATCTTGTGTTACAGTCACTCCTAATTAATCTTCATCCTTTCATAACCAACTTTCAGTTTTCATTTATATCTTATTTGTTAAGAAACTTTGTTGATATGGAATTGTATAGATAGACAATATCCTGACCAGTGAGTATAACTGCCATGTATAAAGTTAAAGCTGATTTTATGACCTTATGACCACCCAAGGAGACTTCTATTATTCAGCTATTAAGTCCAGGGGCTAA
The DNA here is from genome assembly GCA_958450375.1 of Homarus gammarus. NCBI lineage: Eukaryota > Metazoa > Arthropoda > Malacostraca > Decapoda > Nephropidae > Homarus > Homarus gammarus. Next base: position 699,320 of record CAUDMG010001725.1, on the reverse strand, counting down.
GAACAAAGACTAATCTTGAAAATTTGTCAGACCACTAATTGGTTTCCCAAGTGAGTCCAACCTCAAGGAATTAAGTGGCATAGCAGCAGATTTATTTATTTAATTTTTTTTTCTTTTTTTATTCTGGATTAGCCCACCCAGGCAACAGGTCACTGACCCACATCGGGGCCTGGGGGGTGAAAATGTAATAATAATAACAATAATAATAATAATTAGTTCAATGTAAATAAAATTTATATTAGAAATACCAAATTAAATATAAAATAATAATAATAATAATAACAACACTGATAATAATAATAATAATAATAATAATAATAATAATAATAATAATACAAAAATGAAAAAAGATCAATAGTGAGAAACGATATATGTACAGTATGTTGTGTTGTCAAAAAAGAGAAACATTGAGACCCTGCAATTATGTGTAAATGTGGCAGAAAGTCAGATCAGCAACCTGGGACTTGGTCACAATTTTCGTGATGCCATATGATAGTAGGGTCTACCATTAGACAATACAATACTGTGCTTCCAATATCTTCCCAGGTGGTAGTACCTCCCTGTTTGGTTGTGTTCACTCTGTGTCCTGAGGGTCAGCCTTTGGATACATTCATGTAACTTAACTGAATGGTTGCATAGCTTGATAACTACCCAGCTTCACTAGGGGAGTATATGACCATCTATCTCATTTTGCACCATAAGCTCAATGTTTTGATGTGTAACATTTGGAGAAGCATTTGTATCTCAATTTCCTCTTCGCTTTCTTCTTAGTCTCTAAGCACTTCTCCTACGCTGATAACTAGTTCATCTGTGTCACTATTGCTGAAGCTCACATTCTGATTCCCATAATTTTTTGGAGTGTCATGGTTGTACTACTTTGGCAATGTGTTACTGGAATTGCCAGACACTTCCTCCATGCTGGTGGAGGGAAGTCTTAAGTCACAATAAATGACGTCAACAGAAATCAGGCACCAAACCTAAAAGTTATGGCGGGGAAAGGTCCTGATTGTATAGGTGATTATCATTGTTATGCGAGAAAGCAACAATTTGATACATACTGTACAAACAAATGCAGTGGGCTATGATGTCATTTGAAATATACACTCAATATATTTTTTTTTTCTTTTAACAGGTAAAAATAACAGCTGGAAATGATTCTTGGACAGTTTTTAGAAGATACCGAAGGTTCAGGGAACTCCATATGTACATGTGCCATAAATATGGACAGCCTGTAAGTACAACTTTTTTCTTGGTTTTGATAAGATCTATAAGGACTATAAATGATGATGTAAAGGGCAGAGTGAAATAGCAGAGGTTAAAGACTCACAGGAACTGGTTGTCTGATTCTTCAGCTTGAGTAACTGAATGCTGATATACCTGTTAATGTTATGCCTGTACTATTTAGGGGATGTTTTAATGCGATTACCTGTGGAACCCCTTTTTATTTATTTTATGTGATGCCCTTCTGCCCATGTAATGCACACACCATGTCATGAGGGTTGACCCAGAGTATTGTGGTATTGGTGGCTGGGTAAGTGGATTGAATTCCAATTAATGATATGATTGGATAGTCCCTCCCCATTGCAACTGTTGCATTAGAAAAGAGGAATGAGAATCAACAGATGCCACTGAAAATGGGAGACCTAATTTAGCACATTGTCACCCAAGTATGATGCACCCTCACCTTTCATCTGTGGGGTGATCCTGTCTTGTATAGTCAGGCACAACCCACCATCCAGGTGTTCAGCCATTCCTTGCTGTGTACATAAGAGCAATTGCTGTCTGCTTTTGGAAGCTAAGTGCACAGTCCCACTGCATCTTGTCTTATTGCAAGATGTTTCATTGTGATAATGGATCAGACTTATGGTATTTGCCAACATGTCAGTTGGCAGGGCTGTTGAACTTTGGTGTTATGTCGAAGGGAGAACATTATTTCATGACCTATGATTCAGTACACTTTTCAGAGTGTTTTTTGAAAACAGGCACTGTATGTTAGGCCCTTTAGGCTATGCAAGTTTATCATGATGTGAGCAGAGATAAAATGTCAGGGGATTTTGCCTCGGTTATTGGATAGGAGGTTCATTGGAAGATTCATATTAGGAACAGACAGGCTTGTAAATAACATTCCCTGTTATATTGTTTTCTAGCTTAACACCCTCCACCAGGCAGCTCTTGATACGGCACCAGCTTGGCTCTCATGCCATGCCCCTGTGATGATCATCCTTCCTTCCTAGTCACAAACATCACCTTTAAAACAAAGAGATTACAATTAAATGATGCCCTCAAGAGGCAGGAGGTTTTATTAAGAGCTGGACTACCCAGTTGGTACCTCATGTCACTGTTACAGGCCCACATTTTTATTTCATGTCCAGTTTGTTATTTTACTTCAGTCCCCATCAGATAGTAAGCTTTTGCATCAGATCCCTTCTGACACTAAGCTTTTTCTTCAGCCCCCAATTTGATACTAAGCTTTTTCTTCAGTCCCCAATTTGATACTAAGCTTTTGTTTCAGTCCCCAATTTGATAATAAGCTTTTGATTCAATCCCCAATTGGCTACTAAGCTTTTACTCAGTCCCCAATTGGATACTAAACTTTTGCTTCAGTCCCCAATTTTATACTAAACTTTTGCTTCAGTCCCCATCTGATTCAAAGGGCATTTTCACCTTCTTTCCTCACCCATACTCTACCTGATATTTAACAGAGAGATAGTTTGCTTCCCCATTAGATGCTTCAGGGTTAGTTGTCAGGGACTAAACCACATTCTTGCCCAGTGGACAGCCACCTTTCTGTGATGGAGGGGGGGGGGGGGATTGCATGTTTCAATGATGTCAGGGGCATTACTGGATTGGGCCACCCATACAGGAGGGTTGTAATTGAGGAATTAGATAAAGAGCTGTCCCTGCCCTTTACTTGAGGAGCTAAGATTGCCTCTTCTTAATTATACTTTGCTGATCGGACAAGAAGTGGTGTTTCCAACGTGGTACTACTTCCATATCTTCAAGGTTTTACTAGTTTATATCCTTGAAAATTAAACATATGGAGTCTTCATCTTATATTTTTTACTGCTGCCACTCACAGTTACAGAAGAACATTTTTGCTGTCCATCTTTCTTCACATTCTTTTGAAATTTTAATACTCCCTAATTCCTTCTTTTAAAATTAAACATGTCGTGGGCTGTTCCATTACTTTAATAGATATGAATAACCCTTACCCCCACCCCCCATAGCTTAACACTAACATAGTTTCCCTAATAGAGATTAATCTTCTTTTAAGGAAAGGCCAGAGATTCCATCTCAATGAATTTCATATTTTGCCTTTAAACAATTATGGACTGACATAATTCAGTAAAATCTCCATAATTCATCTGTTTTCAAAAATCCCAATCCCAATCCCAAAGTTTTCATTAGCCAAAATTAGCTATGGAAATTTTAGCCAGGTTATTACTCTGTGATAAGGGATGGATGTGTGGGCTGTGAGGCTTGGTGTGCCAAAATTATAACACCAGCCACATGGCAACTCCTGCAAAATAATGTTGGACCTACAGCAAGACCTTACTGTTCATGGAGGTTATGTTCTTGGAATTCACAAGGAACTATAAATATGGGTACTAGTGCAAACTTAGGGGTAAATAGGGTCAAGGACTTGATCCTCATAATTTTTCACTTTTTTTTTTTACCAAACAACATATCATCAATCACATATACAGGCAGACGTCACCCCAAACATGAGGGTTACATTCTTGAAGCACAATGCTTTCCATGAATTTGCATTGGGTGAGCTTCAGAATACAGGTACAGTATATGGGAAATGCAGTGAACCTTTGAAGATCCGAACTAAAAGAAGGGGACCACCTGTCCGAAAAAGCTGATTGTCCATACCTTCCGGCACTTGTATAAATGTATAAAAGCAATAAATGATGATATAAAAATGCCAAAAATACAGTACAGTCGGCTTTTAACATACGCGGGGGTTTCGTAACAGAGATGCCCGTGGATGTTAAAAATCCGCATATTTTTGCTGCCCCCCCCCCCCCCCCCCCCCCCCCCCAAAGAAAGCCCTGGTCCCCCATGTCCTTATTTACCGTGTATACCTGTGTGTAGTTTGAGTTTTTAAGACCAAATTATTTGGCAAAAAATTGGGGGTCGACTTCTAAACGGGTAATAGTTTTGTTAGGTTGAAAAATATTTACCAGTAACTACCAGTAAACAATGGAAACGATGCACCAACGCACCACCAGCTGTGAGTGTCGGTACAGTTGCCAGGGCAGATCTCTTGCGTCATCATAGCAAGCCCAAAGTAGCCAAATCCATGGTATGGTAGCACAGGACGATGTAAAACATAAAGTATTCATTTATTAAAGTGTATTTATAGATACTGTACATAAATTTTTGTTCATTACATTTGAAACATCAATCTTTGTTAATTAAATTTGAAACAAAAGAAAACTACGATACCGTATTTTCATTAAAATATTAGATCACAAGTATATTTTACCTTAACTGTGACTGAATGAATATACAGGTTGTACCTCTCTAGTCCGGCATTCTGTGGCCCGGAAACTCCCGTGGTCCGGAACGATTTTAGTTTGTCTAATAGGTGACCTATGCCCGGGTGGGCTAATCCCCTTAAAAAAAAAAAAAAAAAAAAAAAAGCCGCAGGAAATTAAGGTTTGTTTACATCCGGCAGTTCGGCTGCACTCTTTCTGCTTGTCTATACAGAGTACAACATTTAACCCTTCAATATATATGAGCAGTAAATAAGTGTTGCTTTCATATTCTTATGTAGAGTAATGACGATATATTTTCACATGTGCGCACTTACATAAGAGCAGTCTCACTTTTTTTTTTACCATTAATGGTTAGCTACTTATATTGTTCCATTTATTAACATTAAATAACATTACAGGTACTTCAAACAACCATATTCATTTTTTACATTAATTTTACTACAGTTAAACTCAGGGTCTTATTTTCTTCAGTTTTATATGTAGAACCAGTCAGTCACTGGTTTCGTAAGCTTTAACATAAACAATGCCGGCAGCCGTCTCGTCTCCTCTAATATTCCACGTATTATTAATGAATTGTATTGTTAATTTTGCACACACGTACATTAATTCAATAAAAACAAATTCAGAAACATTAATTAAAATATATATGAACAGTAAATAAGTGTTGCTTTCATATTCTTATGTAAAGTAATGACGATATGTTTTCACGTGTGCGCATGCGCACTTACATATGCGATCTCTCTTTTTTCTTTACCATTATCGTTAGCTACTTCTATTGTTCCATTTATTAACATTAAATAACATTACTTAAAACAACCATATTAATTTTACTACAGCTACAACCAAGGTCTTATTTTCTTCAGTTTTATATGTAGAACCAGTCAGTCACTGGTTTTGTAATCAACGAAAACAATGCTGTGTCATTTCCTCGTTTGCTTTAATATTCTACGTATTATTAATGAATTTTATTGCTCATTTTGCACACATAAACATAATTCAATAAAAAAGACATTCAGTAATAAACAATAATGAATCTTTTGTACAAAAGAGAAATGACGCTGTTTACACGATTATGCATGTCATCTGCACGTTGGCGGGCCGTTCAAACCCGTCGAAATTCAAGTTTCCGCCATCAAAATTTTTATTTATTTATTTTTTTGTGTTCCAATAAAATACGTTAAGAATTAAAAAATTGCGAAATTTGAGAAGCTACTATACGACATTTAACCCTTCAATATGTCTTCAAAGAGACCATGACGCAGAGAAAGTGGTGCTAGTGCTTCCAGGCATAAGCACAAGTCACCATCTATCCAGGAAAAGGGTGAATTTCCATGATCCGGCACCGGTCAGGTCCCGAGGTTGCCGGACTAGAGAGGTACAACCTGTATTCTCGGAAATAAATATGGAAATGTAATATTTTTGCTGGAATGACATACATATTACAGCGGAAAGTGGGATAAAATCATGACGAAAACAATGACTTTCGCTTTTTTTCGTTGTTCAAAAGATTTTACCGTAATCGCTTTTTGAATGGTTTTCAGTTAAAAAATGTTGTACTCGTACTGTATTACAATAATATCCTATCCTATCATTAGCCTTATAATCCCACAACAGAAAACCATTCGAAAAGCGATTACCGTAACATCTTTTGAACGAAAGAAAGAGAAAGTCATTGCTTTCGTCACAATTTTATCCCACTTTCTACTGTAATACGTACATCATTTCAGCAAAAATATTACATTTCCATGTTCTCAGAAATAAATGGTAGTTTTGTTGAAACGTAATGTACAGTATTTAATATTAAAATGCAAAAATAGCTATAAAAACAATTAATACACCCGTAATGTACTGGCTGGCATCTCCACTCGTCCCTGCTCCCGCCAGTCACCTCCTCCCCGCTCTATCCCTCCGCCTCCTCCCTGCTCTATCCCTCCGCCTCCTCCACATCGTCACTACTGTTGTATTACAATAATATTCTATCCTAATTCACTTGAATAAATACTACGATACCATATTTCTGAATATTTTCATTAAAATCCATCAAAATCATTTTCCTTGTCATCGTCCTCAACACCAAACAGCTCCTCCTAGTCTTCTCCTTGAACAGGGCTAGAGGGTACGTGTTTTTCTAATCATTTTCAGTTAAAAAAATGTTACATCACATGTATATTTTACCTAAACCGCGCCCGAATGAATATATTCTCAGAAATAAATAGTAGTTTTGCTGAAACGTGATGTATTTCAATGTAAAATAGGATAAAATACATGACTAAAACAAAAGACTTTACCTAACCTTCCAATGTTCAAGAGATGTTACTCGTTTTTATAATAGTTTTCTGTTAAAATACTGTTATATTACAATGATATTCTATTCATACTGTGCTTGATATAATGCATTCCCGGAAATGTAATATTTTTGCTGAAATGACGTACGTATTCCAGTGGAAAGTGGGATAAAATCGTGACGAAAACAATGACTTGCTTTCTTTCGTTCAAAAGATGTTACCGTAATCGCTTTTCGAATGGTTTTCAGTTAAAAAAACTGTTGCATCACAAGTGAATTAGGATAGAATATTATTGTAATACAACAGTTTTTTAACTGAAAACCATTCGAAAAGCGATTATGGTAACATCTTTTGAACGAAAGAAAGCGAAAGTCATTGCTTTCGTCACTTTCCACTGTAATACGTACGTCATTTTGGCACAAAAATATTACATTTCCATATTCTCAGAAATAAATAGTAGTTTTGCTGAAACGTATTGTATTTCAATGTAAATAAGGATAAGCTACATGAAAACAAAAGACTTTACCTAACTTTCCGATGTTCAAAATATGTTACTCATTTTTTTCATAGTTTTCGGTTAAAATACTGTTATACTAGTGATATTCTATTCATACTGTGGTTGATATAATACATTCACGGAAATGTAATATTTTTGCAACTACAATGCTGATGTCAACACAAGCGTGGTTGCAGCGAGACTGACTGAGTGAGGGAGAGCTATGCGTGTGAGGTTGCAGGAGCGGGCGGTGTCCTGTGTTTGGTGCCGCGCGCGGGTTGAATGGCGCGCTATTTGAATGTACTTCAATTACTTCAGTGTACAGAATATTCCTCCGGCGGGGCAATCCGCGTATTTGCAAATCCGTGTATGCTAAACCCGCGTATGTTAAGGGCCGACTGTACTACTGTATTTTACGGTATTTTAGCAGGGAGTACAGGGTATTGAGGAAAATACTTTTGTTTGTATTTTCCTTCTGTAGCCATAGTTTTCTGAAAATAATATACAGTATACAGGACCAGGAAATGTGAGGAATAAATACAAATAATACCAATAAATAAGTTACAACAAAGAATACAGTATTGCCAAGTCAGTAAATAAAAACCAAGTGAAAGTTTAACACAGTCGCCATTTGCATACACTCCCTGCTTCATCATAGCACCAGAGACCAGCTGGGACACTTATTCCCTAGCAATGCTCCCCACCCCCTACACTCTGTGCTCTCCTCCCACTCCTTCACTGAGTCAGCTAACATGTGTGCAAAGTAACATTTATTCCCTTTTATGTATTTGCCCTTAGGACAGCTATTTCTTTTATTTTTCTTTCCTAATATGTATGTAGAATGGTGTGTGAATGTAACTGAGTAAAAATAAATGAAGAAATTTACGTATATCTACCCAAAAATACGAGTTTAAAAACGACCATAACACCTCACAACTTGCCCAGTAGCCTGGTGGTTTCAGTGATGAGTCTATCCTGGCTACAGTGCCATGATTAATAACTATTAAGCACTATTATATCTGTAAACACTAATAATAACAGTAAATCCAGGGAGTGAGGAGAGTTACAGTTGCAGATGACACTCTAACTAGCAGTCACTCACTCCCGTTGCCAGGCGTATCATCGAAATATGTATGGGAGAAATGCTTGTCTTGTAGTCTAATTTGAAGACGATGATGGGCACAGTGATAAATAAATTATATAAACCACTCATTTACCTATTGTAACAAAATAAGAAACATTGTATCATTACTAGAGTGAATGAAATAATATTCCCACAAACAACAATTGACAACTCTGTTTATGTGTCCCCCCTTGGGCACCTGTGTTCCTCATACTGACATCATAGCTACACATGCCTAAGATGATCTTTGCTCTGTTTTGGGAATGTTTTTTAGCCCCAGGGAGCCCCCAAAATTTATCCAAATCTTCCGAAATCCGGATTTACCGGGTCCAAATCTTTGAGGGTTCACTGTATAGGTAGTGAGACAATTAGTCTTCAAATGACCCCAGAAAAAATATTATATAAAAATTATGCAGAAAAAAAACATTAATATAGTTATTATTTAATGAAAACATTATATTCTTGTGTCTGGGTCAACTTTTTAAGACCAACACTTTAAGCTAAAGTAAACTTGCATATTATATCCCTGTGGTTGCTATTCAAGCATGTGCATATGTTAAGGCATTTTGAAAAGGAGGAATGAGCTGTGGATTTTGTTAGAGCCCTTGGCTCAGTGTTTAACATCATTGCCAACATTCTTACATTTTTTGTGTGATTTTTTTGTTATGTTAAAAAAACTCAAATAGCTTCATTCAAAGTATATTTTGATATTTCTTGATGTTTTACATCATTTATGAAATTTTCATACTTTTCGTTCAATTGTTTTCATTAAAAAATAAAAAATAAAATTAAAAAAAAAAACTTTGTTTGAAGTAAGTCTTAACCACTAACATCATTTCTAACATTATATTTTTTATTTTTTATTTTTTCTCCCCAAAAATAATGTTATTGAGTTTTGTTCGAGATACATACATCTCATTGTGTTACATAATTTCTGACATTTTTACATTTTATTAATTTACCTTTGCCTGTACTGTACTACCAAATATTGTTGGGATAGATTGTTTTTAAGTTTGTTTATATTTTATCACTATCTAAGCCCTGCTATCTTAGGGAATAATGCTGAAAAGCAAGCAAAATTACCCAAAAGGCAAAATCATCGCAAGTTATAGTAGCACACCTACCTTACATTAGTTTAATAACAGAGGCAAACTTGCATAATCTCACTGTACCTCCTTTCCCAGCATTCATAAACCATACTATTACTACATGACTTTACTCTGTTGCTTAACAATTGTGTTGACTTCAAGCATCATTTGTATGTACAGTAAACGCTCATTTTACCGTGCGTGAGGGGCGGTTCACTTGCCCTAAACACAGTTGAGCCGGGGGGGGGGGGGGGGGTATTTATATAACGACCTTCTTACACAACTATATGCAAGGTTGGGGTTGTACATAACTACCACAATCATTCTATTCCTGCTTGTTTAGTGGCTCACTATAATACCTTTCAGGCATATAAATTAATAAATGTCTGTCTATCAGGGGTGTGGAGTGGTGTTAACATCATGGCTGGCTACTGTCATCATCATGTGAGCTTTATTGTCACATTTTTTCTCTCATTTATATGTATCTACCAAATAATTTAATAAAATAGTACAAGTAAAAATTTAAAATTTAATAGATGATAAAATTTATACGTGCATGACTAATGTTAATTTGCCAAGTCAATCTATATAAAGCAATCTCTTACATTAAAGTATGTGTGGTTGTGGACTAAACAGCTGACTCACCCTCTGTGTGGCTGTGTGGGTGACAGCAGCGCACAGAATATAAGGTGGTCAAACAATCAAACTCAAGGTTGAATTTTGGTATAACTGTACAGTACTTTTAACCCTTACCGCGCTGATTCATTATAACCTGTTTGCCTCCCCAGGGACATTGTTTATGAATCTTTAATTTCTTGTATACACTTAATTTTTGTTTTAAATTCTATAGTTTATCACTTTAGAATGAACGAACAATAGTAAATTAATTCATAACTTGACACAGAAACCTCTGACAGAGCGTGAAATATTTGGCTGGGCGTGTCTTCGGGCGGGGTTTGGCAGGAATTGTGGCGTGATTTTACACTCTGATTTTGAGCTTGTTATCGACTCGGAAATGACTGCCAAACAGATGGGAGGGTTTTACCAGTAGGTATGCTTCTTTATTCTTCATACTAGTGCCTTACAGAGATTTTCTTCACGTCTCTTTCATTTCACATACACATATATCATTATTACCAGGATGTGTCATTTCCAAGCCACCCAGGAGGTAGACACGTTGGCTCGTTTTTTTTTTTTTTTATAGTGGTATCCTCAGGAAGCCTAGGCAACTCTAATATGTTCATTGTTTCATTTCCAATAATGTTCATCAATTTGCTCTGACACAATGTTCACTCTTTTATTCTCTTTCACTCTCGTCTTTATAATCTCTCACCACACTTTTCAAATCTTACTTTACTTTCTTGTTCTAAATCTTCTTACATAGACTAAAACTAGGCAATTTATGCATAACAAAAACTGGGATATATAAATCAAATGACTCTAGAATAATGAGTCAATACACAGTAGGCTACACAACAAAAACTGATGGACTAGCACTCTCATACCCCAGCCAACAAGGTGGCCAGTTGCTAGATATCAGCAGAGGGATACATCAAGTTGTCATAGCAACCAGTAGACGCCAGATCCGAGCTCAAACAATGGCGCGAAAACACGTGCCTCATATGAGTCCATTAGCGCAGTAAGGGTTAATTCTGAAAACATAATGATTTTTTAGTTTAGCTTGATAGGTTTTTTGAGTTAAATTATCATACATTTTTCTTCTTGGTTCAACATGTTTTGTTTAATACTAAATGTACTAAAGGGAATATTATCAAAGAACATGACAGAGAAAGAATTATTGAGTCAAGTCATACAATATGCAATAATCTTTCGTAACTCATAACCTTTAAAATCATCATACAATATGCAATAGTACACTACAAGATGAAAGCGAGTAGCCTAGATCCGTATAAAACAATGGACAGTGAGACACTGAGTGCAGTCACTACCAACCGTCGCTTCCACCCCTCGCGAGCCAATTCCCGCAAATGAATTAGCTTCCAAGAAACAGTTAAGGTACGTTTGAAGTAGTTGAATAGTGCTATCGGTAGTATACTGTACTGTATATATACAGTATAGTCTCGGTTTGCTCGGATTTTTTAAACGCAGTTGGTCATTTACGCGGCACCTGTCCAGAAGCGCCAATTATTAGTTACTCGGTACATTCCTGAATTTACGCTGGAAGCGGCGTGACAAGCTGCGCGCTAGGTCGCTCTTACGTCAGATGACGTTTCGGACTGTGATTGGGCCACGCATCCTTACCACCCACGCATCCCCTCCGCCGCGAGCTGTGATTGGTCTATTTAACCTTGCTTGCCCAGTCAACAAATCATTACCGAGTTATTCACCCGCCACCCACCACAGCCAGCCCAAGTCAGTGATAGTGATAGTGAGGATATGGACTTTGAGGGGTTTGACAAGGAGGCCCTGCTAGCCTCTGTGGTGGATAGTGATACAAGTGATACAGGTGAGGGCCAATAATCTGCCCTCTGCCTCAGAACCAACCCCCCATCCCCGTGTGCCCAGCCATCTCTTCTACTAATGTAAGTGTTAAAAAACCTAATATTATTGATATTTCTCTTAAATATTAATTGTGTGTGCATGCCATCATAAAATTAAGATGTTATTTTTACCACAACTTACGTATTGTGTCGTAAAAAGGGTAGTCTGGTGGTCGGCCCAGTCTCTATTTCAGTTAATCCTTTATGTTCTGTTTTTTCGTTTAATTGACCGCGCAAAACAAGACTATACAGTATTGGATATGCACAAAATATATTTTCCCCTAAAAATACTTTAAAATGAATGGTTCAGTAAATGTATGCAGTGTACCACCTGTACTGTACTTAAATTCTTGTTCCCCCCCCCCCCCCAAAAAAAAATCCTTGTACAATAGGGATGCGTCTTTTGTGGCAGTGCGTCTTTTATGCTGGCAAATATGGTCATTTTTTTCCTTCAAGTTAATTTTTAAAAGCTTCATTTAATATAAATCTTGACCTTTTCATGTTTTTCCTTTATTTTTTTATTTATTTTTTTTTTTTTACCTTCATTCCAAGTAAATCTCAATGTATCTTACATTACATGTACATTGCCGGAATACCTCATAACTGTGGTCCCTCGGTTAATGAACGGTTCGATTAATGAAATTTCGATTAACGAATTAGCTCCCATAAGGATTTTCAGTTCGATTAACGAACAAAACTTCGATTAACAAAATCCTTACGACAAACACCCTTCAGCTGATTCAATCACCCAACAACCCTTCTCAGTTTAACTTTGTTTACAGTAGAGTGAACATCGATTTTGTTGGTCTCTTGAATATTTTTGCATTTTTACATTAAAATTATTGGTCATTCTGAAATTTAGCTAACAAATTGATAATATACAGTACAGTGCAGAAATTATTATGAAACATGAAGACGGCATTAGAACCAATGCACTCTGTAAAGAATATGGCATCATCAGCTGTTTGATACGTAAACAAAGCTGCTGGTTATACGACATACACACCTTAAAGTAAGTTAAAATATAGTATTCTATTGTTTTTTTTTATTTATTATTGTACAGTATACTGTACAGTACAGTACAGGTTGTACCTCTCTAGTCCGGCAACCTCGGGACCTGACCGCTGCCGGACCATGGAAATTTCCGGACCATGGAAATTCACCCTTTTCCTGGATAGATAGTGACTTGTGCTTATGCTTGGTAGCACTAGCACCACTTTCTCTGCATCATGGTCTCTTTGAAGACATATTGAAGGGTTAAATGTCGTACAGTAGCTTCTCAAATTTCGCGAGTTTCTAATTCGCCTTTTTTTATTTGAACACACACAAAAATTTAAAATTTAAAATTTTGATGGCGGAAACTTGAATTTCGACATGTTTGAACGGCCCACCAGCGTTCAGACGATGTGCACAATCATGTAAACAGTGTCATTTCTCTTATGTACAAAAGATTCATGTCTTTTTGATTGAATTAATGTTTATGTGTGAAAAATGGGCAATACAATTCATTAATAATACGTAGAATATTAAAACACACAAGGAAATGAGACAACATTGTTTTTGTTGATTACAAAACCAGTGACTGACTGGTTCTACATATAAAACTGAAGAAAATAAGACCCTGGTTGTAAATGTAGTAAAATTAATATGGTTGTTTTAAGTAATGTTATTTAATGTTAATAAATGGAACAATAGAAGTAGCTAACGATAATGGTAAAGAAAAAAAGAGAGAGCGCGCATGTAAGTGCCCACATGTGAAAACAAATCGTCATTACTCAATATAAGAATATGAAAGCAACAGTAATTTGCCATTCATATATATTTTAATTAATGTTTCTGAATTTTTTTTATTGAATTAAGTGTTTGTGTGTGCAAAATGAACAATACAATTCATAAATAATACATGGAATATTAACACGAGGAGATGAGACGGCTGCCGGCATTGTTTTCTTTAATGCTTACAAAACTAGTGACTGATTGGTTCTACATATAAAACTGAAGAAAGTAAGACCCTGATTGTAGCTGTAGTAAAATTAATGTAAAAAGATTAATATGCTTGTTTGAAGTAATGTTATTTAATGTAATAAATGTAACAATATAAGTAGCTAACCATTAATGGTAAAGAAAAAAAGTGAGACTGCGCGTATGTAAGTGCGCACATGTGAAAACATATCGTCATTACTCTACATAAGAATATGAAAGCAACACTTATTTACTGTTCATATATATTGAAGGGTTAAATGTTGTACTCTGTATAGACAAGCAGAGAGAAAGAGAGAGAGCAGCCGAACTGCCGGATGTAAACAAACCTTAATTTCCCGCGGCTTTGTTGTTGTTGTTGTTGTTTTTTTATGGGGTTTAGCCCACCCGGGCATAGGTCCCTGACCCACATTGGGGCCTGAGGGGCAAAAATGTAATACTCCTGTATTAATAATGATAATAATGCAGATAAAAAAAAAAAAAAAAAAAAAAAAAAAAAAAAAAAAAAAAAAAAAAAAAAGCTGCCTATTGGACAAACTAAAATCGTTCCTAACCACGGGAGTTTCCGGACCACAGAATGCCGGACTAGAGAGGTACAACCTGTACTGTATTTAGTTTATATATACAGTGAACCCTCACTTTACGCGGTCAATTGAACCCACGGAGGCCCGCGTAAAGCGAGAAACGTGTAAAGTGAACAACATAACATATGGGATTAAATGAAATAGAGACCGGCTGACCCTCAAACTCCACTTTTTTCGACACAATACCTCTGTTCTAGTAAAAAGAACATCTTAATTTTATGATGGTACATGCACACAATTAATACTTAAGAGAAATAGAGAAATACAGTCGCCAAGTTAATGTCCATTCAAATAATGGACTCAACTCCCTCCCCCTCTTCTCACACTCCTGGCTCTTCCCTCTCTGAAAAATGTTTGGGGGAAACCACTAGATTTTAAGGTATAGTAATAAATAATACCTCAGACTAAAGTTAGGATAATATAATTGACATTGCTGGATTACTTGTAAGACCAGGAATATTTTGAATATAAATGTCATATATTTTGCAAAAAAGAAAACATATTTACTCAGAGTAAACAAAATACTTAAAGTAGATCTAAAATTTGTATGTCTAATGCTAAATCTATGATGTTTATATTCAAAATGATCATCAAATTGTAAGAATTCCAGCAATGTAAATTTTATTCTGGCCGGGTAATTTGGATGAATTTTATGAGCTAAAACAAATATCTTCAATAAATAAACAAAATATACTTACCAAAATACTATCTGTCAATCAAAATACCCTACCTCTCCCCCCCTCTTCCCACCTGCTCCCTGGGTCCCTCCCTCCCTCCCTACCCCTCACCCCCACCTTCCCTCCCTACTCCTCACCCCCACCTTCCCTCCCTACCAGAGAAATGATTGGGTTATAACAGTATATTTACATTTTTAGTAATAAATAATAGCTCAGACTAAAGTTAGGATAATATAATTGACATTGCTGGATTCCTTGCAAGACCAGGAATATTTTGAATATACACTTCATATATTTTGCACAAAAGATAACATATTTGCTCTGAGTAAACAAAATACTTGCATTAGATCTAAAATTTGTATGTCTAATGCAAAATCTATGATGCTTCTATTCAAAATGATCATCAAATTGTAAGAATTCCAGCAATGTAAATTATATTCTGGCCGGATAATTTGGATGAATTTTATGAGCTAAATAAAGAAATTATACTTCACCCGCGTATATGAGTAGATGCACCGCGTAAAGTGGGAATTCCGGTTCTGGCAGAGTACGCGTAAATGTAGAAACGCGTAAAGCGAGGGTTCACTGTAATGTTTTGTTAATTCTATTACTGGTATACAGTACTTTCTATGTTCTTTTTCTGTGAGTTGGAACCAATTACCCAATACAGTATCCCATTGAAATAATAGATTCGATTAACAGAATTTTTGGTTTATGAACAACTCTGTGGAACGAATTGTGTTCGTTAACTGAGGAACCACTGTATTTGTAACCTTGATATTCGTAAATTTGCAGTTGATATTTTAACATCCATATTCAATATACGCAAAGCATAGCCCATTTATTTGCAAAGCACGTTTGAAAACATTATATTCATAAAGATGGCATGTTGCTATAAAATGAAGATCATGGGAATGTATGTGTGTAAAGTGAACGTATATGTGGATTTAGCAGATCACCAGGTTAGACTGCCCCTGTAGCTCCATCTCCCTCGCTCTTCCCCTACCAATCTCAAAATGTGAGAGAGAAAAAATAATTATATTTATCAAAAGATCAAAAACATAAAGAGAATAAACAATTCTTACTTGCACAGGAGTTAGCGTGGGGGATCTCAGCCGCTCCAGTCTCCCATGTCCTTTGTGTAGTAAAACTATTGCTAACTAGCAGTTTGATATTTTTTCTTTTGTTTTATTTAATATTAATACAGGTTGTACCTCTCTAGTCCAGCATTCTGTGGTCCGAAAACTCCCGTGGTCCGGAACGATTTTAGTTTGCCCAATAGGTACTGTAGATAGGCAGCTAATCCCCGTAAAAGAAAAAACAAAGCCGCGGGAAATTAAGGTTTGTTTACTTCCCGCAGTGCGGCTCTCTCTCTGTTTGTCTATACAGTACAGAGTACAACATTTAACCCTTCAATATATATGAACAGTAAATAAGTATTGCTTTCATATTCTTGTGTAGAGTAATGACGATATGTTTTCACCTGTACTCACTTACATACGCGCAGTATCACTTTTTTCTTTAACATTAATGATTAGCTACTTATATTGTTCCATTTATTAACATTAAATAACATTACTTCAAACAACCATATTAATTTTTACATTAATTTTACTACAGCTACAACCAGGGTCTTATTTTCTTGTTTTATATGTACGTAGAACCAATCAGTCACTGGTTTTGTAAACATTAACGAAAACAATGCCGGCAGCCGTCTCGTCCCCTCGTGTGTTTTAATATTCCACGAATTATTAATGAATTGTATTGTTTATTTTGCACACACAAACATTAATTCAATAAAACAAATCATAAACATTAATTAAAACATATATGAACAGTAAACAATTGTTACTTTCATATTCTTATGTAGAGTAATGACGATATGGTTTTCACATGTGCTCACTTACATACTCGTAGTCTCACTTTTTTCTTTAACATTAATGGTTAGCAACTTATATTGTTCTATTTATTAACATTAAATAACATTACTTAAAACAACCATATTAATTTTTTACATTAATTTTACTACAGCTACAACCGGGGTCTTATTTTCTTGTTTTATATGTAGAACCAGTCACTGGTTTTGTAATCAACGAAAACAATGCTGTCTCATTTCCTCATGTGTTTAAATATTCTACGTATTATTAATGAATTGTATTGCTCATTTTGCACACATAAACATTAATTCAGTAAAAAAGACATTCAGTAATAAACAATAATGAATCTTTTGTACATAAGAGAAATGACGCTGTTTACACGATTGTGCACGTCGTCTGAACATTGGCAGGCCGTTCAAACCTGTCGAAATTTGAGTTTCCACCGTCAAAATTTAAAATTATGTAGTGTTTTTTGTTTGTCCAAATATAAAACAGTTGAATTAAAAACTCGCGAAATTTGAGAAGCTACCGTACGACATTTAACCCTTCAATATGTCTTCAAAGAGACCAAGAAGCAGTGAAAGTGGTGCTAACGTAAGCGCAAGTCACTATCTGTCCAGGAAAAGGGTGAATTTCCATGGTCTGGCACCGGTCAGGTCCCGAGGTTGCCGGACTAGAGAGGTACAACCTGTATATGTATTTGTTACTGACATTTATTGGTACAGGTTAACAATTCCTTATCCGAAATCCTTGGGACCAGATGCATTTAGGTTATCGGAATTTTTCCAGTTTTAAGAATGGTTAGGATTGGGTTTTTTTTTTTTTTTTTTTTTTTTTTTTTTTTTTTTTTTTTTTTATACAGGGATCAGACCACCCGGGCACAGGTCACTGACCCACATTGGGGTCTGTCGGCTAAAATATAATAATAATTATAATAATAATAATAATAATAATTCATAGGTCTAGGTCGTGTTTCTCACTTTTGATCGTTTTTTCATTCTTGTTCTGTATTTCTTTATTATTATTATTTTATTATTACAGTATTATTGTTATGACAGTCGACCCTCGTTAATTCGGACTAATGGGGGGGGGGGAAGGGTGTCCGTTTTAGCCGATTGTCCGAATTAACCGATGTAGGGGTTAATATTGCATAATATTGCATTATATTTCAAAGAAAATGCAGTGAGTTTGTCCTTAGCCTTGTATATGTCCGAAACTGTTTGCTTTTTAACACCATACTCGTCACAAACTCTAGCCACCGAAGCACCAGCCTCTAACTTCCTTATAAGTTCCAGTTTCTGGTTCACAGAAAGGGTCACATACTTCCTCTTCAGCGTATTACTCCCCTTGAAGACATGATGTAAAATACAAGGCTGAAAGATGCCTATTCACTGAAATATCAACAAAAATTGCAGGGCAACACAACACTTATACTCGAATATGGCGCTAAGTCAACAATGACTGGTGGTCTGGCGTGCGCGCGCCATCTATCAGACAATCCCAGAACCAGAAATTTGGTACGGACAGTCCCTCGCTTAGTTCAGATTTTGTCTGAATTATCCGAAATCCTGATTAAAGGTGTCTGAGTTAACGAGGGTCGACTGCATTATTATTATTTATTTTATTATTATTATTTTATTATTATTATTATTATTATTATTATTATTATTATTATTATTATTATTATTATTGTTATTATTATTATTCTTATTTTATTTTTGTGTATTTTTTATTAAAATTTTTATTTACTATGAATGATTATTATTACTATTACATTTTCGCCCCCCAGGCCCCGATGTGGGTCAGTGACCTGTGCCCTGGTGGACTAATACCTGTAAAAAAAAAAAAAAAAAAAAAAAAAAAAAAAAAAAAAACTCCACAAAACAAAATTTCGGTTTTCAGAGCTTTTCGGTTTTCGGAATTTTGGATAAAGGGTGGTCAACCTGTACAGTATTCCCTTAAAGCTCACTGGAGTTAGGTAAAATGGACCTCGTGAGAAAGCAAAATCTGTTAGTTTTTCATGCCAGTCCGAGGAGTGTGAAAAATATGTACAGAATATAAATAGCTATATACACATGTATAACAACATTATGTATGCAGAAGACAACATAATAAATATGAAATAACAAATAAAAAACATAAACATGAAATAACACTGTATGGACATTAGGTTCACACAGTGATAGTGACAATGCCAAGACAAAACAATACTGTATATACCTCTGAGACATCAACTGATCTGGTGCACAGGATGTAAACGATCTTTTTACTGGACATGCCTGGTACCGATAAGTATTTGTGATGTGTACTGTATACCGTAGGTACCTACACATATGATTATATACTTTTTTATTAAATTAGGTAAATTTTATTAATTATACTTTGTACTATCAAATGTTTGATAATAGGTCCATAAAGTGATATTGAGCTGTGGTAGAGCGAAACATGATAGCATATAGCCAGTGATTTGGCTTTGCCACTATGGTAGACTATTAAATCTATAAAAAAAAAATTCCAAAATATACCTTGCTAATTATAGGGTGCATCTTATGACCTGGGAAATATGGTGCTCTGTACTGCCCTGTAATGTTATCTCCTCTTGATCCCTGGCACACAGCCTCAGATTTTTTTTATTTATTTTCCACGGGAATCCGTGTTTCCGAGGGATGCAAGGTTTAAAACCATGAGCTTTAAGGAAATGCTGTACTACAGTATACACGTGACCCTGGTCCCTAATAGCCACGGATAATGAGGAATATATAAAAAAAAAATTTGAAAGTAGCCAGCTTGGGATGCTTCTGCCCTTAATTACATCGATTCTTATGGCGAAAATTGCCCCAATATTTGCAAATCAGTTATTCGCAATGACTTTTAGAAACTCATACTTTGTGATAATCACGATATTCCTATACCTGTATTTGAGTTATTAAATAAAGTTTTACATGTTTTAAGTGAGGTATAGTACAGTAATATTTATGTAAGAAAACTTTCATAAAAAATAGCCCCTAGGAACATAACCCCAACAACTTGTATTAGCTTCAGGCAGTATCTGATTTCTGACCTTGATTCCTGCAGAGAGATCAATATAAATTTAATAAAGGAAATGAGTTATAGTATTGGTGTTTGTGCTGGTGACACAACAATAGCATGTTTACCTCTCATTATTGTATCTCTGGTTCAATTCCCGAGTCGGATGTGAGTTGGGCATTATACTACATTGTGACCCTAACAAACATCCGGGTACAGTACTCCTGTTTCCTCCTGTACTAACTCTGGACACTAAAAGTCATAAGAAAATATAGACTGATTACAGGAACAGCTAGTAAGTTGACAAATGGTAGAAATGATAAATAAAAATTATATTGGTAATAATAAACAAATTAATAAAATAAAACAATAATGACAATAATATTGTAATAATAAGGAATGTAATAATACCCTGTAGTCACCAATCACATGCTACAGAGTTTGTGGATGGTACCAATAACACATACTATACCAATTTTACATCCTGAACAATTCCTGCCAGCTCTAAGAATATTCCGATAATTTCTCAATTTCATACTTTGAATTATCTTATCCTCTTGCATACTGGAATTGAGGAGTAAAAACAAACGAGAAGAGAAATTATTGCTTGGAGATAGAGGCATCCATAAGCGGGATCATCATTCATCTTAAGTAAGTATTTTCTATTTTTTTATTTAAATTTTAAAATAAAGTTAATTTATTTTAAATGATATACAGTACCAATTATGTTAGGAAAATATAATAAAAAGGAACCTCGAATGTACCTCTAACTAATACCATGAGGCTTATGTTGATTTTGGCAAGGTAGCAGTGTGACTGAGTCACATCCTGAAACATTCCCACCTTTTTTTTACCCTGAATTAAAAAAATTATATATACAGTATATACTGCATAGCTATGACACGTTTATGTGTACCTTTCCTTACTGATACTGAGCTGTAAGTGTATGCAAGAGCCGGGTGCATGGGTCTTGCTGCCCATGCTGAGACATGTTCGGAATGAGTGTATGGGAATTTTTCGACACATTGCTGGAGTTTTGTCGCCTTTTTTTCAGATGTGTAAAGTTGATTTTGCCTTGTGTGAGGACATATTGGGCATGGTTGACTATAATAGAACTCCGAGGATTACCTAAAAAAATCAAGACATATTTCTGTTCAATAGGTTTTATTATTTGCAAGAATTTTTTTTTTTTTTTTTTTTTTTTTTTTTTTTTTTTTTTCTTCAGTAAACATAATACTGTAATAGTAAGATATTCTTCAATCCTTTAGGTTTTGGTAATGTTTGGTGTGATCTAGCCCTGTATATAAAACAATGAATAAATTTAGTAAATTTTGCCAATGTCATTCTTTTATTCACTATTACCATGACTGATTCTCACCACATACAGTTGTTGATGGTTAAGCTGTGCTTATCGTTTATATACTTTTGGACACTTTTTCAGTAAAAATGATTTTTTATATTGCTGTTAAAAACTTAGCAGTGATTAATGTGAACAAAGAAGTATGTGGGATACAGGTTAAGATGAGTGTGGACAGTGGTACCTAGGTCATATGAGTGGCCCAACAATCTGTTAGGTAGACTCTACCTGCACTTATTTACACCAATTTATGGGCAGGTGGGCAGTCAAATATAACCTCAAGGAGTTGCAACCTTACCTAGCCAGCTGTTCCCGCCTTCTGTGTTAATGTAAGGAAGGGCACCCAGTCATAAAACCTGTCTTCAACATGCCTGATGGGAGCTGGATCAACCAGAGTTGTGCCCATCCTCTTGTCTCTGCTGCTTTTTCTGGGTTAGTGCATTACTTGCTAAGAGGCATTTATAAGGTTTTACACCACATGTTTCCATTTTATAGCTGGCATCAGTTACATGAGGCACCTGACAAGAGGGCATCTCATAGTAAATGGTGGATTGATCATGAAACCCCATTTAATGACAAACCTCAATGCCAGGCAGCTTGGATACCCTCCCTCTTTACTTTGGGTAGTAAAAAGTTGGCTGGAACTATATGGATCATGCTAATGATCACAATGGGGTGCCTGACAGTCAAAAGATGAGGTGCATCATACTAGAGTGACACCAAATGCTCAACCAGACTTCCTGTTTTCAGTTGCATCTATTGTTTTTAGTTCTGCTTTTCAAGAGCAAAGGTTGTACTAGGGAAGGAAGGTAGCAAAGTGGATATATTTACAAAACCCACTTCATTCTGGGATTAGATTCCAATCCTTCATTACTCTGTATTTTGCATGCAGTACAATAAAAATTGGCAAAAGCTGCATGACATAAAATACAATAATATAAATATTGTGTACAAGAAATAGCTCCTTCCATTCACTGGGCAATATGTGCAATGCTGAAAGTGGGCCAACAACACAGTTCGGCTAGGCAGCCACCCAGCTGACTAAGAGAGTGTGCAAAGTGTGTGTGCCATGAAGTCATATCAGGAGAGCTAGTGCACAACTGGCCTGGTGAGGCAGACCCAGTTGTTATATGAGAAAATACTGTGGGGTTTTTTAACCTAAGCTTCTAAGCAAAGAGGATTAAGTATAAATACAGAAGAGTCAATTGCAAGGTGCACATGTTTAAATTGAAATAGGCCTAACCAGCTGAGTCACCAGATGCACTATTGACAAAGTGCCCACTGCCTCCACACATATATTCATCTCCCACACAGACTCAACACCCATGTTCTTCATTTTCTTAATTTTAATAAAAAACAGAATGGTAGAATTGAACTTCATGATAAAGAGGCTTCATTGCCAAAGTTATACCTTTGTGTATACAGTTAGTTGCACCCCAATTCAGTTGCCCAGCCCCAATGCCAGGTCACTCTGGAACAAGTAAGAAGGCATGGTGTACTTATTATTGGAGCTTCCTGGCATCAGGCTCCCATCATAAAGTGGGCTTTCAGGATCATCTGTTTGGATATTCAGAATTTTTTGGATGGATCTAAATTAATGCCAGATTTTTATATAAAAAATAATAATACTCATATATATATGAATCACACCAAATACAATTTTAGTTATTATTTTCAATAGATTGAAGAGCTGTACTTTCCCCCTCGACGACTATTTGGCAACTTCACAGAGAGAGTAGTAGCTGAGCGCAGGGGACAGCTTGAGGTAAGAATATTAAAACATAGTTTACTTTTAAGATTAATGTTTGGATTTATGTTTGTTGGCCTATTTGGGATTGTGTTTAGAGAGGTGAATGATGATTTCTCTCCGTAATCATATGTTGGTTGGTTTCTTCTCCAAACCACATGCAGTAAAAACCTGAGAGGTCATGAATTTTGCATCAAGATTGCTTGAATCATGATAGCTTCATAAGGGAACATTTATTTCTCCTATTGTGAAGTACTTGAAATAGTTGCAAGTGACAAAGGATTACTGAATGTCAAGTAAGAACAAAAAGATAATAATCAGTTAGCTTTGGATGCTTCAGAGAACATAATCAAAGACCAACTTGTATAACATCTTAGTGCAAGATGACCCACCACCTTGGTGAATATGATTCATTTAAGATGCATTTAGATTTGGATGTTTACAGTATACTTTCGATTTAATGGAATCCAATATAACAAACTCCCAATCTCTCAATTTAGCAGAAAGCATTTTTTTTTTGCTCAATTTAGTGAACTAGTTCGTTAAATCGAGATTAATTCCATTAATACGCCCACACCTCAGACACATGATACAGTAAAACCTACTTCAGCCTATAGTGAATTTACTAAATGTATAAAAACGATAAATAATGATATAAAGCAAATAACGGAAAATCTGAGAAAATGTTGAGAAAATGACTCCAAACCTTCTGCTCCGGGCCTGGGGACAAAGGTTCCCAGCGTTATGAAAGATTGCACCATGTTTAGCCACATCCTCACATGGTTGGTGCATGGGTGGGAAGAGTGAGATGACATGCCATGAAACTTAAATAGCACACACATATTAACAGCACTACTAAACTATTGTCTTATAACGTTTGACTTTATAATTTCGGTTTTAAAATTAATTGATGCTTGATGGCTTGATTTGGCTACTTTTGCACTTAGACAACTGATCACTGAATAAACCAGGGCATATGGAGACGCATTTTACACAGTGATGTCACGAAGCTTCGCAACTGCAACCACAACGTATAAATTATCACAGCCTGTACTCAGTTGTACTAAGCTTTTACTCCAGAAATTTATATCTAGTACAAACTAGGGATGTTTATACAGTTAACCCTCACTTTACGCCGTTAATGTAACCCGGAGGGTACTGCAGAAAGCGAGAAACGCGTAAAGTGAATAACATAACATATGGGATTAATTGAAATGGAGTCCGGGCCGATCCCCAAACTCCACTTTTTGACGACACACAACTATGTTGTAGTAAAAATTTTATCTTAACTTTATGATGGTATGAAAAAACAAGTAATATAGAAGAGGTTAGGTTAGGAAAGATAAAGGTTAACATAGGAAAAATAAAGGTTAGGTTAGAAAACTAAAAATTTGGTGTAACACTTACGGTAGTAGAAGAGATGGGTCGGCATACGGGGATGGAGGCTGGTTCCGAGGCAGAGGGCAGATTACTGGCCCTCAGGTGAATCACCATTACTAGGCGAATCACCATCACTGCCACTTACAGTTGTCAGGGCTTCCCTGACAAATCCCTCAAAGTCATCTTCACTGCCACTATCACTGGCTTGGGCTGGCTGTGGTGGGTTGCGGGCGAAGAAATCTGTTATGCTTTGCTGACAGCTGGCGTTGATGTTGTCGTGATACACCTTGATGTACGGCTCCATAGCCTGCACCAGCCGGGTATGGAAGACTTCATAGCGGTCATCGTCATTGTCGCGGGAAAGGAAGGACTTCATCTTCTCTGCACACTCCATGGCACCCTTAATATCACTATGACTTAAATTGTGTTCTTCGGAGAATGACGCACCTTCTTCCTCCTCTTCACTGACGTGTTCTTCTTCCAACATCTCGTCGGCAGTCACTTCAGGATCTCTGATCACCTCCAGGATGTCGTCATTGGTGGTCTCGGAGAAGCCTGGAACTGTAACAGTCTGCGCAGCTTCTCTGGCAAGGTCCACTGCTACTGCAACATTCTGAACCTCACCAGTCACAGATTGACTCCTCCTCTCACCTGGTATTCCATGCAACACATGTCTCCATGCGTGACGAATTGTAGCAATAGACAGCTGATTCCATGACTCCACCAAGAAGTCCACAGCTTTCTTGATGTTAAATATTCTCCAGAAT
This sequence comes from Homarus gammarus, assembly GCA_958450375.1. NCBI lineage: Eukaryota > Metazoa > Arthropoda > Malacostraca > Decapoda > Nephropidae > Homarus > Homarus gammarus. The sequence continues at coordinate 673,923 of CAUDMG010001725.1, read as the reverse complement.
TGTTTGAAGAGTATTTTTTGCTGTTCCAACTGTTGATCCTCATCTTCTTCGCTCTTGCTATTGGTGGTGGTGTCACTCAGGTTACGCAACTCTTCCCTGGTGTTGGTGTAGTCGTTCAGGAGCTGGAATTTTTTGGTTGAGAATGCAGCTTTCACATTGCAAATCAACTCCTGGTCCATGGGCTGGATTAATGACGTAGTGTTGGGAGGAAGGAAGACCACTTTTACGTTGGGGTGACGATCTAACATTAGGGGCGAGTGTCCTGGTGCATTGTCCAGCAGCAACAAAATATTGAATGGCACATTCTGTCGCTCACAGAATTTTTTTACATCGGGAACAAAACAGTCATCAAACCAGGAGAGGGACAGTGTAGAGAACATCCACGCCTTACGTGCGGTCAGCCAGTGGACATTTAGCTTGGTCATGTCCATGGTTTTGTAGGCGTGCGGCTTGCGTACTGTGTGGATCACCGATAACTTGAGCTTACAGGTACTGGAGGCATTGGTGGTAAACAGGACGGTGATGCGTTCCTTCTGCATTTTCCGGCCCCGAATCCTGCTGGCATTCTTCACAACAAAGGACTTGGAAGGTAGCTTTTTCCAGAAAAGACCAGATTCGTCCATGTTAAACACCTGGTCGTCACTGTACTGTCCTTCCTCCATAATCTCACGTAAAAACGGAGGAAATTCCCGAGCCGCAGCACGATCAGCACTCGCTTCTTCACCACCAATGTTTATATTGGTGATCTTGTTCCGGATCTTAAACCTCTGTAACCACCCAGAGGAAGCATTAAAGGGTTTGGGCTCTGTAATTCCCATCTTTCGTGCCACTGCCATGTACAGTTCACGTGCGTAGTCCTTAACAGAGCGCGTGTCGACCGCCATGTTCCGTCGCGCCTGACGCACCAAGTACCTAACAAGTAATTTTTCTGTCTTGAGAAGCACCTGGTTGTGAAAATACTTGATCATAGAAGCACCTGTAGACTTTGTGATCTTCATGTGCTCCTTTATCTTGGCTGAATCCTTCTTTATAGTCCGGATCGTAGATTCGTTCACACCATGCTGGCGCGCTAAATCAACCTGCCTTGTTCCTTTCTCCAACTCTTGGATGATGGTATACTTCACCTCGTAGCTTAAGGAACGTCGTGTCTTCTTTGGTTTAGTGCCGCTGGGTCCAGGTAAGGAAAGGTTTCTCTCTGGGGGTGGTGGTCCGGCGGAAGCCATTTTACGGAACAATGGATGCGCGTTTACATGGAGTGGCCTTGAGGGATGAAACTGCCGCGGCTAGGTCAAGCGTCGTCTTTCCTCCCTCCCTCCCTCCCCTGGGTGGACACGTCATAATACTTTAAGCCAATTACAGCTAGCAGCAGAGGGGGGTAGGGATGCATGGCCAATCACAGGTCTGATACGTCATATGACGTCAGTGATAACGCAACAAAGACACACACTGCGCAACCTTACTGCGCCGCTTGCCCAAGCAGAGGGAGGAGGAGAGAGAGGCAGGCAGGCAGGCGGGTGGGTGGCCGGGTGGGGCGAATCTAAAAATAGCGTCGCGCCGGACACTCTCCGCGTAATGGGGTTCACGTACCGCGTAATGTGAGCACGTGAGGTTCTGGCAAGGCATCGCGTTAACGTGGAAACGCGGAATGCGGGACCGCGTAAAGTGAGGGTTAACTGTGTATATATATATATATATATATATATATATATATATATATATATATATATATATATATATATATATATATATATATATATGCTGATAACCACCAGGAAAGAAGAAAACACGAAGTTCCCAAGCGCTTTCGTGTAATTCACCCCTGAAGATGTGAATTACACGAAAGCGCTTGGGAATTTCGTGTTTTCTTCTTTCCTGGTGGTTATCAGCATATACCTAGATCACGCGCACCTACAGTGATTTACTTGCATATATATATAATATATATATATATATATATATATATATATATATATATATATATATATATTTATTTCATTTTTAGTCCATAACACGCGGACTTTGAACATGTAATCAACGACCTCACCAGCCAGGACTCGAACCCTCGACCTAATGCATGGGACCAGGGAACGTTACTGACCATGCCACAAGAGCGCTAAAAGCAGCACGGGCAGTTCCCAATGAGAGGTTTACGGCGCCATCAGCTCGATGAACAGGCTTTGTATGAAATAAAACATAGTCTAGAACTGCTTTTAGTGCACTTGTGGCATGGTCGGTAACGTTCCCTGGTCCCATGCATTAGGTCGAGGGTTCGAGTCCTGGCTGGTAGGTCGTTGATTATAAGTTCAAATTCCGCGTGTTATGGACTAAAAATGAAATATATATATAAATATGCTGATAACCACAAGGAAAGAATAAAACACGAAGTTCCCAAGCGCTTTCATGTAATTCACATCTTCAGGGGTGAGTACAGACTCAGTCTGTACTCACCCCTGAAGATGTGAATTACTCGAAAGCGCTTGGGAACTTCGTGTTTTCTTCTTTCCTTGTGGTTATCAGTATATACCTAGATCACTCGCACCTACAGTGATTTACTTGCCTTTACAATATATATATATATATATATATATATATATATATATATATATATATATATATATATATATATATATATATATATATATATATATATATATATGCTGATAACCACCAGGAAAGAAGAAAACACGAAGTTCCCAAGCGCTTTCGTGTAATTCACATCTTCAGGGGTGAGTACAGACTAGATAGAGTAATGCAAAACAAGATGAATATATACAGAGGAGGGTGAGACCAGGTCCACAATGGTCAGGTAATGACCCTACTAATCTTTAAATGGCACACAACGGTTGGTGGTTGGGTCAGATGGGACAGTGACCCGCCCTCTCACCTGATCACAAATCTTCTTAATAACAAAGTTGTCCAGCTTGTACATGCCGTTACTCAAATTCATGTTGAATGCTTCGGTATGTTTAATAAGACTAGATTCTATGATGTTCCTACTATCAATTGAATTACAAGGTAATATTGAGGAGGCATTATCCCAGTCAATGCAATGCTTGTTATCCCTCAAATGAACAAACAGAGCATTGGATTCCTGGCCTGTCCTAACACTGTATTTGTGTTGTTTAATTCTAGTTGCAAGATCTTTACCTGTCTGACCCAACCACCAACCGTTGTGTGCCATTTAAAGATTAGTAGGGTCATTACCTGACCATTGTGGACCTGGTCTCACCCTCCTCTGTATATATTCATCTTGTTTTGCATTTCTCTATCTAGTCTGTACTCACCCCTGAAGATGTGAATTACACGAAAGCGCTTGGGAACTTCGTGTTTTCTTCTTTCCTGGTGGTTATCAGCATATACCTAGATCACGCGCACCTACAGTGATTTACTTGCATATATATATATATATATATATATATATATATATATATATATATATATATATATATATATATATATATATATATATATATATATATATTTATTTATTTATTGTAAAGGCCTGGGACTTAAGGATAGATCCCCTGCCAGCCTAATCAGGATCTTATAAAAGGAAAGTCAAGAACCATGGTTTTCTGAGGAATATCAAACAACCGTTCGAGTTTAACGTCTCTTTACTATAAAAATAACACAAAACTCTGACACCACTCAAACAAACATCAAATCACAAATACGGGAGTCAAACAATTAATGGGAGTCACCAATTAATGGAATCAAATAATTTAGAGAATCAAACAATTAATGGGAGTCAGCAATTAATGGAATCAAACAAACAAGAGAATCAAACAATGAACAGATATTTCCTTCAGCAGCGACCCTGGGGATGTCAAGTCAGGCTTCCTCACTCGAGCGACGCCAGCCGATGTCTTGCTACAGCAGAAGAAACACCGGGACACAGACGGTGGAGAGGAACTGGCGATGACGTGGCAGCCACGGTAGTCGATGGGGTAGATGTCCGGAGATTGACAGTCGATTTGTGAAGGTCTGGGGAAACAGCCCACGAGTCCAGGACTTATGATGAGATCACAGCCGGAATTTGACGACCAGTGGGGAGGTATGACTATTGACGGCTGGGTAGAATCTGCCAGTGATACGAGGCAGCAGCGACCTTCTCACCTCCGTCTAACCCCTTAGTGGGGGTGGCGATCCGGCAAACGAGCGTCGGACAACCTCTCTGCTCGTTACCGCCCTTACACAGCTCCCCCAACAAAAATCTACTGAAAGGTAGATTAAAACTTAAGATTAGTACACAAAGCATAATCATCTTACAACAAATGCTTAAATACACATAGCAAAATAAAGAAGGGTCACATAAAAGAATAGGTGGAAACTTGATGTCCAAAACGTAAGGCCGTATCAAAGCACTGCACGTGGGATCCACTTTAGTCCAGGTTTAAGTTTGGGCCAATTTCCAGTCATAGAGGATTCTTCTATCTCGTCAGGTGTTATCAGTAACTGACAACCGAGATCATCTGAGTCTGGCACCTGTACATCACAGGAACTCTTGCAGGGTAGTGCCTCGACTAACTCCAGCTTGGGAACGTCGTCAAGGACACGAGCAATGTGGGACCTGCAATTATATTTCCTCAACAAATTAGCTTGATGTACTTTCGGCTTCTTAGAGGAAGGGGGTGAGAACGGTCCAACAAAATCTATGGCTACCCGAGAAAATGGTTCTGTAATGATGGGTAAGAATTCAAGTGGAACAGGACGGAGTCTAGCCTTGGCGGACATACGTGGGCACTGATCACAACTCCTACAAAAAGCTCTAATATCCGCTCCCATACCTGTCCAGTAAAACCGATCAGTAACCTTCCTATAAGTTTTCCTATGAGAACAGTGTCTTGCTAGAGGGCTCTTGTGTGTGTCATGGAGGAACTGAACCCTATTTTTCACCAATTTTCTTCTATTTGCTATGCAAAAACTCACCTAATGAATGATTTTTCAGGAACCTAACCCATTCATATATCAAGAGGTACCAGTATCCAAGTTTTTTATTTTTCTAATGAATAAAAAAGGAAGGGAAAGGTCAGACAAATGTAATTGTCAAATCTATTCACTAGTCATCCCCTTTCCAAAGACTTAAATTTGCTTGAGGCAGGACAATTTTATGTGATTGAGATTAAATGACATGGGAAAACACTCACTGGCAAGGAGTTCCACAGAAGTCTAGTCCAGTAGGCAGGGGTTCAGCAGAAAGGAATTTCAGTGGAAAAGTCATAGGTCCTCCCAGATGCCCTCATGAGTCAAATGGATGTGTGTGATAGTGGCATTTTGAGTGTAGTTAATCAAAATGCTTTTCATATATACAGTATGCTTTAACTTTGGCAATAATATGTTAAACATAATTAATACTGATGCTGTGTTCCAGGTGTACTTACAGCAACTGATTGTGTTGTGCAGTGAGTTGGAAGGATCCCCTCTGTGTGGTGCTGCTCCATCCCGTACTACCTTGGCCTACTTCTCACCGTTTTTTCAACGAGGAGTATTTGAAGCTTCCAGACATACGACAAGCTAGTTTTTAAACTAAAGTAATCTCATTGACATGTTAAAAGTTAATACTGACTTCTCCATTGAGAATCAGTGACAGATATTAGAAGCAATTTTTAGAAGGAAGGAATGAGAATTGAATTGTGTACAGAAATCATAAGAATGTAAGCAAGTTCAGTAGACCTAAAATTTCTGTGTGTATAAAATGTATCCATAGACATATGTGTAAGGTCAGTATCCATTACTATAGAATCAACAAAATGAAAAAAAAATCAAGGTTCAGTACAACCTTGGAAATCAGGAAATGCTGGTACTAAGAGCATGACACATTTGTGAATTTCCTATTTTCTTAACAGAGCCACTTTCCCTTATTCAAACACATATGCACAGACTCAAAAAAATAAATATACTATATATATATATATATATATATATATATATATATATATATATATATATATATATATATGTTGAAGTTCCTGGATCGTTTTACAATTCATTTTAGGAATGCACAGCTGTTAGGCAGAATTTCCTTATAATACTCGCACACAGTATTGGTTAATACTTACCATACCACCATGCTAGAACAATGTTGAAAGATTTAGATATATGATTATTGTGTAAGTTGAATAGAAATATTAAATTTTGCAATTTGTAAACAAATGAGCATAAACCATTACTGTATGTTGACAATGAACCAACCAATCAAACCTGTCTTATTGATCTGCCATTATTTTTTAATTATACTAGGAGTATTGGGTTTATTTTGTCATATAACTGATTTATGTTCTCTTTTTTTACAGAACAAATTACATATTATTCTAGCTAGGTGTTTTATTGTTTGTAAGAAATAACCATTTCTGAGTATGAGTTTTGTAAGGAAATTCTGCCTAATGACTGTGCCATCACACATCACACTGATTGGCTGATGCCTTGCTGAAGAGTGGGATAGTGTTAGCCTGACATTCTTAAAGTTGCCAGTTCAGTTGACGAATGTTGAAGGTAACCTAAAACATTACTTTTTTTTATTAATGAATGTGATAATTTATCATTTATACAATTATGAAATAAACGAAACAAAATTAATTTCAATTCATTCCCCACTGGGGAAATTTAAATACAAAAATAACAAAAAGATAAGTGATATGACTGTCCTATGAAGGTTGGTCCACACAACCATATTTTATAACTATAACATGCCTTCCTTTTTAATTTTGAGAATTAATAAGTAAATGTTCATACCCTTTGTATTTAATTTTGAAAATTAGTAAGTATATGATCAGTAATTTATACACATATTTGGAATTCTACATACAGGTATCTCTCATTTAACAATTGGGGTGTGTTCCTGAAAAACTGATTGTTAAAGCAAAGTGATTGCTAAACAAGGGATAACAAGAAATAATATCCTAACGAGGGATAACGAGAAATAATATCAGTTGAGATTGCACTTGATTGGGTAGCCAAGCCTCGACTCACCACGCAGTAGCACTCAGACTGGATGAGGCTAAAGTGTTAGCTATGTTATTGTTCAACTCATAATTTTTGGTAGATACCGTATACAGTATGTGATTTTCTTCCTTTTGTTTTCTCTGTTACATGCACACAGTCGTTCATACAGAATGTACAAAAAAATTACAAAAATATTTATCATAAGGTCAAAACATGAAGGGAATAAACATTTCTTGCATCCACGGGAGTTAGCCCACAGAGCAGGGGAAGAAGGGGTGGCGTGGGGGATCTCTCAGCTGTTCTCTGTCTCGTGTCCCATGAAACGATTTCCAAATGGCAACCTAGTATTTTATATTTTGCTTTATTTATTTTTATTTTTATTTATTCCTCACATTCACTGGTACAGTACTGTATACATGTGACACAGTTCAGTCAGGCAGTCACCAAGCTGACTTAAAAGTGTGGCTGGCCGCAGCTACAACTCACTGCCTCAATACATATGTTTACTTCCCACTTATTTTATAGTGTTATTGTATATTATCTTTATTTCTAAGCCATTTTAGAGTATTGTAATGATGCGCACTTGGAGCACAAAATCCCTAATTTTTCTGACATTTTCCCAATTAGTAGAAGATCACTAAACCGAACATTGAAGATCGTTAAATGAGAAAGGGTGTTAAGAATTTTAAAATGCTAAGTGAACAATCATTAAACGAGGGATACTACCTGTATTGATTCTGGGTGTTGGAGTAGGTGCTGCCTCATGTGAACACAACTGATAACTGTTTTCATTAAGAATGTGGGTGGTAGCATGTTCAAAATTGTTGCCTGATGATTTTTTAAAAAAATATGCTTGGGTTTTTTCTTTAATACCTTTATTTTTTTTAGACTCCTAGATAACTGATATCCAGATTTCCAAGGTTCTACTGAAATACAGTGAATCTATGTAGGAGTAAAATTTTGATATAAAATTTATATAAGAGTGACTAGGTATGGAAAGGTCTGTAGATTGTCAGTGCACTTAAAAAACTAGAAATTTTTTGTATAAGTATATTTCTCTAGATTTAGTGGAATAAGCCAATGAAATGGTAAGATAAATGCATGACAATGCAAATCAAAATGGTTAGGAATGTAATATTCTGTAATGTGATGATATTTTATTTTGATACTCAGGTATGAAAGAGCACAGCAGCCTCATTGAATCATTCCCTTAAAACAATTGGAATCACTTGGTGGTTTGGCATTTATTGGTAAGCTGTATGAAAACAGTGTTTTCCCTCAAAGTTTCTGTGATTTAGATAGAAAACAAACATATTTATATTGGCTACTATTGTCTTCAAGGCATATAGACCAGCAGATAACATATGATTTGAAATAAACTGAATCTCTGTTAGTTTTAAATCCAGTACAGTATACTGATTTTTTGCTGTAATTGATAAACAGATATTCTGTTTAAATGCTGTGTGTGTAAGTCGTCATACTGTGATACCTTGTAATATTAATGTTGATAGGAGGCATTTTAAGTTGGTTATTATAAGACAGTGTTGAGATGTGTTCATTTAAAAGCATATTAGGGTGAATTATTTGAAGTCATATGGTTGAACGTTTCAATTACACTAAATTCCAACAACACTAAATTGGTTTTACTTAAAAAGTGGGCTTTGAATTAATGTAAGACCATTTTATGGTAAAAATGGATCTCAGTTATTGATATTATTTTTGTAACTTAGTGCTGACCTTGGGTGATCATACATAATCACCAAGTTCATGAGGATGAAAATGGGTTCCTGGAAATCTAAAACTTGTGACTAAAGTCTGATATTTAAATAAATTTAGAAACTAGACAAAACCTTCCCAACAACACTAGAGTCCTCAAAAGTAGACACTTGGTATGTCATTTCCTCCTATTAAATAGAGTTAAGGCATTAAGGTGGCCCTATTTCATGTAAGCACAAATGCTCCTCAGATATCAAGGACTCCTTTTTCAATACCAAAGTACAGTATCATTCCAGCTACATGAATATTGAAGTTGGATGCGACCGTCCTCCAGTGCTATTAGAAGCTTAATGTTACCCTTAAATTTTATGTTGAACTGTTCTTGTGTTTGACTGATGGCCACATAATCTTAGGTTTTAGTATTATCTCGACCTTTAGTTTTATCCAAATTCAGATGTCTGCCTCAAAGCTTTCAAGAAGATACTTTGGCCTGGTGTATCTGAAATAGGGATTAACAAATAACTGAAGTTTTAAACATACAATATTCTCACTTGGGGAATTATTGTCTTTCATCTTATGCTCATTAAAAGGACAAATGGGGACCTTAAAATCAGCCAAATCTAAGGGGAGTAGTCATTGCCCTGTTTTCTTGCTAAGTCTTAGTTAATCATGCAGACCACATTGCCCACTCACTATAGGCTTGCTCCAAACCTGTTATTTCCCTTATAAATTTTTTCTCTTTGATTCATGATGGTCATTGGCCGGTATACTCTTGTAAAGATTGAAAGTGTTTAATACCTTAGTTGAATGGCATTACTGGGAAAGTTGCTTTCAAGCTAAAAAGGAATTTTATTATTTCAGATAAACCAGAAGGGGAAGAAATTCACTGTCTTAGATTTGGAGACTTTGCTCCATGCTTTGGATAACCTTAATAAATGCCCTTTGAACTGGTTTAAACCTGGATTTTGTAGAGCATTTTATCTGATTTTCCATTGTATTTTAGGTGAGGGCAATCCCACTGGTTTTCTTCACAAGAGTTGACCTTCTCCCTGAAGGACATGATTGAGCACCCCTGCAAATGTCATTGTGGTATTGGATGAAATTCACCTAACTATAGAGAGAGTAGTTTTATCCTTTTTTCCTTCATTATCAAGTCAGAGTGAAGAAATCACTACTAATATAGCCAAGTCAAGTTTATATACACCCTTCCCTGGATAATTCTAGCATCCACGCTTCCCACCTGGCACCAGCCAAAATGATGGGCTCTTCAGGAAACCTGAACATGCAAACTTTGGATATAATGTGTGTAGCAGCACCACCGGTCTGCCCGACTCTGTACTGAATATTGTCCAGGAAGTAGACACCTTCATCCAAAATTTTTATTTGAGTAACATAAGAAAGTAACAAGTAAATGACTGCTGTGGGTGGTAGGGGGTAGGCACACTTTAGTTTATCTTTTAAAAAACTCAATCTTACTTGTTTCTTAAATCATAATAATTACATGAATAAATTTTCATAACTACTGTATACTAATTTTAAATGCATCTTTAGTTTACAGTACAGTAGACCCTCACCAACTGCTGGATACATTTAGTGTGAGGACTAAATAAAAATAATACTAATAAATGAAATGAAAGAAAAAATACTGCATTGCCATGGGAGACAGGAGCGCACTCCTCCCTCTCTCTCTCTCTCCCACGATCGTGGGCTAACCCCCATGGATGTAAGAAGTGGCTATTTGCTTTATGTTTTGACCTTATTATAATCATTTCTTTTACTTTGTTTTTTGCACATTCTGTATGATTGATTGTGTGTATTTAACAGAGTAAAAAATAAATAACAATTTACATATACAGTACCCACCCAAAAATACAAGTTGAAAAATAACAATAACATAGCTCACACCTTGGCCTGATAGGGGGAGACCGAGATCCCCAACACCGCTCCCCCCTCTCTCCACTTTTCCTCCCATGATCCTATGGATGTAAGAAATTTGTATTCTCTTTTTTCTTTTCTTTTTTCTTTTTATTTTTATTTTATGTTTTTTTTACATTATGTGTGTGCATGTAACAGAATAATTTTTTTTTAATAAAATTATCTATATCTACCCAAAAATACGAGTTGAAAAATACCTGTAACAATAATGCAGCTTAGTCTAGTAAGGGGAGAGCTAGGAGGATGTAGCTACAGGGACAGTCTAACTTGGCAAGATGCTAACCCCCCCCCCCCCCACACACACACACACCACCACCACACACACACACACACACTTCATTTTTCGTATTTTATGAGAACATGCCATCTCCCTGGAGATGTAGCGTAAAGTTTATATTACTGTACTATTTAATTTATATTCATCTATTTCATACGTACAATATTTGACTAAAATTTAATTGAATCTATACAATACAGGTATTGTTTAGTGAAGGAACATTAACTTAGTTAGGCCTAAGAACCTAAACCCCTATTTCCCATAAGCCTTTTGTTTTGTCAACCACTGGATTTTTCAAGAACCTAATCCCTGCGGTTGGCGAGGGACCACTGTAGTTTATATATCAAGATCAATGAAAGCTGTTTTGGATATGAATCATTTGCAATTTAAACAAAAAAAAAAATTGACCAGTAGGGAGTAACAGATGCTTCTTCAGCTTGGTAATTCCTTACTCTTCTCTTTTGTACAGTATACCTTGTTGAACACTAATGGTTTAATGAAGTTTGAAGGAGTAAGGTACATTCTGTATAATCTTTGGAGAGCTAAGTACCCAATTCAGTGGTTTTACTGTTTGGTGTATTAGTGTACAATCCATTAATTTAGAAAATATGTTTATGGACATGTTAAGACCACATTATCATTACTATATGGTGTATGTTCAATAAAAAAGATATATAATTTATAGTAAGGTAAACTTTTTACACTTGCAGTATATTGTGTTGGTGGATGATGTATTTTCCAACTTTGGATCAGAAAATGGGGGATAAGGTATGTTTTCTGTCCATCATTGGAGTTCTGCAGGATTTACAATACAGGTTGTACCTCTCTAGTCCGGCAACCTCGGGACCTGACCGGTGCCGGACCATGGAAATTCACCCTTTTCCTGGATAGATAGTAACTTGTGCTTATGCCTGGAAACACTAGCACCACTTTCTCTGCATCATGGTCTCTTTGAAGACATATTGAAGGGTTAAATGTCGTATAGTAGCTTCTCAAATTTCGCGAGTTTTTAATTCTTAACGTATTTTATTGGAACACACAAAAAAATACATAAATAAAAATTTTGACGGCAGAAACTTGAATTTCGACGGGTTTGAACGGCCCACAAACGTGCAGACGACGTGCATAATCGTGTAAACAGCGTCATTTCTCTTATGTACAAAAGATTCATTATTGTTTATTACTGAATGTCTTTTTTATTGAATTAATGTTTATGTGTGCAAAATGAGCAATACAATTCATTAATAATACGTAGAATATTAAAACACACGAGGAAATGACACAGCATTGTATTCGTTGATTACAAAACCAGTGACTGACTGGTTCTACATATAAAACTGAAGAAAATAAGACCTTGGTTGTAGCTGTAGTAAATTTAATATGGTTGTTTTAAGTAATGTTATTTAATGTTAATAAATGGAACAATAGAAGTAGCTAACGATAATGGTAAAGAAAAAAGAGAGATCGCATATGTAAGTGCGCATGCGCACACGTGAAAACATATCATCATTACTTTACATAAGAATATGAAAGCAACACTTATTTACTGTTCATATATATTTTAATTAATGTTTCTGAATTTGTTTTTATTGAATTAATGCACTTGTGTGCAAAATTAACAGTACAATTTATTAATAATACGGGGAATATTAGAGGAGACGAGACGGCTGCCGGCATTGTTTATGTTAAAGCTTACGAAACCAGTGACTGATTGGTTCTACATATAAAACTGAAGAAAATAAGACCCTGAGTTTAGCTGTAGTAAAATTAATATAAAAAATGAATATGGTTGCTTGAAGTACCTGTAATGTTATTTAATGTTAATAAATGGAACAATATAAGTAGCTAACTATTAATGTTAAAAAAAAAAAGTGAGACTGCTCGTATGTAAGTGCGCACATGTGAAAATATATCGTCATTACTCTACATAAGAATATGAAAGCAACACTTATTTACTGCTCATATATATTGAAGGGTTAAATGTTGTACTCTGTATAGACAAGGAGAGAGAGAGAGCAGCCGAACTGCCGGATGTAAAAAACCTTAATTTCTCGCGGCTTTTTTTTTTTTAAGGGGATTAGCCCACCCGGGAATAGGTCACTGACCCACATTAGGGCCTGAGGGGCAAAAATTTAATACTTCTGTAATAATAATAGTAATTCAGAAAAAAAAAAAAAGAAAAAGAAAGAAGAAGAAGCTGCCTATCTACCTATTGGACAAACTAAAATCGTTCCGGACCACAGAATGCCGGACTAGAGAGGTACAACCTGTAGTATATCATAATTAAATACACTGCCACTTTAGTGCACTTTGGTGAGCTTCCTGGAGGAGTTTACCAAGAAAAAAAAACATGAGTCAGTTTGTAAAAATTACCAAGAGTACATCAAGATGATTAATCCTAACTCAGTTTTAGTAAAAGTAACCATGTGTTCATTGTTTGGAACTTTAAAGTCCAAGGTCTGTCTGCTAACATGTTAACATCTTATATGTTTGCTCTTAATAGGCCTCAGAGAGAGGCATTTGCTGTTGATCCCTACTTGGGTATTTAGTATTTAACAATATTTTTAGATCTTCCTTTTTAAGAGACCTTTGAAAAATAGTCCCTTAAAACCAGCGTTACATTTCTTAGACTTGCTAACCATTTTTTTTTAAGTACTGTTGTTTGTAATTTGTATGAAATAGATTTTCCTGTCTGGCTCTTGCCTCAGTGAGATGACCCCAGTGATAGTTGGGGAGGGGGCATAAAAAACTTTAATCATCTGCCTTTAATTTACAAAGGGCACTGGCATGCCAAGAGTCTCCTTTTGAGGAATCCAATACAGTAGTACATTACTGTATTGGAAAGATTTATATAATGCAATGCTTATTATTATTATTATTATTATTATTTTTTTTTTTTTTAATCACAAGTTTTTGACCCTGGTAAACCTGAATATCACTCTAAAGACTTCACATGAGTTGTCCATTCCTGATTTAGAAACTGGGATTTTGGGATCAATCATTCATTCTTCTCTTAAGATGTGGTGAAGAATACTTGGATGTACAGTAACATTTTATTTTTGTAATTAGATACATGTATTGTGATATAATTGTTTTATTACTTATTGAAAATTCTTTTCATGTCATTTATTTAAATTTTTTAAAATTTCCAATTTTGTTAAACATATCCTGTCAATTATAACTCAGTTTTAGGGTGTCCATAAATGATTACCCCAAAAAAAGCATGCTAGCATGCTTTAATTAGGGTAATCATTTATGGACACCCTAAAACTGAGTTATAATTGGTAAACTTAAGCTATGGATTGTTCAGAAACTTTAATTTTATTTTTTTTTTTATTTAACTCAGGGTGTTTGGATATGGATATTTTAATGGAAAATGAGACATTGGATATTTATAATATGGTGTTAATGGTATTAAAAGTCAACGAACAGAGTTGCAGCCTCAAGTCAATGTGTATTAGTGTTACACACACACACACACACACACACACTCAAAAGACATCAGTTCATATTCACATGAAAGACAGTATTTAAATGTATTATCAAACTGATATTAATACCTTGTATTGTGCTAGCAGGCTCAGTGATGCTTTTACAGGTTTACAGCTGTATTTAGACAGTGCATACTATTCTTATCCTATTTAAAACTTGTACCAGATTTGCATTTATGCATTGAGATATTACCCACAAATGTCCACATGTGTGTAGATTATATACAGTACAGTACTGTAGAAACATTTCTTCAAGTGAAGAGTGTGCACAAAAAGCTAGTGGTATTGTAAATACTGCTAAAGACCAGTTTTAGAACTGTTGATAGTCCATTCAATAACAGTATTATACCCTCACATGGTCTATATTTGTGTTACAGTATGTCCTATCAGTAGGTAGAATCATTGCTTCATGACTGGTTTTGATGCTATACAGTAGTAGTGCATTTTTACTCAGCTGAGAAAAGATGCCCCGCCCCTTCCTCAAGAGTTACAGCTGATTGGCTGTTGCAAACTTGTCCAATTTTGTACTGAAGTAATAATGTATTTCTAAATGAGTTTATTCATAATCGTTGGAATGACCGTTTCTGACGAGAAAGATATTTAGCTAAATTATATAAAGATAAATACATTCATTATTTCAAACATAAGCACGTAGAAAGTTTATCAAAAGTATTATACATGAATTAACTGTTAAACTCAGGTAGCAAATTCATGCTTTCAGAGGAGGCATTTAATATATACTACTTATTTTTACCCACAGCTCGCAGCGGAGGGGATGCGTGGCCCAATCACAGTCCGAAGCGTCATCTGACGTCAGCGGTGACGTAAGAGCGACCTAGCGCGCAGCTTGTCCGCGCCGCCTCCCGTGTAAATTCAGGAATGTACAGGGTAAATAATAATTGGCGCGTCTGGACAGGTGCCGCTTAAATGACCAACCGCGTATAAAAAATCCGCGTAAACCGAGACTATACTGTACTGTACATATAAAGTACTGTATACCGTACCAGTATGTAATAGAATTAACAAAGCATTAAATATAAACTAAATACAGTACTGTACTGTACAGTATACTGTAAACTAATAAATAAAAAACAATAGAATACTGTATTATAACTTACTTTGAGGTGTGTATGTCGTATTCCTGACAGCTTTGTTTACGTATCAAACAGCTGATTGTAGAGGCAATCGATGATGACATGCCATATTCTTTACAGAGTGCATTGGTTCTAACGCCTTCTTTGTGTTTCATAATAATTTCTGCACTGTATGTTATCAATCTTTTAACTAAATTTCTGAATGACCAATAATTTTAATGTAAAAATGCAAAAATATTCAAGAGACCAACAAAATCGATGTTCACTCCACTGTAAACAAAGTTAAACTGAGAAGCGTTGTTGGGTGATTCAATCAGTTGATGGACGCACAAAATCTATTCCCTGTACTGTCTATATTATCAATATGTTAACTAAATTTCAGAATGCCCAATAATTTTAATATAAAAAATGCAGAAATATTCAAGAGACCTACTTTCTTGATATTTACTTCACTGGAAACGAATGTAAACATAGAACCAATTACTGTATTGGCGGACTAGCCGATCAGCTGATGCTCACAACAAAACGTGTTTGTCTTAAGGATTTCGTTAATCGAACTGAAAATCCTTATGGGAGCTAATTCGTTAACTGAAATTTTGTTAATCGAACCGTTTGTTAACCAAGGGACCACTGTACATAATTGCTTCAGGACAAAATCTTACAGGTTTGCAACAGCCAATCAGCTGTACCTCTTGAGGAAGGGGCGGGGCATCTTTTCTCAGCTGAGAAAAAACGTGCTATAGAATGGATGAAAGTTGTATCATCTAACTTAATCTTTGATATTATGTAATGTATAAAATTAGTCAGTGCTTGTATTATGTACAACTACTATAAATTGCATTGAGCTTCAACAAAAAATTGTCTTGTATGTGGGTCGATTATGAAACATATGGTATATCCATGCTTATTGTTATCTTGTTTAATTGTATAGAATTCATACAAACAAACATTGTAAAGTATGAATGAAAATGCACTAATGCCCATCAACTGTGGTGCTCAGAAGATCCATTATAAGTTAGCTTAGTGCATTGTATCCTCATTAATTTGGATTTTGGCTTAATGTGTATGTTTTTTGTTAGATTTTTTTTTATTAATTAAAAGATTTGAATATGGAATGAATCTGAAATTAATGATAATTTCTCAAAAGTCACCTTGGTTACCTCATAAAGTACAGTAAGATCTTGTATTTTGCCAGTAATATAGACTGGAAAAATTGCGCCAAATTCAAATTCGCCAAATGCAAGTACATAAACTAATGGGAAAAATAACAATATAGACTGGCCACTCTGCATCAACCTCTGATTTTCCCATTTATAACCTCCAAATGATAGAAATTCTGCCTTTATTGACTTAATTGTGGTTTCCGGAAACTAGTTTTAGGCCTTCCTCAAGTAATTTAATCACATGCTGCTTATCCTGCATCAAGTACTTGGCAAACTTAGCTCCCTTATGATAGTCCCGCTTCTCCTTTTCCTTATTTGGCCACTTAGGTGAGTCTGTCCCACCCCCACCAGTACCAGTAGGATCCCCAGTAGAGGTGTGGCCATTATCTTGACTCGACAGGTGGTAGCACCACCCAAGAAAGCACACAATAACAGCCCGGGCGGTCGCTAGGATGGCGCGGGTTACAACACGATAGTTGCGTTCTTGTAAACCTCTTACGTTCACCACCGGCAATTCGATCACCAGAACACTTCTTTGAAACTTCTTATCTTATCTTTCCGTATTCATCACTATCACAACAAAATTGGAGAAAATAGCGAAAATCGCAGAGCAATTGACAGAAACCGCTAAATTCATCTGATCATGTGATGTAAACAGAGAGCGCTGGTGTAAACCGTTATTAGTCCTCACTGCGAAACATTCTTTTTACTTATTTTTTTCATGCAGTGTTTATGGGTAACAGCTAAATTTAAAAAAAAAAAAATAATAATAATAATTACAGAGTACAGGGGTACCTCTCAAAAAATACTTCACAAACAAAAGACACGAATCAATTGAACATGTGATGTCGAACGTGAACTGTAAACATTGCATAACCCCTTGCCGTTCTTAAAACGTTGAGGATGGAACCGCTATAGCCAACATTCGTATGCAAAAGTTCGTATTTTGCAAACAGCGTTCCCCTATTCATCAACAACGTTAACAAAACACGCATTGTAGCAGAAATGACTGTATCTGGTATGAGGGGTGTGACATCATTCAAGATGGTGGCCAGCATTCAGCTTGCTGGATCTCGCATTCAGCTTGCTGGATCTCGCATTCAGCTTGCTGGATCTCGCATTCAGCTGGCTGGATCTCGCCTTTAGCTGGCTGGATCTCGTGAAATTCACGATATTTTATGCCAAATATAAGACTTGGTTACATTAGGTAGTGCTCACGAAATTAAAAGAACGCGAAATGAAATCGCGCGAAATATGAGGTCTTACTGTACAGTGTTCTATTTATGTATAATTACTGTGCACATATATATATATATATACTGTATATATATATATATATATATATACAGGTTAACAATCCTTTATCCGAAATCCTTGGGGCCAGAGGCATTTCGGTTTTTAGAATTTTTCGGTTTTCAGAATGGTTAGTTTTTTTTTTTTTTTTTTTTTTTTTTTTTTTTTTTTTTTTACTGTGTATTAGCCCACCCGGGCATAGATCACTGACCCACATTGGGACCTGGTGGCCGAAACTATAATAAAAATTATAATAATAATAATAATAATAATTCATAGGTCTAGGTCGTGTTTCTTACTTTTGATCTTTTTTCATTCTTGTATTTCTTTATTATTATTATTATTTTATTATAACAGTATTATTGTTATTATGATTATTATTAATTTTATTATTATATTTTATTATTATTATTATTATTATTATTATTATTATTATTTAATTTGGTGTATTTTTATTAAAAAATTTATTTACTATGAATAATTATTATTATTATAAATATTATTATTATAATAATTATTATTACTATTACATTTTCGCCCCCCAGGCCCCAATGTGGGTCAGTGATCTATGCCCGGGTGGGCTAATAATCCGTAAAAAAAAAAAAAAAAAAAAAAAAAAAAAAAAAAAAAAACTAGGTTTTTAGAGCTTTTCGATTTTCGGAATTTCTGATAAAGGGTTGTCAACATATATATATATATATATATATATATATATATATAATCAACGACCTCACCAGCAAGGAATCGAACCCTCGACCTACTGGGTGTGACTAGGGAACGCTTACCGGCTAGGCCACAAGGACACTAAAAGCAGTTCTAGACTCTGTTATATTTCACACAAAGCCTGTTCATCGAGCTGGTGGCGCCGTGAACCTCAATGGGAAACTGCCCGTGCCTCTTATGTGGTGTCAGTAGCATTTTACCGAATCCAGCTGGTATGAAACGCGAGGTATATGTACTAAAAATGAAATATGTATATATATATATATATATCTTCAGGGGTGAGTACTCACCCCTGAAGATGTGAATTACACGAAAGCGCTTGGGAACTTCGTGTTTTCTTCTTTCCTTGTGGTTATCAGCATATACCTAGATCACGTGCACCTACAGTGATTTACTTGCATATATATATATATATATATATATATATATATATATATATATATATATATATATATATATATATATATATATATAATTTTTTTTCTTTTTTTTTTATAATGTATACAGGTATACAGTACAGTAATAATAAAGTAAATAATACAGTAATAATTAAATGTAACACTTACATTGCGAAGTGAGCTGATAATATGTAAATGATATTCCAAAAGTGTAATGGACACACTGGTAAATGAAGGAAAAACCCACATTGGAGAAATAAAATACAAAGTCTTGGAGCTGGTATTCTAGGACCCTCTTCAGCCAACTAACAGAACAAATCAAGGGAAAAAACATAGAACAAATGAATTAGGTCATATGATCTGTCTCTTGAATTGAGGAAGGGTGGGGATTAGGGATAATCTTCTTGATGAAAGTATTCAGAATTAGGTTCGGGGTCCACTGACCTAATCCTGAATATTGTTGAATATAAAAATATTCCGAACTCAATTAATTCGGATTTTGGGGTAATTTGAGTGACCCAGAGCCCCATTTTTTTCAAAATAATGAGGGTATAGTGTATTAACATTCCTGTTTCAGGAGTAACATTTACTGATGAAATCTTCTTTTCACTAATTTATTTATCTGTATCTTTCATACATTTGTGTTTTCATGTCTTTTGCATTACTTGGACTACTTATTTGTAGTGGTCATACTAACATGCAAAATTTCTCAGCACATTTGTTGAACATTGGTGCTATGTGTTCATAATTTCAAGGTGCAAAAATGACAATTCGCTGAAAAAATAATGGACGATTATTTGTGCTGTTCCTATGGTTGTACGAACCACTTTGCTTATTACAAGTACATGGATGATTAACAATTTTTTGACTTATAGTTTTCGCACACTTAAATCCCTTCTTGCTGGTTTAGTGTTTGTATACCCTTAAAAATTTTAGTTATTTTAAAGACTTTCAATTATATTCCAATTCCTGTTAGAGGATGTAACTTTATGATTGTGAGAGCCATATTTACTGCTACAAACAAATGTAGAAATAACTAAATTGTGTTTGTGATTTTTACTTGCCTAGTCCTTATGACCTTGAAATTTAATTTATTGTGTGATAATAAAGTACAGTTGGACCTCGCTAATCCAGGAAGCTTGGGACCAGAACGGTTCCGGATTAGCAAAAATTCTGAACCATTGAAACCGAGGTTAAAAAGGCCAAAAAAAAGCATAAAATGTACTATTACTGTCTAATTTCTTCAGTATAGATTTCTTTTCTAAAATAGGTAATGTCACATACTTAAGTTTTGCCACATTACAATCACTTCTACTGCTTGCTGGTCTCTTAGGAGTCATATTTATGGGTAAATTATAAGTATTTAAATGCAAAATTGTGGTAACAACCACTAGAAACTATGACACCGTCCTGAACCATCGAAGCTGCGGGACTATCGGGTCCCAGATTAGCAGGGTTCCACCTGTATCATTAGGGAATGTTCTGACCAATATCAAAGGTTTTAATATATATATAAATTATTCTTGATTATACTGGTGATGAAATAAAAATGTATAAAAAGGTAGATGACACAAGACACATTGTAGGGTATCGAGATATTAATGTTGTCTAGCACTCAGGATGGAAGGAAACTCTAATGTGGTTTTCTTGTATAATATAAGTTATATGATAGACAGTCTGGTGCTGGAGGTGCCGTGTGGCGAGGAGCTGCTCAGTAGAGACGTTCGGTGAGTAGCGTGTTGAAGGAGGTAGATGTGCAGGAGCTTCGTTAGAGAAGATGTTGCCTGTTGCTGGCCTCCTGGTTGAATGAATGCTGACAGCGTGGAGCTTGCTGGAGGAGGTGTTGCTTGTTCAGGAAGATGGGCAGAATGAATCTCAATGGAGAGACAGAGCTTATATACCCAGCAGCAGCCGCGAGTCCTCTATGAATCATGTTGGGAAAACCCAGAAAGTCGCCGGTGACTAGTTTCGTTGCTAGGTTACCGTACCATCTGGTGTCAGCTCTCGCTTGGTTGCTAGGATACGGCGGCGCGTCGGAATGCGATACGCAGTTGTAGGGGAGACGTCCACTACAACATCATACTGACAGCTTGACCTGAATAACAGAATAACAAGGAATTTAGGTACAGTTTAAGCTTGTAAGTTGCCATTGTAGTGTCATGTTTTCATCAGAATGTTAAAGAGCTGTCATGTAGTTAAATTATTGAATGAGTGACGAATGAAATTATAATAACGGAAATAAATATAAAGCTCCTCGTAAATAAACTCCTATTGAAAATTACCTTCCTTCTGAAAGTACTGTGCTGTACTGTACACTCAAACCGCACTAATTTGACATCCCCAGGGCTCCACCCCATTCGAATTTCCATAGAATACGAATTAGCCTAAGTGGTCGAAATTTGTCAGGGAATCAAACAGTTGTTTGGATTACTGGTAGTAAGATTTAAGTTTGAACTCAGGCAGAGAATTTGAACCAAATACAGTATGTATGATCTTTTTAATGCTTTTCTACTCTAGTTAATTTGTTTTAAGTATTTTAACACACTGTTATATCATTCCACACAGAAACATTACATATGTGCACTTATTTATTGCTGCTTAAATAACATGTGTTGCAACTGCAGGAAGACCGAGTTCAGATATTGATAGAAAACACATGGACTGTATGTACCAGAGTGGATCTTGGGTCAAGTGTGCAGCTCACCTGATCTCAAGTTGGACCTAACAGTGTTTAAGTTTTTGGGGAATATTACTAATTCATAATACAGTATTACCCCGCTTAACGCGGTTTCACTTAGCGCGTTTTACCGTATACGCCGTGCCTCGCCAGTGCTGAACTTTCACTTAACGCGGGGTTTTTCCACGTATACGCGGTGAGTGTCCGGCTCGAGAGCTATTTTTAGATTCGCCCCACCCGCCACCCTGCCTGACTGCCTGTTTTAGCTCATAAAATTCAAACAAATTACCCAGCCAGAATATAATTTACATTGCTGGAATTCTTACAATATGATGATCATTTTGAATATAAACATCATAGATTTTGCATTAGACATACAAAGTTTAGATATAATGTGTACTCTGAGTAAATATGTTATCTTTTGTGCAAAATATATGACATTTAGATTCAAAATATTCCTGGTCTTACAAGGAATCCAGCAATGTCAATTATATTATCCTAACTTTAGTTTGAGGTATTATTTATTAAAATTTAGTGGTTTTCCCCCAAAAATTTCTCAGAGACAGAAGAGCCAGCAGTGTAGTGTGAGAAGAGGGGGAGGTAGTTGAGTCCATTATTTGAATGGACATTAACTTGGCGACTGTATTTCTCTATTTCTCTTAAGTATTAATTGTGTGCATGTAACATCATAAAATTAAGATGTTATTTTTACTAGAACATAGGTATTGTGTCGGAAAAAGTGGAGTTTGGGGATGGGCCAGTTTCTATTGGAATTAATCCCATATGTTCTGTTGTTCACTTAGCGTGGTTTTCACTTAACACGGTACCCTGTGGGTTTTATTGACCTCGTTAAGCGGGGTACTACTGTATATAAAAGAATGCATACATTATGGTTCTCCTCACAAGAAGCAGATGAAGGTAAATAATTAATTTAAGCCAATAGTATTTGAATAGGAGGATGATACATCATCTATAGTTCATTTTTTATTTATATCCAAAATAAGCACCTCCCCTTATTCTAGTTCTTGGTTGTGATTGATTGGACCCAGACGCATACAAGCTCATGAGTTCTGAGTCAAAATGTTCACTCACTTGTCCCTCAACAGCCAAGTCTTTTGGAGGAGAACGATGCAGCTCTTGGAAGATTAATCTTTAGTCTAGCAAGTCTCTCTCTCTTTCCACACACGCTGATATATATACACAGTGGTCCCTCGGTTAACGAACACAATTCGTTCCAGAGTCGTTCGTTAACCGAATCCATTATTTCAATGGGATATTGAGTAATAGGTTCCAGATCACAGAAAAATATATGCAAAGTAAAGTAAAAAATGTATAAAGTCAGAAACACTCCTAAAATTCCCCTAAATCGCCCTTAAATCACTATATATATATATATATATATATATACAGCTGCTCCCCGACTTACGACGGGGTTAGGGACCGACATCCAGGTCGTAAGTCGGAAATGCTTAAATAATACATGAAAATCTAAAATGGGGGTCTCTTTTTTTCTTCTCAGCACCACGAAACACTCACTTTTAAGCTTGCCAGCCATTTGAAAGTAAATTACAGATGAAAATTTTTTCTGTGTACTGACTTTGGGACTCGAAAATACATAATTTGACCAAATTTTGGTACGACTGAGGCAGGTCGTAAGTGCGGGTGGACGTAAGCCGAGGAGCAGCTGTATACGTACATATACACTCTTACTCTTAAATCACTATTGTAATATGATACAAATGATTAATTTTTATCTCTTGTGTAAAATATATGACGTTTATATTCAAATTATTCGCTGTCCTTCAAGGATTCCAGTAATGCAAATTATATTCTTCTAACTTTTGTCTGAGATATTATATAAGATAAAAACTATAAACCTAAAACCCTGGCTGGGGAGAGGGAAGGAGCATGGGGAGGGGGGGGGGGTGGTCAGGTGATATGTTTGACAGTTGGCCCTGAAGGTCTAATGTGTGTTTGTTTATCAGTCCTTAAGTGACTAAGCTTCTCTCTTATAATATGCCACTGAAATGACCTGGGAGAATATAATTTACATTGCTGGGATTCTTGTAAGATAGTGATTAATTTGAATATAAACAAGCTATAATTTGCACAAAACATAAAAATTTTAGTACTGTAATCATTTAGTACATGTACAGTACAGGTTTGCACTTAGGTCATTTATTTCTTTTACGTTTCTTTTAGTATGGTGTGTGAATGTAAATGAATGAAAATAAATGAAGAAATTTATGTAAATCTACCCAAAAATACAGTTGAAAAACTTTATATTATAAAATGTACTACAGTACACTAATGTACTAAAATTTTTATCTTTTGTGCAAAATATATGACGTTTATATTCAAATTATTCACTGTCTTGCAAGGATTCCAGCAATGGAAATTATATTCTCCTAACTTTAGTCTGTGATATATTATAAGATAAAAACTTAAGCCTACTGTATAACCACCAAACCCTTGCTGGGAGTGGGGAGGGTGGCATGGAGGGATGACACTAACATGTTTGACAGCGCCGAAGGTCTAGTGAAGTATTTATTTGTTTATTTATGTCCAATAGATTGATTTTTTTTATTTTTGCTTATAAAATGTCATAGAAGTGACCAGGGAGAATATAATTTACATTGCTGGAATTCTTATAAGATAGTGATTAATTTGAATGTAAACATGCCATAGTTTGCACTAGACAAAAATTTTAGTAATCATTTTGTACATTATTTTGATTACATGCACTATCGTGGACAAAAGTTCGCCCCCTCCCAAACTGAAGCAGTATCGACTCCAAATGAGATAAAACAGCACACCTGCATCAGATGACAGTCAGGGTAAGTCAGTTCGGAGATTCATTCCCAAGACTCAGTTTCACCACAGGGAGCGAATTTTTGTCCACGATAGTACAGTACAGCTTTACCCTTAGGACAGTGTTTGCATGTAAATGAGTTTCAATAAATGAATAAAGTTACATATATCGAGCCAAAAATGATAGTTGAAAAACTTTCTTTATACAGAGCATGGATGGCTAAATTTTAGAATGACCAGTAATCTTAATATAAAAAATGCAAAAATATTGAAGAACACAACCTTCTTGATATTTACTCCACTGGAAACGAATGTAAACATAGAACAGATTACTGTATTGGCGGACTAGCTGATTGGCTGATGCTCACAACAAAACGTGTTTGTCATCAGGATTTCGTTAATCACAGTTTTGGTTCGTTAACCGAATTGAAGATCCTTATGGGAGGTAATTCGTTAATCGAACCCCAATAAAGCACGCGGACTTGTACATACAATCAACACTTCACCCCGCCAGGATTCGAACCCAGGATCCTATGACTGTGACCGGGGAAACGTTGCCTCTGGGCCACCAGGACACTAAAAGCAGTCCTAGACTCTGTTATAATTCACACAAAGCCTGTTCAACGAGCTTATTGTGCCGTGAACCTCTAATGGGGACTACCCGTGTCTCTTAGGTGATCAGAGTAACGTTTTACCAAATCTGGCTTCGAAACACGAGGATATATATATATATATATATATATATATATATATATATATATATATATATATATATATATATATATATATATATATATATATATACAGTATTACCCCACTTAACGCGGTCTCGCTTAGCGCGTTTTACCGTATACGCGGTGCCTCGCCAGAGCCGAACTTTCACTTAACGCGGGTTTTTTCCACGTATACGCGGTGAGTGTCCGGCTCGAGAGCTATTTTTAGATTTGCCGCCACCATGCCTGACTGCCTGTTTTAGCTCATAAAATTCATACAAATTACCCGGCCAGAATATAATTTACATTGCTGGAATTCTTACAATATGATGATCATTTTGAATATAAACAACATAGATTTTGCATTAGACATACAAATTTTAGATATAATGTTTACTCTGAGTATATATGTTATCTTTTGTGCAAAATATATGACATTTGTATTCAAAATATTCCTGGGCTTACAAGGAATCCAGCAATGTCAATTATATTATCTTAACTTTAGTTTGAGGTATTATTTATTACTAAAAAGGTAAATATTCTGGTTTTCCCACACATCTGGTAGGGACGGGGGGAGGGAGGGACTGACCGACCATCTGTTACCACGTGAAGAATATTTTTTTTTTTTATTAACTGAAGATATTTGTTTTAGCTCATAAAATTCATACAAATTACCCGGTCAGAATATAATTTACATTGCTGGAATTCTTATAATTTGTTGATCATTTTGAATATAAACATCGTAGATTTTGCATTAGACATACAAATTTTAGATGTAATGTTTACTCTGAGTAAATATGTTATCTTTTGTGCAAAATATATGACATTTATATTCAAAATATTCCTGGTCTTACAAGGAATCCAGCAATGTCAATTATATTATCCTAACTTTAATCTGAGGTATTATTTAATACTAAATGTTAAAATTTAGTTTTTTCACCCAACATCTCTTGAAGGGAGGATTGGTGAGGGGTGGGGGGGAGGGTTGGGACTGACTGCGCGGTTGGAAGAAGGAGGAGGCAAGGTGGGGTACTTTGATTGACAGATAGTGTTGTGAAGAATATTTTTTTTTTATTAAATGAACATATTTGTTTTGGCTCATAAAATTCATACAAATTACCCAGCCAGAATATAATTTACATTGCTGGAATTCTTACAATTTGGTGATCATTTTGAATATAAACATCATAGATTTTGCATTAGACATACAAATTTTAGATAGAATGTTTACTCTGAGTAAATACTGTATGTTATTGTAGATATATGAGACAAATATGCTGTAATATGTAACTGTACTATTTACCATTATTGATTCAGGTCTCTGTATTATATGTTATAATCATACCCCCTTTTGTCACTGAGTGTAGTTCAGACTTTGAGCACATGCGCGCTGTACGCGCATGCGCAGATAGAGATACCCAGAGAGATTCCGGGACAGGACGCTCTTTACCCTGTCTTAACTCCTTTTGTGTGTTTGTCCCAGAAATAGAACTTACGAACTTGACACCAGTGTGTTTCCTTTATCCCTGACTGGAAGCATCATCTGAGTCTCCCACATGGCGCAGTGATTAGCTGGGACATCACATTATTCAGAATTGGAGTGGACGCAGAATCTCTCTCGGAGCCGCCATCTTGTCAACTCCTCCTGCCCAGTGAATATCGGCGCGTACCTCTCAAGATATTCCTGGATTTACAGTGCAGTGTTGTGAAGTGCTTTTTCAGTGTTGTGTGTGCCCTTTAGTGTCTTTAAAGTGTTTCCCCGTGTTCCTGCACTTTTTACAAAAGAGGGAAGCCCATTTAAGACCTAGGGGAGAGCTCAAGTTTTGACATCCTTCCCCGCTCATGACTCGGCTGGAACTGGCGTGAGGAGTTGCCATACCCAGCCACCCCCTCTCTGGCCAGCCTGCTCCGAGTACACGCACGAACGAACGCACACACACTCACTCACTCACAGACGCTCGCAGATATCTTCCATTTAAAGACGATTGCTTTTCTGCTCACTTATTAATTACAGTAATTGTGAGAGAAACAAACCAGGCCTTATGGAAGATCAAGAATTTATTGGGTTTTCTCCAGATACCCAACATCAGACTGATGTCGGTGCAGTAAGTGGACTCCAAGTGGAGCGGGAAGTGGATCAAGCGGCCCCACCCACCCTTAGCCCCCACTACACACGTCCGGAACCTGCCACAGGCGGCGACTTCCTTTGTTTAATTCAGTTTTTGGAAGAAAACCGACGACAAGACGACATCAGGAGGCAACAGGAAGAGGATCACAGGCGTCAACAAGAAAATGACAGATTCAGTGCCATGATCGAGTTGTTGACACCTGCGAACCTTCGAGCAGCTGCCACACCTGCCCCTTCGTCTACAGGCGCGCCCGAAGGGTCCTCTCCAACTTCTTTGCCCCCCCCACAGAAAGCACTCGCTCAGAGTCCACCGCCACTCCAAGCTGATGCCTCGTTCCAGGTATTCCGTGAATGGCGTCGGAGATGGGACGATTATTCGATGATGGTCGACTTATCGAGGTTGCCTAGGGAGAAACAGCTGATCCAGATGAGGATGTGTCTCACCCTAGAGATGCAACGTATCCTGGAGCACACCCTGCAAATCCCCCACAACACAGACAAGACTGTGAAGGACGTCTTGGATGCTTTACAGACGCATATCAAGGGTCTCCGCAACGAAGCTCTGCGTAGGAGAGAGCTTCTCAGTTGTAAGCAGCTGGAGGGTGAGTCATTTGCAGATTTTTACGTACGACTCAGACGCATCGCTGAGGAGGTTGACGTTTGTCCGGGGAACTCGTCGACTTGTGAGGAAACACAGCTGAAGATGATTATCCTCATGGGTGTGCGGGACGAAGAGCTTATTCAGAAGCTTATCTCCCTCAACACTGCCTCCTCTCTACAGGATGTTGTCACCACCTGCCGCTCTTACGAAGCCACCAGAAGTGCGACTTCTGCTATTCGTGCTCCACCTAACCAGCTGTGTGCCATCTCCGCATATAAGAAGAACAAAGGACGTGACGGGACTTCAGCCTCACATCCGACTTCAGCTTCACATCCGACTTCAGCTTCGCATCACTCTTCAGCATCACTTCAGACTTCGACGCCAGGCCACCCCTGCCAGTATTGTGCTCGTCGGCATGGTTCTGAATGCCCTGCCGCTGACAGCACCTGCAATAACTGTGGCCGTTGTGGCCATTGGGCTAGGACACTGAAGTGCCCTGCCAACAACGTTCAGTGCCGCTCCTGTAGCCGCATTGGACATTTTGACAAATGCTGTCAGTCACGGAAGAAAAAGGATACTACTTGCAAGTCTCAGGCGGCGAAGAACAAGATCTGTTGTCGCGTGGGATCCTCTTCTCCCGTCAGCAAGACACCTCAGCCCATCTGTGTTCACCTGTCATACGGCGACATTACTTCCCGTATCCAGATGCTTCCTGACACAGGTGCGGACGTCACAGTCATCGGCACAAGACACCTCGACATTCTGGGGATCCCTAGGAGCAGCTTGCAACCACCGTCAACTTCTACAACGCTCACTGCAGACGGTTCTACAATGGCACCTGCTCTGGGTACATTTCAGGCTACCCTCACCCTAGGTAAGCAGTCATGTTCTGCCAGGATTCAGGTCCACAAAGGTGTTCAGATGCCACTACTGTCTTATGGCCACTGTCAAGAGTTGGCCATAATATCTCCAGACTTCCCCAAGCCAATTCCGGAAATTAAACATGTCAACAGGTGCAAGGAGCTGCCCCTCCCAACCAATACGTCACCTTCTGCAGCCAGGGAGTTCTTCCTACTGCAATCCAAGGACGTGCTGGTTCCCAAGGAGGACCTCAAGACGGCTCCACTCAGCAGTCAGCAGCAGGAACCCCTCATGAACAACAACAACCCTACAAGGCCCTTTGAGTCCGTCTCTGCGGATTTCTTCGTTGTGGCGGGAAAGTCCTTTCTCGTCATCGCCGACCGGCTCTCAGGGTGGCCTGTTGTCGTCCCCTGCGGAGGCAACACTACTGCCTCTCATACAGTACGTATGTTCTGCCGCTACTTCCGGGAAGTTGGTGTCCCTCTCCGCCTGAGGACTGACGGCGGGCCCCAGTTCACCAGCAACGACTTCCGGGAGTGCATGGAGCGATGGGGAGTTCATCATGTGGCGTCGTCGCCACATTATCCCCAGTCCAATGGACATGCCGAGGCTGCCGTAAAGTCCGTCAAGCATCTGATCCTCAAGACGGCACCCTCAGGCAACATTGACTGTGAGAAGTTTGACCGGGGTTTATTGAAATTGCGGAATACCCCCAACTTCACAGGTCGCTCCCCAGCACAGATGTTATACGGCCACCCACTACGGTCATGTGTCCCTGCCCATCCGGAGTCCTTCTCGAGGGAGTGGCAGGCCAAGACCGAAGACTGCGATCGTCGTGCAGCCGCCCGTGCTGACCAGATAAAGGCACAGTACGATCAGCACGCCCGACCCCTTCCCAGGTTGAGTATCGGGCAAACAGTTCGGGTTCAAGACCCGACGTCTCACCGCTGGGACAAGGTCGGGGTTGTCATGGGCTGCGGCAAGACCAGGGATTACGAGGTCCGTCTCCCTAGTGGTCGGGTATGGTGGCGGAATCGCCGCTTCCTTCGTTCAGTCCCGTCCCCTAGTGGTGAACCCCTCCCCCACATCCCTGTGAACCCTTGCTTGGACGAGAAAAGTAAGTCCTCATTCAGTGACCCCCCAGTTTTCCCACGTCGCTCTCAAAGGCTCCTGGAAAAAGAGTCCGCTCGAGATTGCACTACGAGCGTGAGGGGGAGGGAGGTGTAGATATATGAGACAAATATGCTGTAATATGTAACTGTACTATTTACCATTATTGATTCAGGTCTCTGTATTATATGTTATAATCATACCCCCTTTTGTCACTGAGTGTAGTTCAGACTTTGAGCACATGCGCGCTGTACGCGCATGCGCAGATAGAGATACCCAGAGAGATTCCGGGACAGGACGCTCTTTACCCTGTCTTAACTCCTTTTGTGTGTTTGTCCCAGAAATAGAACTTACGAACTTGACACCAGTGTGTTTCCTTTATCCCTGACTGGAAGCATCATCTGAGTCTCCCACAGTTATCTTTTGTGCAAAATATATGACATTTATATTCAAAATATTCCTGGTCTTACAAGGAATCCAGCAATGTCAATTGTATTATCCTAACTTTAGTTTGAGGTATTATTTATTAAAATTTAGTGGTTTTCCCCCAAAAATTTCTCAGAGAGGGAAGAGCCAGCAGTGTAGTGTGAGAAGAGGGGGAGGGAGTTGAGTCCATTATTTGAATGGACATTAACTTGGCGACTGTATTTCTCTATTTCTCTTAAGTATTAATTGTGTGCATGTACCATCATAAAATTAAGATGTTATTTTTACTAGAACAGAGGTATTGTGTCGGAAAAAGTGGAGTTTGGGGATCGGGCCAGTTTCTATTGGAATTAATCACATATGTTCTGTTGTTCACTTAGCGCGGTTTTCACTTAACACGGTACCCTGTGGGTTTTATTGACCGCGTTAAGCGTGGTACTACTGTATACATTTATATATACATATATATATAATTAACGACCTCACCAGCAAGGAATCGAACCCTCGACCTACTGGGTGTGACTAGGGAACGCTTACCGGCTAGGCCACAAGGGCACTAAAAGCAGTTCTAGACTCTGTTATATTTCACACAAAGCCTGTTCATCGAGCTGATGGCGCCGTGAACCTCATTGGGAAACTGCCCGTGCCTCTTATGTGGTGTCAATAGCATTTTACCGAATCCAGCTGGTATGAAACGCGAGGTACATATATATACTTCATTTTTAGTCCATATAACACGCGGACTTTGAACATATAATCAACGACCTCACCAGCAAGGAATCGAACCCTCGACCTACTGGGTGTGACTAGGGAACGCTTACCGGCTAGGCCACAAGGACACTAAAAGCAGTTCTAGACTCTGTTATATTTCACACAAAGCCTGTTCATCGAGCTGATGGCGCCGTGAACCTCATTGGGAAACTGCCCATGCCTCGTATGTGGTGTCAATAGCATTTTACCGAATCCAGCTGGTATGAAACGCGAGGTACATATCTAGTCACTATAGATAGAGTGTAGAAGGACTGAAAAGGAGTTCCAGAGGCTGGTTGCAAGCGAGGTCAAGTCAAACCCAAAGGCGTTTTACCGCTATGCAAAGTCGAAATTAAAAATGCGAGTACGAGTATCAGACTTAACTAAGTCTTGAAGATGGTAGTTATGCAGATTCTGACCAGGATAAAGCTGAGGCATTGAACAGCTTCTTTTTTTCTGTGTTCACAAGAGAGGATGCGATTAACCTTCCTGCGTTTGAGGACAGACGGTTCGACACAGCACTGACCCGCATTGTGTTCACAGAAGAGGGAATTAGAAATAAACTGTCAAAGCTAAAGATCCATTAGAGTCCCTGTCCTGACATGGAACATCCGAAAGTGCAACGAGCTTGCCGAGCCCCTAAAGGTCCTGTTTTGTAAATGCCTGGATGAACAAAAGGTCCCCAGTGAATGGAAAGTGGCTTATGTGAGTACTATCTTCAAGAAGGGCGATCGTCACTCCACGAACAACTATAGACCGGTGAGTCTGACCAGCATATTATGTAAAGTACTTGAGAGTATTATCAGAGATGCCTCAATGGAACATCTACAATGAAACAACCTTGTAAAGGATTGCCAACACGGTTTTATGCTAGGGTGCTCCTGCTTAACACAATTGCTCAAGGAATTGGATATTTGGACACATATTCTGGAACGGGGTGGTAATATCGACAATATTTACCTAGATTTTGCCAAGGCTTTCTACAGTGTACCCCAAGAAAGGCTGAAAATCAAACTGGAAGTGTACGAAATTCGGGGAAATGTCCTAGCGTAGATAGAAGACTTTCTACATGACCGCAAGCAGTGTGTGGTGATTAATGGCACGAAAAAATCAAATGTACCTGTCACAAGCGGGGTACCACAGGGCAGTGCATTGGGCCCTCTGTTGTTTGTTTGTTTCATAAATGATATGCCTGACGTTGTACACTCCTCCATACAAATGTTTGCCGATGACGCCTAGTTATTTCGGGAAATCAAGAACCAAGCGGACTGTGAAGAGCTGTAGAAGGACCTCTGTGGGCTCCAAGAATGGTCGAATAAATGTCTAGATGTCACGAAGTGTAAGAGGATGCACCTGGGGCGTACCAACGGTAAGGAGGCGTATCATATGTCCCAACGGGATGAAGAAACTGCACTATTTGAGACTGAATGTGAGAAGGACCTAGGTGTGTATGTTCACAATGAGCTGAAGTTCTCGGGACATTGCGAGAAGATAAATCAGGCAAATAAATTATTGGGCCTTATAAGAAGGTCGTTCAGATATCTAGACGGTCCGTCCCTCGTAACGATCTTCAAGAGTGAAGTGCTTCCCCATCTGGAGTACTGTCACCCCGTCTGGTCTCCGAGATATGCTAGGGACTGTCAGTTGGTTGAAAATGTTCAAAGGAGGGCCACCAGACTGGTGCCTGCCCTTCGGCACGTCAGCTACCCTGAGAGATTGGTGTGCTTGAACTTGCCTAGTTTATACTACAGATGGGCAAGGGGGGACCTAATAGAGGTGTATAAGCATCACAAGGGGCACTACTCAGTTGAGTGTCCTTACTTGGAGCTGGCGGACGCTCGCCCCACAAGGGGTCACAGCTCAAGATTGAAGAAGTCGCAGGTCCAGAAAACTGTGAGGGCAAACTTTTTCGGAGTGAGAGTTGTGAACTCTTGGAACTATTTACCAGAAAGTGTTGTGACGGTGTAGTGGATTTCTCCCCTACAAACGCTGTTTGTCGCTGAGTAGCCGACCCCACCAATTCCCCAGTGTATGCCTCGTGGTCTCGGTCAACCAGCGCCGCCATACATCACGGCAGTGGCGTAGCTAGAGTGTGTGCCGCCCGGGGCGGCCCTTGAGTTTGCCGGCCCCCCCCCCCCCCCCCCCCGTGCCCCCACAAAAAATACATATTGCACAGTGACTCACCCTTATATATATATATATATATATATATATATATATATATATATATATATATATATATATATATATTAAATAGTTTGTGTACCATTATAATATTACTGTACTTTCACATACTCAAATATAGTATGCTTTAAATACACTCCAAACATACTTAAACTTTATAAGTAACAGTTAAGCAAAAAGCAAAAACGACATATAGGATAGGGAAAAAAGTAAAAAAGTGCAAAAAATTAGGACCATCTATATTTCTGAAATGAAAACTACAACTTTCTACAAAGTAATTTTTCTTGTTTTTTTTTGTTGGTAAATTCTTCAATGACATTGTCAAAAACTATTTCATCTGTCAATTGTCGCTCTATAGACAGTATGGCAAGATTTCTCAACCGCAAGGTGCTCATAGTAGATCTTAAGTAATTCTTGATCAGTTTTAGTTTCGAAAAACTCCTCTCACAGGTAGCAACACTAACAGCAATTGTGAGGAAAATCCTCAGCATTGTTACTATATTTGGAACCGAGTTCCCAAGGTTATACTTTTGAATAAACTGCAAAAGTTCAAGGGGGCCTTCTTTCCACGTCTGTATTCTGTCTTTAATAGTTATAGCAGCAACAAAATGCTGAAGTCTTTTTCTCTCAACGAGGAACACCTCTTTATCAATGTCGTCGTGATCGTGATCGATTTGACACTCATATTTATCATCCAAAAGATTCAATGGGGTAACGAAGGCATATTTCTCAGCAAGTTCATGAAGCTGTTGAAATCTCAAAGTTATTTCTAGGATCACTCTGTCCAGCGAAGAAAACATTTCTCTTGTAGTGGAATTCTCCCCTACAAACGCTGTTTGTCGCTACCTAGCCGACCCCACCTATTCCCCAGTGTATGCCTCGTGACCTAGGTCAACCAGCGCCGCCATACACCACGGAGCGGGGGTCAATTACTAAGCCACGCCTACCCCCGCTATTTAAGACCTGACCTCGCGGTGATCTGCCTCTCGCTCTCGCTCTCTACCTTCAGCCACAGCCAGCAACACCACCTCCTCTGCCGCTGCCCGGCGGGCCTCGCTCCTCTGCCTGCCTGGCGGTCCTCTCTCCCGCTGGCGAGCATGGCGACCCACAAGCTGTCCGTCTCTGAGCGTCCTCACCAACCAGCTCTCTCTACATCACGCTTGTAACCATGCTGCCTTCCCAGCACCAAGCTGCATTGTACATTCAATACAACATGTATATAGAGAGCACATTGTGAGTTTCCTTTCTCCATTCCATCCTGAGTGTGAACACCAAACAATCTCATACCCCACAAATGGTGACTCCCGGAGATTCGCACTCACACAGGATGGAGGAGAAACTGATCACGCTCCCAGTCTTCAAGCAACATGGAAGACTGGCTTATCCACCCAGAAGCAGCTGTCATCGACTCTACAACTACAGTTTCTATACCGCAGGTCAGACACCCTAGAGCAGCTCTGCTACTCTAAGCAGACACCAGCTCCTCTTCCTGCCCCAAGCACCACGTCCTACCGACCCCAGCACACCCGTCCTGCCTCAGACGCCGACCCCGGCCCAGCAGTAACCCCCGCCGCCCTGACGCGGCCTCTGTTCCTGAGTGCGGACCCACACACCCCTCTTTTCTCCCTCAGGTACTCCCTGCTAATGTCCTGCACCCTGCTGCTGTCGTGGACCCAGCTGCTGTCACGAGCCCTCAGCCCCTGCTCCTGACCCAGGCCCACACACCCCAGCAGGCGCATCTGGCGACTCTGTACCTGCCGTGAGGGAAGCACAACATTCATCGCCTCCACACACACTTATTCTCCCTCTCTACTCCCACAGATATTGTGTATCTAGACAGTTGTCGCCAGCGACCGGCTCATCCACGCCATCGCCGTTGTCTCACATGAGGCACGCACCGCCCGTTCTGCCTCACATGTGCTATGCAACTCTGCAGACAACAAGTCTCCTACACAGCCTGGAGGGAAGGGGGAGTATTGTAGTGGAATTCTCCCCTACAAACGCTGTTTGTCGCTACCTAGCCGACCCCACCTATTCCCCAGTGTATGCCTCGTGACCTAGGTCAACCAGCGCCGCCATACACCACGGAGCGGGGGTCAACTACTAAGCCACGCCTACCCCCGCTATTTAAGACCTGACCTCGCGGTGATCTGCCTCTCGCTCTCGCTCTCTACCTTCAGCCACAGCCAGCAACACCACCTCCTCTGCCGCTGCCCGGCGGGCCTCGCTCCTCTGCCTGCCTGGCGGTCCTCTCTCCCGCTGGCGAGCATGGCGACCCACAAGCTGTCCGTCTCTGAGCGTCCTCACCAACCAGCTCTCTCTACATCACGCTTGTAACCATGCTGCCTTCCCAGCACCAAGCTGCATTGTACATTCAATACAACATGTATATAGAGAGCACATTGTGAGTTTCCTTTCTCCATTCCATCCTGAGTGTGAACACCAAACAATCTCATACCCCACACTCTCCTCAATTCAATGTCGTATGGCAATTCAGCATCTCGTGATCCTTCACCAAACATTTGTTTCTTCTTTTTGGGTCGACGCTGACGCTCCATGACTATCCCCAGATCATTGCAAATTTCTTTGGCATAGTTAACTCCATTACTCACTAGCTTGTCCCTGTTTTCAACTAGAAATGTTTCTAATGCCCTGAGTTTTATATCACATAGTTGTATGTTCAAGCCCTTGGTTTGGAGGTAAGTCTGTGTCTCGTTAATTTCTAGAAGGACGGGTCCCCACAGGCCAAGAAAACACAAAAAGGAAAATGATTGCAACGCACCAAGTAGAACACCAGCATCTGCCCTGGTAGCTGTATTTTCTTCTTCACCAGTTAACTTTTCTAGGGCACTTAAGATTTTTGAGAAATGTTTCTTTACAACACTTACAGCTTCTCCCCTCGCACTCCACCGAGTTTCTATTATGCGCTTGACACTTTGACCAGTGACTGAAGTTAGAACATCCCAGCGATGGGTTGATGAAGAAAAAAATACAAACAAACGTTCCACACATCCAAAAAAGGTTACAGAATTCACAGCAACAGAAGCTGCATGAACACCCGCCAAATTCAGCGAGTGATTTGTACAAGCGACAAATTCTGCTTTTTTATTAATTTCCTTGATACATTTCTGAACACCAGTATGAACACCAGCCATCACCGCAGCATTATCATATGCTTGCCCTCTACAATTTTGAATATCAATTCCGTCTTTCTCTAATTTTTCCAAAATCATCATTGAAATATTCTTGGCGGTTTTACCTTTTGTTTCAATGAAATCGACAAATGATTCCACAACCTTCACTTTATCTCCATCGATCATAAAATAGCGTAAAACTTGGCTCGTTTGATCCTTATGTGAAATATCAGGAGTGCTGTCGAATATCATGGAAAAGTACTTTGCTTCTTTTACTTGCTTGATGACTTTGCTTCTTACGTTTTCTCCCAAAATTTCTATAAACTCGTTCTGAGTAGTAGGAGACAGATAGAAAGTAGCAAACTTGTTTCCCAGCTGGATTCTTAGATGTTCACGTAGCACTGGATCATATTTCGCCAACAACCTAACCTAACCCAACCCAACCTAACTTAACCTAACCAATAATTAACCACAGAGAAGAACAGTATATTTTACCCTCAACTATTTAATTATGTTCGTAACTTTTGAAAGCCCTTACTATTGTCAGACAAAAGTCACCCCGATCAAAGTAGGGGGCTTTTGTCTGGGTGGCTTTTGTCGGGGGGGGGGGGGGGGCTTTTGTCTGTACCCCAGTGAGGATAGTGTCTTAGTATAAAATCGCAATGCTGTGAAACAAAATCCTAATATTTAATCTCAGTACCGCAGCAAAAGTCACATCAATATTTTTTAACCAATACTTTAATATTTCTTACCTTATAGTATTATGTCTTCCAACGAAGTAAATAACTGGATCGAAAACACAAGAGAACTTAAAAGTCGTCTAGCCTCCCCTCGTCTTGTCGCGATGGAGACTTGTGCAGAACTGAAGTGAATTGCTTGTAACTGGTGGATTGGTCGGCTGTACATGAACTGATATGACCCGAGACTGCATGGTTTTGCAGCTACTGGAGACGTTAATCCTTCCCTTTGTATCGGCGGCAAGTTAATCCTCGTCGTGTCTGACCTAACACCTGACCCACACCACATGAGCTCACTGGCGTACTTGTTTGAAGTTGTTTCCTTAATCCTCAACAGGTTACAGGTTGTGTGTGTGGCGGGGGGGGGGGGGGGCGCATAGCAAGGGTGTAGCTCATGACGTGGCCGTGATGATGTGGGTCAGGTGTTAGGTCAGACACGACAAGGATTAACTTGCCGCCGATACAAAGGGATGGATTAACGTCTCCAGTGGCTGCAGATATGGGTGATGAGCAGACCCAAAAGTGCCGCCCGGGGCGAACCGCCCCCCCCCCCCTAGCTACGCTAGTGCATCACGGAGCGGGGGTCAACTACTAAGCCACGCCTACCCCCCGCTATTTAAGACCTGACCTCGTGGTGACCTCTCTCTTTCTACCTACACCAACTAGCCAGCAACACCTCCTCCTCCGCCGCTGCCTGGCGGCCCTCGCTCCTCCTCCGCCTGCCTGGCGGGCCTCTCTCCCGCCGGCGAGCATGGCGACCCACAAGCTGTCCTTCTCTGAGCGTCCTCACCAACCAGCTCTCTCTACATCACGCTTGTAACCATGCTGCCTTCCCAGCACCAAGCTGCATTGTACATCCAATACAACATGTATATAGAGAGCACATTGTGAGTTTCCTTTCTCCACCCCATCCTGAGTGTGAACCCCACAAATGGTGACCCCGGAGTGACACGACGGCACCGAATGTGAGGTCTTTTAAGCCAAGACTTGACCAACACTGGAGCGGGTTCAGGTACATTCATTAGCCGGTGTATGCCCAATGCTTGCCAACAGTGCGTAACAAAGACGTGACCGATCG
Organism: Homarus gammarus; assembly: GCA_958450375.1. Classification (NCBI taxonomy): domain Eukaryota; kingdom Metazoa; phylum Arthropoda; class Malacostraca; order Decapoda; family Nephropidae; genus Homarus; species Homarus gammarus. The sequence goes on along the minus strand of CAUDMG010001725.1, from coordinate 635,681 downwards.
CCCAAGCGGCTAACGAACCGATCAGTGGGAAGAGGATAAAGGTAAAAGCAGGGCCTGATTAAGCTTAATAGGGTGCCTGAGGCACAGATCAACTTGGGGCCCCCTACCCTCAAGGTATATATAAATAACAAGAACAAAATTTATCAATGATTTCATCAATATTAAGCTTCTGCAAAATAACACATTTAATGTTCATAAGAGACAGAAAATTGAGACGTTGCTAGGACATCGTTGAACGAAGTTCAAGTTTTATACGCTTCAACTTCGAGAATGTTTGGAATTGGGGGCCCCTTAGATCGGGGGGCCTGAGGCCAGTGCTTCAAGTGCCTCATGGTTAATCCGGCACTGGGTAAAAGTAAAGTAACAAAGAACAGACCAACCGCCCGAACGACTTGCAAATGGTGAAATAATGAATATAAAAAAATCTTATTGCAAATGTAATAAAACAAGAAAAGTTGAGTGAAATGCCTCGTAGACATAAAATAAAGGGAGTAAGATTATATTAAGAAATAGTAAGATTGTCATTAAAGTGGGTATAATTTAAATGTCTTGGTTGGCAGGATCAGCTGACGCAGTGCTTTAAATTGGCGGGACAATTTAAAGCATTCACGAGCTAACGGAGTGTTGATATTAGACTTTATATTTGTTTGATGTAAAAAATAATTCATTTTTTAATGACTTCCATATAATTTGAAATGAAGAAACTTTAGGAAAGTTAAATATTTAATTGTAGAAAATTTTTGTCAATTCTATTTTATTGGAAATTAAAGGCTCAATATTTATGTTTCAGACTTCTTCGGTCAATTGAGTACTTCAATTTTTATCACCTGTTATTTATTATTATTATATTTATATAAATGTGCATACGAGAGTCCAGACAACACATATCACAATATTTTATGAGCCCGTAATACTATGTAGTAACACTGACTGAAATAGTTTATTAATATTCATTCACGTCCAAGCTAAACATCTAACCATAAATCGTAAAGATAAATAATATTTGGGATGTATGGGGAGATAATCACACTTAACATTGATTACCTTAATTTCTCAATATTAATATACTGTGGAAGGCTGGAATATTCAGCAGCTGTAGGTCCTGCTAAGGGAGTCACGTGACCCTGCGATTTAAAGTTTCAGCCAATGGGAGCGCGTTCTACCACCTCCATCCACCAATCAGCGCTTTGTGTATACCTCCTCGCATTCAAAACTTCTAAACTCGAGAAGTGAGGAAGTGCTCGAGAAGGTGTGTTTATATTTGTGATATTTTGGATAAAAGAAGCAAAATGACGAGCCATCAGAAGGAAGAAACGAAGAAGGAGTTACCTGAAGTAATTTTAGACCCAAGTACGGGCAATAAGTATCAAAGAGGAAAGTTTTTAGGAAAGGTAAGTGAACTGAGGTCTCTCACTCGGACACAAGCATCGAGTTCGGGATGTTACTTGTATACATGACACACGATGTAAAAGTTATAGGGAATTAGTTTCAAGCTGTTTAAGTTATTATTTTTTTAATTTTATACCAGGATATCGTGAACTGAAGGTTCATAAATTAAATTTGAACCATTATAAGTAGATATGATGTTGCCCCAGTTCATAGATAACGTTACTTGGGATTACTACCGGGTACTTTGTTACAACTCTGCTTCCATAGAGTATGTTTAAGACTAATAAGACTTATTCAAATGATATAAGAGTTAGATAATTAATGAGACTACAATGTAAAGTTCGTCCTCTGCTTTGAAAATGTGGCAGACACCGAGTACTGGAGGCAAGTTACTGTGTACTCGACTACAGCTTTGTGTCTTGTAAGATGAAATAACTTTAAAACTGCTGTGTTACTGAAGCTGTATACTAGATGCCGGTAATATGTAATATATAGTATATATTATACTATATATTATTTATACTTTAAGAGTGAATGTACAGGTATACTGTACTAAGCAATAGCTGGTGTAATATCGGGGTACGTTGAACTAAGGATATTTCAGAATTATTCTACATGACTATATTATATAAAGAGATGTTACCAAGCGACGGAGAGGTATCCTGTACAGGGAGCTGAAATACTGAAGTTTTATTTTAAATTAAGGAAGGTAAGGGTGATATCTTATAGGGTGTTTGTCCTCAGCTGAGTAAACTGTTATCACCATAGGGTACCAAAGGAAGGATGCATTACAGTACTTATTAAACAGGCAAAGGGTTCTCAGTTTCCTTCTTCATTTTTTTATTGCTTCTCTTCATGCTTGTAGGTTAGTCAGTCTTAATCTAATTAAATTTTTCTGTCTAAAGACAGACAAGACTTTTATATAGGATGAGTTTGTGAGAGGAAGAAATCCAGAAAGAACTTATATGAAAATTATTATTTTATTTTTTTTTAAGTTGGGATATATAATTTACTCCAGTGAAGGATTATGAGTTCTGGAAATTAGAGAACATAAGAATGGAGGAAACTGCAGTGCCTATTGGCCCATACTGGGCAGTCCCATTTACACCCAACCCCCATTGCTCATATATCCATCCAACCCTGTTAGAAGCGATCCAGCGTATTCGAGTTAATTATGATATTTGGTAACTTGTTCTACTCGTCCGCTACTCTATTTCCAAACCAATGTTTACCTATTTCGCGCCTAAATCTAAATTTGTCTAATTTAAAACTATTGTTACGAGGTCGCGCCTGGTTGTATAGTTTGAGTACCTTTGTAATGTCCCCTTTGTTCAGCCCTGACTTCCATTTATACACCTCTACCATATCGCCCCTCACTCTCCGTCTCAAGGGAGTGCAAATTAAGATGCTTTAACCTGTCTCTGTACTCAAGGTTCCTAATACCCAGGATTAGTCTTGTCATTCTCCTCTGAATTCTTTCCAAGGATTCTATATCCATTCTGTAATACAGTGACCAGAATTGAACTGCGTAATCCAAGTGAGGTCTCACAAGCGCAAGATATAGTTTAGGATGACCTCGCTAGTCTTGTAACTAACACTCCTTTGTATGAACCCAAGTACTTTATTAGCCCTGTTTCGAGCAAATACACATTATTTACTTGGCTTAAGATTCCTACTTATCATTACTCCTAAATCCTTCTCGCAGTCGGATTTCTCCATAACATCATTGTTCATCTGTATCTGGTTTCCCTGTTTACATCTCCTATTCTGCATACTTTACATTTGTCCACATTGAATTTCATCTACCATTTATCAGACCATTCGAAAAATTGGCTTAGATCTTCCTGTAGTTTTGCGAAGTCCTCGTCAGATTTAATTACACTCCCTATTTGAGTGTCATCAGCAAATTTACTTATGTTGCTGTCTACGTCGATATCTATGTCGTTTATGTATATAATAAATAATAATGGTCCAAGTACTGAGCCTTGGGGATCTCCACTAGTGACGTTGCTCCAATCGGATTTAGTGCCATTAATGCTCACTCGCTGTTTCCTGTCCTGTAACCATGCCCTAATCCACTTTAGAATATCTCCTTTAATGCCGTGAGCCTCCACTTTTCGTGGGGACTCTGTCGAAGGCTTTGCTAAAGTCGAGGTATACCACATCATAATTGTGCCCCTTGTCCCCTGATTCAAAAACAGATGAAAAGAATGTTAATAGATTAGTTAGACATGAACGCCCACTTGTGAAGCCATGTTGAGAATCATTGATCAACTTGTGCTTCTCCAGGTGATTTCGAATAGAGTTTGAAATGATTGCTTCCAGTAATTTGCCTATAATTGATGTTAGACTAATTGGACGGTAGTTAGAGGATAGTGATCTGTCTCCCTTCTTGAAAATCGGTATTACATTTGCTATTCTCCAGGATTCTGGTACTGCACCCATTTTTAAGGACATGTTAAACAACTTTGCTAATAGCATACCAAGCTCTTCCTTACATTCCTTTAATACTCTGGCAAATATCTCATTGGGACCTGGTGACTTATTGGGCTTTAGTTTGTCTATTTGCTTACTAACATCGTTACTAGTCACTACTATCTCACTTAACTTATTTTCTTCACTATCTCTGTATAGAGTCAGTGCCTTGGGTATCATGTTTAAATTTTCGGTGGTGACAGCTGTTGAAAAATATTTATTCAGATTATTGCTCATTTCTCTGTCGTTATCAGGTAGCTCGCCGGTATCCGACTGTATTGGTCTAATCTTTTCTCGTGTTTTAGTTTGATACATTTGATAGAATCCCTTGGGGTTTGACTTCGCCTCCCTTGGTACCTTCAGTTCTTTATTCCTCTTTGCTTTTCTTATCTCGGGCTTAACCTTATTGGCCAATACCTTGTAATAATCTCGGAGGTAAACTTCACCACGATTTATTCTCCTACCTATAGCCTTCCTTTGTCCAATAATGTTCTTTAAGTAATTATTTATCCATTTAGGGTCATTGTTGTATGATCTGAGTTTTCTGTATGGTATGTTCTGCCTTTATGCATTAACTCATTATTTAAATTGTTGTGGAACTCGTCAACCTCAGATCTCGTTATCAGGTCATCCTCAACCATCAGGTCTCCAGGTAAGGTGAGGTCACCCTCTGTGGGTACATTGTGTGAGGACACCCTATGTAAGGTCATGTAATTCACCCCAAGTGTGATACCCCATCTCTCAGCTGCCTCTTCAAACTATCAAAGTTTGCCCTTCTGAAATCTGGGACTTCAGTGGAATTTTCCTTGCAGCTGCCCTGAAATTCTAACTGGAATCTAATTTCTTTGTGATTGCTGTTAGCAAGTTCGTTCCCTACCTCGACATTACTAATGAGGTTTTCTTTGTTTGACAGAACTAAATCGAGTACTATATTATTACCCCGGGTGGGTTCGGTTATATGTTGGATTAGGAAACAGTCTTGGATTGATTCAAGAAAATCCTCTGATTCCGAGTTACCCGTAAGGTAAATCCAATTTGTTTGGCTAAAGTTAAAGTCACCTTCTATACAGACTTTGCTATGTATGGAAGCCCTGCTCATTTCATCCCAAATAAGTCGCTCATTAACTCTATCAAGATTAGGATGTCTATATATTACTCCTGTAATTAATTTTTCCCTACCATCGATTAATTCTATCCAAATTGTTTCTGTATTACGCTCAATTTTTATTTCCTTATTTATTTCACACTTCAGATTATCCCTGACATAGGTTGCTACTCTGCCTCCTTTTCTAATCTGTCTGTCGGTATGGAATAATTTGTAACCTGCAATTTGGTATTCGACAGGTAACTCACGTGAGTAGGTTTATCCATGTTTCGGTGAATGCTATTACTGTATATAGATTTTTTCGGTACATACCAACGCCCTGATTTCATCCATTTTGTTTCTCATACTTCTACTGTTTGCGTAGTAGACATTTAAGTTAGTCGTGTTCCGAGTCCTCTCTTTGTCACGTTTAGGTTTTAATTCCCTGCTTAATTTAGTTTTGTCATAATTCCCAGCACTATTTCCCTCTTACCTTTCACTTTGTTTACTCGCTCCCACTGCAGTCTCCTCCACCCCTTGCTCATATGTTCCCCTAGCAGTTTAAAGACTTCGACATCTTTTGAACTGCCCTCTCGAGAAAGCCAGCCAGGGTTGCCACCCCATCCTTAGACAGATGCATCCTATCTTTAGACAGATGCACCCCATCCCTAGCATAAAGGTCCAATCTGTTGTAGATGTTGTCCCAGTTGTCAATGAATGGGACTGATATTGACTTGCAATATCTCAAGATTGCCGTTGACACCAACTGCCCTTGACAACCATTCACCACCAACTCCTCTTCAAGGCAAGACACCACATACTATTGGGATCCCTCCCCTATCTCTAACCTACCCCAGTGCCTCCCTATACCTCTTGAAAAGTTCCTCACTCCTAACCTTTCCTATGTCGTTACCTCCTACACGAAGACACACTACTGGCCTGGTACCCTCCCCTGTCAAAACCCTATCTATCCTCTCAGGTACATGCCCTATCCCAGCCCCAGGAAAACACACCCCAGTCCTACATTTCCCATCTCTTGCGCAAACAGTCCTGTCTAAGAACCTCACCTGGCTGTCCCCAACTACCACGACCTTACCACTGGGTAGGGTCTGAACAACTGCCCTTTTCTCTACTGGCACCTCACCGTCCTGCCTCTTCTCTTCCTCGTCAGCTTCCTCCAACACTTGGTAGGGGTTGCTGCACTCCACACTCTGATCAGCTTTCCTGAGTCTGACCCTAGTCCCCCCGGAGACAACCACTCCACGCCTGCTCCTCCTGACCCTCCTTCGCAGGTGTCCTGCTAGGCAGGACACCTACCTGAAGGAGTTCAGTCCTGAGGGCTACATTCTCCCCCTTTAAAACGTTTATCTCTCTCCTCAACTGTTCCAGCTGACTTAACAGAGTGGCCAGGGGGTCGTCTTGCCTCACACACCATCCCTCTTCCCCCACAACGATCCACGGCGGCCATTTCTTATAGTTACTAACACGAGCATTTAGGGCACGTCCTTCTCCATGCTATCCAGGAAAGGATATTATCTGGCCTGTTTCATATATGGAATGGCTATTTATCCCACAGTGACCATTTCCACCAATTAGATGTCATTTTAGTTATGATTACAACAAATAGTGATGTTGACTTAGAATGCCATTTAATCACAAACGACCAAAGTGATGGACTTGGAAATGGTAAATATTGTGCATGGTAAATTTGATTTATGGTAATAAAAAATCTTACTGGGAAATGAGAAATCCTTTGAAAAATATGAAAGGCTGGACAATCTACTGCTTAATGAGTAGTATGCAATAGATCTGTTATTTGCCCCAGTGTGGGACAAATAGTACAATTAATCTGTTTATTCATCCTGGCATGGGTGAAGAGTAGTGAAATATATGTTGTTTGCCCCATTGCAGGGTGAATAACCTCTTCTGACTGGAATGGCTATTTGCCCTGTAGTGGGTCGAGTAATAGCGCATTTCCCTGTTGCGCACCAACCTGCCACAGGATGAATAGCTTCTTCTTTTCATTTGGCACATACTGTCCTGTACTTGATTACTGTATATATACAGTAGTCTTTAATCTTCATTATTCTCAGCACTGTTTTGTCGAGTACTGCAGTGAAACTTCCATATAACAGACTTTTCTCTCATGAAATCTGTTAGATGGGGATTTCACATCTATCAGAACCTCGATATAACAGATTTTAATCTATATGGTTCATTAGATGGAGGTTTCACATCTAATGAACCCCCGATATAATGGTCTTTCCTGTCCTTATAGTCTGTTAAATAGAGGTTTCACGTAAGATTTGGCAGACCTAATATCTAAAGCCTTACTCTAAAATACACCACCCTCTTGAAAATTTCTTAAAGTTATCATAAGTAAAAGATAAGAAATAACATGCTTTTTAAAATATAAATTGGTCCTTGTTGTCAATTACATATGAAAGTACATTAATACACCAAATACCTTACTTAGAACCTGTAGCATATCATTGGTTAGTTGATGTTCACATGTCAGGAATGGACCGTGATAATAAATGGTTACTGTATCCTTAGTTGCTCCAAAGAATTTTATATTTGTCCTGGGAATTTCCTTTTGTTCTAGGAGGTAGAATTTTTGAAAGTATTAACTATGATATCACTACTGTGAACCTAAAATGTCTTTAATTAATAAAAAAAAATATTTTAGAAATATAAATATTACAGTAATGAAAAAACATGGAACATGAATATTGAGAGATCACGCAAAGATTAGTCACCCCAGCTTACCTCATTTGAAGATTAACCATGATAACCTAACCTATTCATCCTTAGGTAGCATTAGGGTGGTTAATCTTCAGGTGAAATAAGCTAGGGTATCTAATCCTTAGATAAGCCATATTGTGAAGTGGAGGGAGGGCCAAGAACAATTACATTGCCTTCACATTGTGTTAAGAATGGCTTTCCAGTTCTTGGAATTATATAATTAAAGTCCTGGAAGTTGAATAAATATTCTTGGTACTGTACTGTCTTCGCATCCCTCTTTTGTCATGCTATACATCTCTCATTACAGTACTTACATGTTTTCTCTTCTACACCACTCGTCTGCTTTAGTCAAAAAACTTATTCATTTTAAACAGAACAGTCCTTTTATTTAATCTTTTCTATTAGTATGCATACTGTACAATTCCAGTTTATTCTACATTTAGATTATGCTGTCTTCAAATTTTTCCACTTTAATTTCTTAAAACTTTTTATTTTTGCTGTGGCTATTAAGCTGTCACCGATTGAATAGTCTGGTAGTCTACGTAGCCAGGATGGCTACATAGACAGCCAGGCCATTCAGCTGTGAACCCATAAACATATTAACAACTATGTACAGTATCTGATACTAGATCTATGTACTTTTTAAAAAGTTTTAAGTGTATCTTTACTCTTTTCTTGGTTGCTACTAAGTGTGTTTCTCTCTTTGATTATGCTAGTACTGGTGCATAGGAAACTTTACGGTAATCTTATCAGTTTTTATGCTCGTGTTGCACTACTGTATGTCCTCACAATACATATCTAGTTCACGGTTATCTCAAACAAAGAGCACATGCTTACAAAGAAGCTGCATGGATATTCAAAATGAGCATTCACAAGATGTAGGTGTTGTAGTAAGCACTACATATTGTATAAGCCCATAAATGGAAGGATTCAATATGTTAACCTCTGGCTTGGCAACACACTAGTTGTCCCTTAATGTGCTGAGCATATGAGTCACTGGTAGGACTGAGCAGAGGCCTTTTGGACCATAATAATAAAAATAATAATAATAATAATAAACGGTTTACTAATAGAGTTGCAGCCGGTGGCTGCAAATATACAGACTTACATTTGATTTAGGCATAATGATATAATATGCATTGAATACATTTACAGGGCTGTACAGTACATAAATCAGGAGTTGTTTATTATTTTAACAATAGATGGAATGGTGCTATTCTTATATCTATCGGTGTGGGCTCTTATGGGCTGAAATTTGTTGTAGTGGCGGACTGCGCGAGGTGGGTGTGGGGCTGCCGGTGGCAGGAGGTGGCGATGACGAGGGTGGTGTATTAGTTGGCTGCCAAACCTTTCCAGTGCTTGGTGGTGGAGGTCACTGAGGGATGTCATTTCCAGGGTGGAGAGAGCGTAGCCGGAGTATTCTGCGCCGAGCATGATGCTGCAGGCCCTTTTCTGTACCTTCTCTAGCTGATGTTGGGTGGAGTTGAGAGAAGACGACCAGGCTGGTGACGCATACGTTAGTTTGGGGAGAATAAAGGCGTTGTAGATGGTCCTCAGCTCTGGCGTGGGTGTCCCAAGTGACCTAAGTCGTCATAGCATGTAGAGACGGTACGAGGCTGCCTTGACTGTGTTATTTACATGGGCCTTCCAGTCAAGTTTGTTGTCTATAGTTACTCCCAGGAGTTTGGCAGACTGCACCAGCTGGAGAGGATGGGCAACCACTGCGACTGCTGGGGCTTGCACTGGAGTGGTGGCGGTATTGATGTGCATGACTACGGTTTTGGTGTGGTTGATGGTGACCTTGTTCTCCTTAGTCCATGCCTGTAGCCTGTCCAGGGTGCCTTGTAGCGATGAGTTGTCTGGTGCGGTGTTGTCCACTGAAACCCCCACAGTGCAGTCATCCACGTACTTCCACCTGGGTCAATCCGTGTCAAATTAACCAGGCCAAAACATCAACCGTCATGAAATTGGCTAATATTTGGAATATAAATAGAACTTTTTAAGCTGATTTCAGAAAGGTTTTACTTTTTAAAATCGGATTTACCGTTGCAGAGTTATGGCGATTTGAAATTTGATCATTTCATGCTTGCTCAAGCGGAACGGTGACTGATTTTAAATCAACCCGAATTCAGATGCTTATTAAATGCCAACGAGTGTAGATATAAACTTAAAACTTATCAAATATAAAAGCTTACATCATACAGTTTAATATGCAATGGAAAAAATGTGGTTGCTATGGGTGGTGTGTGGTTGCTAGGGGTTTAAAGTACAACACATTTCATGTTCGGTCAACCGTAACGTGCTACGGAAATGACCATAACTTTCGCAGAACCATATAGATTTTTAATTTTAATGGCTCAAATGAAAGATCTAGTGTTCAGCTACAACTTCAACATAAAGACCTTCTGCCCTACTACAGTAATAGTGAAAAATATTGAGAAAAATCGACATTTACTTTGGGCCTCATTTTTGTCAAGAAAAACCCAAAAGGGCAGAAGGTCTTTATGTTGAAGTTGTAGCTGAACACTAGATCTTTCATTTGAGCCATTAAAATTAAAAATCCATATGGTTCTGCGAAAGTTATGGTCATTTCCGTAGCACGTTACGGTTGACCGAACATGAAATGTGTTGTACTTTAAACCCCTAGCAACCACACACCACCCATAGCAACCACATTTTTTCCATTGCATATTAAACTGTATGATGTAAGCTTTTATATTTGATAAGTTTTAAGTTTATATCTACACTCGTTGGCATTTAATAAGCATCTGAATTCGGGTTGATTTAAAATCAGTCACCGTTCCGCTTGAGCGAGCATGAAATGATCAAATTTCAAATCGCCATAACTCTGCAACGGTAAATCCGATTTTAAAAAGTAAAACCTTTCTGAAATCAGCTTAAAAAGTTCTATTTATATTCCAAATATTAGCCAATTTCATGACGGTTGATGTTTTTTTTTATTTATTTTGGTTAACTTGACATGGATTGACCCACCTGTGAGGAGTGTCCGATAGAGTGTTGTTGATCAGGATGAGGAAGCACAGTGGTCCCATCTTGGTCCCCGGGGGAACACCGCAGGTGAGGCGTTGGAATGTGGAGATCGAGCCCTGATACTTCACTGCCTGGCGACGTCCACTCAAGAAATCAGTGAGCCATGAGACCAGGTTGGTGGGCAGCCCTTGTGCAGTAGCCTTGTTGATAACAGTGCAGTGATCAACAAGGTCAAAGGCCTTCCTGAAGTCAACAAGGGCATGTTTATGAGCAGATGATCTAGCTCATTTCTGAGTGTCTCAGAAGGCAGAAAAATGCATCCAGGAAATCTTGGTCATTTCCTTTGAAATAACATCTTTTAGTTTACTGAAAAATTACCATCCTGTTGTTGGGGCATACACAAAGTGACATCTACTGGTGTTTGAATCATTTAACCAATTGATTTTTGATTGGATGCCAGTTAGTGTTAAAGTACATATTAACCATATCCACTCCACAGTCCAGAAGCTGCTGGTACTTTGCCTGATACTCAGTCCCTGATGTTGCATAGGTTAATATCCTGAATGATTTCTATGTCACTTTTTGTGCATTTCTGGTGTTATTTCCCCCTTGAATGTTCATGGGACATGAAATGAACAGATCTGTAGCTCAGCTGCTGGACATGTTCCTTTCTACAATATCCTTATCTGTCATAATGACTTTTATGTCCTCCCAGCTAGAGTTGAGACTTAAAAGTTTGAACCATCTTCTTGATCAGAGGTTCTTCTTCATTGAGCACAAGAAGGATGCCTAACCTCTGTCCATTGCCATCAATGAAAATGAAGGAATGGAAAGGTATCCCAAGTTTATTAGTGTTGTAGGTGACATCCACAAGCATCACTTCTGGGAAGCTCTCAAAAGAATGTCGCATCTGTACATCCTGTAGAAATACTGTATGTCAATCAGGTCACCATCCTCATTTGTAACACCTTCAGCATTCACACCAGGTTTGGCATTTAAAAGTTCCATTAACTGTTGAGGATCCATTAGCTGAGACCTAGATTTCCTGGCAGTAGTCCTGATGTTATGAATGTCCTTAAGAAGAAAATTTTTTCCCCTTTTTCACTACCTGTACTGTACAGATCTATATAGATGTTGCACCAGCTTTCGATTGGCATTCAAACTGATCATCTCGGCAACCTTCTTTCTGTCAGCATCATTCAGCTCCCTTTGTGATGGTAAGTGTTCATAGCTGACTTTGTCAACATCGTGGTTCTGATGTTCAATCACCACGTCTGCTACCTGGAGTCCTACCATCCTTAGAGGCTTTGGTCCTAATGGTGAATGGGCAAGATTTCTGGTGTATCTGTTGAATCACACTTTCTTCTTTAGATTTACTACTGAATTTACTGCCACCATGAATGCAGCAGGGTGTGAAGGTTAACAACAACAAAAACAATTATAAAATACCTCAAAGAAGGGATCTCTTTAATCATAGAAAATAATAATTCACTTTCCTAACACTACTACTGATATAGGTGTGAATGTTTACAACACATGTATACTTCAAAGACTTTTCAAATGAAAAACTTCTGCAATGATTCCATACCTCACAAAAATATCATATCAATCGCACATGCATTTGTCCAGGTTGAGGATTGGGCCTAACAGTGTTTTATTTTATTCCTGTAAACCTTTTCCCTTTATAAGTACATTTGTGCTTATACTATACAGGTGCTCCTTTACTTATGAATGAGTTACGTTCCTGAGGCTTGTTTATAAGTCCAACTTTACTCTTGTAGATACCAAACATATTGTAAAAAATGAAAAGATTATGGATATTTAGTATACCTATACCCTTTAATACAGCCTTAAAACCAGGCTCACTCTTCTCCTCTTAGGTAATGTTTAATGTTTGTTCTATCTGGAATTTTCTTCAAAATAATCCAGTCTCATCCACATTAAACACCTGTTCTGGCAGGTAACCTCCCTCAGTGATGATGTTTGTATCTCTGAAAGTTTGTAAGTTGAAAATTCTTAAGTAGAGGAGCACCTGTACTTTACCCCCAAATGATTATAATGCTATTTCTCATTTTTTCTTGTTTCTATTACAGGGTGGCTTTGCAAGATGTTACGAACTGACAGATTTAAAAACAAGAGATATTTATGCTGGAAAGATAGTTGCCAAGTCCCTCTTGGTCAAACCTCATCAGAAAGAGAAGATGTCTCAGGAGATATCAATTCATCGTAGTTTAAGAGACAAGCATGTTGTTTCCTTCCATGGGTTTTTTGAAGATGCTGACAATGTGTACATAATTCTTGAACTATGCCGGCGAAGGGTAAGCTAATTTTGTTGTGTACATGTATACATGCCACAAGGTTGATACTGTAGGTATTTTTGTTACTGAAAAAAATAGCGAGAAGTGTTTGAAAATGTCTTGATAATTCTGGGGGACTTTGTCTCCGTGTTCCTCTGACCCCTCAAGGGTCCCTAAGGTAACTCAAGTTTTGGACTTACTGTATTCCATGTGTACTGTTGTTAGACTTGATGTATTGATCTGGAAGAAGCACATTATTGAGCTGATGCAAAAGTAGTTTGAGAAGGATTGAAAATGTGTGTGATAAATAGGAAGAAAGTTGTACAAAGTTTTTATGGAGAGAGTGAATGATTGTGATTGCAGAAAGTGGAACAAATGAGGTACCCGTATTTCAGGTATCTAGGAGTGGATGTGTCTGTGAAGGGAAGTATGGGAGATGACTTGAGTACATGAGGGCAAGAAGGTAATCTGATAGGTTCACTGAGAAGTACAGGTAGTCGTCGACTTACGACCTATGCGACTTACGTCTGTTCGACTTTACGACCGGCGGTACGACAGTTTTGGCCCCAGCCCCAGTGTAAATAATAAACCAATTGTACTGTAGTATGCAGTGATTTACTTAAACCTGACGACCGTAACAATAATGAACAAAGAAAATGTTGATAAAATATGACTTAAAGATGATTATATTATCATTACACATTACAGTATAATATACGTAAGGTAATTATAACATAGGCCGACTTACGACCAGATCAACTTACGACCGGTCGGCCGTAACCAATCTAGGTCGTAAGTCGACGACTACCTGTATATGAAAAATGATGCCAAAGGAGGAAAATGTGGATTTACACAGTAATAATTTAGAAGAAATTACCATAGTGATATTTCCATTAGCTAGACAGAGCACTTCCGGGAACAATAGATTTCTGGGTAACAAGACGACCCACTGAAAAAAAAAATCCCTCATCCCCGGAATTTTCTGGGTAACGGAAAAATGTTCTCGGAAGTTTCAGAAATTGCGCATTACATCATCTCTCGAACCTGGAAAAATATCTCCATCCCCAGAATTTCTGGGTACTGGGAAAATTTTCTCCAAAATTTCCAGAAAATTGTTCCTAAAGTTAGAATTTTGTGTAAAATTCCAGCTTTGGGAATCATTTTATGAGAAAATTTAAATTTTGGCTATTGGAGAGTTCTGGATTTGAGGGATTCTGGCTAACAGAAATATTACTGTATACAGGTGTGAAGCATAGATTCTGAATATGAGAGGAGAGAATAAGTCAGAGGCAACAAACTTGAAAATGTTCTTGAGAATGCAGTAATATGTGGTGTGAGTGGGATGCAAAGAATACAAAATTTGGAAATTACTTGCAGTGAAAGAGTACCAGATAGGTCCATTCAGTGTTTGCTAAAGTGGTCTGGACATACCTGTAGTGAGAGGATAGAGAAGAAAAGATTCATGCTGTAAAATAATTTTTTTTATTCGGAAGTGGGTGGTAAGAGAGAGGGGGTAAGACCAAGGTAGATGTGGAAGGATGGGGATAGGGATGTTACTGGGTAGAAGGAGATAGACATTCAGGAAGTAGAAATGTACATGTGTGGTGTGGAGTGGTTATGGGGATAGAAATGTTACTGATGGGTGGTGGTAGGAGAGTGGTTAGCCAGATTGAAATTTTGGAGCTGTGTTGGGGAAAGCAAAACACTAACATAAACAATCTGTTACTACTGCTAGAGAAAGTGAATAACAAAAAAGGATGGGAAACTGTGTAATACACGGTGCCCTTTGATGCAACCTTATTCTTAGATTATTGTATTACAGTAAGGTACTTGTGAGTTTGCAATTATAATTTTAAAAAAAATATGGAATTTATGAATTTGTTTAATTTATAAGCTTTTTATTGATGGCATGATATTGTTGAATATACACATATACAGCATATTTGAGATGCAAAAGATTTTATACTTTTACTCTTTTTAGTCACTAATGGAACTTCATAAGCGTCGTAAAGCAATCACAGAGCCTGAAACCCGTTACTTCCTGAAGCATCTTCTGACTGGTGTCAAGCATTTACATGACAGAAAAGTCATTCACAGAGATCTTAAACTTGGTAATCTATTTCTCAGCGATGAAATGGAACTGAAAATTGGAGACTTTGGCTTGGCTACTCGGGTGGATTATGAAGGGGAAAGAAAGAGGTGAGTGTTCCTGTGTTTATATTATATCTGTTAGCTGGACCAATTGTTGCAGAGCACTTCCAGGAATGAGAGATTTCCGGGTAATGAGATGACTCTTAACCCTTAGGCCCCAGGTGACGTTCCAGAACGTCTGACCAGCGCGCCCCGGGCGACGTTCCAAAACTCCGCCTAATCCCGCCACTTTTTTTTTATATTATTTTTTGTGAGTTGATTTTTCTCGATTTATCAGGGGGGGGGGGGGATTACTGCCAGCAGAACCCTAACCCGGGGCTTAAGTTAAAGCCAGAAAAATATCCCTCATCCCCGGAATTTTCCAGGTAAAGGAAAAATGTTCTCGGAAGTTCCAGAAATTGCCTATTACATCATCTCTCGAACCTGGAAAAAATATTCCTCATTCCTTAATTTTCCAATTACTGGAAAAAATTTCTTGGAATTTTGAGAAAATTCACCTGATTTTATCTCTCAAGCCCAGGAAAAATCTTTCCCATTCCCAGAATTTTCTGAGTATTGGGATTTTTTTGTTTAATCCAGAATGCGACATCTAGCTTTATACCTAGGTATGTAAATGCCTAGCATTAACTCGCCAGGCCAACATACAGGCAATTAAAACATCTAATAATTACTTAAGTACGTAATATTAGGAGGACACATCGCTACCTGGCATTTAATTGCAATTCTCAAAACCCCCTCCTGCACCCTCCATCACACGTATTGCTACTGTCATCTTCTTGCCTGGCAAATCAGCTGTAAATACGCACAAGGAAAGCTCCGCTAATTTGTGTTGTAATAGCTGAAATGTTATGTGCCACGAGGATTTTATTTTTGGTATTTATACATCTTAGCACGGTGAGGAAATCAAGTGACTTTTATTTTGATTATGTCTCTCAGCTATTGTGTTTGGGGCAAGTTTTTTATATGGTTTGGTCAAGCATGGCGACCATGGCTCGTCTTCTATATCTAGGAAGACAGTTGATCTTTTGTGACTAATTTCCTCTACTTTCAAGTCACTTAGTGAATGACTTTTTTTTATGCCCTTCCGGGCTCATTTTCACTGAAAGAATATATATATATAGATATGTATACTGTATAAAAAAAATTCTTTGTCTCAATTATACACGTGCAAATAATGAATACCATGATATATGTGGCCATCCCTCTCCCTCTTTTCATTTTCACGAAACTTTTTTGGGGCTTCTGCCCTGGGTTTTCTGATTACTCTCACCATGCAGGCCAGGGTTAAGTCTTCATAGCTCTATTTTATTAATGTCCTCAGTAGCGAGTTTAGTCTATCCAGGCGAACTTTACCGAGGCTGCTAGTCTTAGTGATCCTTCCAGACGCTGACCTTCCGGTCTTACTCGCAATCTATAGTTATGTTGTACTCTTGGCATTCAGGCCAGAGTTAAGTTTTTCTCTTAATAGCTCTATTTTATTCATGACCTCAGTAGCGGGTTCAGCCTTTCCAGGCGAACTTTAGCGAGGCTGCTAGTCTTAGTGATCCTTCCGAACGCTGACCTTCCGGTCTTACTAGCAATCTAGTGTTATGTTGGAATGAACCTTGTATCCTAAGTATGGGTTAAATGAGAACCATTAAGGTTGAAATTCTCAGCCCAATACATCTTACTAGAGTAATGGTGAATGATGTTAGCTAATGGAGCTCTATGGTAGCAGCCCAGCACTGTCAACCCTTCCGGGTGACTTGATGCTCACTCAGGCATCATCGCTCAAACATGATTGAAGTGGTGATGTCTGTGCACCCTGATTGGCAACAAATAGAGGACTTGGTGGTCCCTCAAAATGTAAGTGCTCTAAACTTAAGTTAGCTTGATTAAGAAACAAAGTTCATTGAGCTGAGGGATAATTGAGATATGAGAAAGGAGAGAGGTGTATGATATAGTGAGTTAGTTGTTTGAGTGTCACACTGTTGACTTATATAACAATAAGAGATATTAAATGAAATAACTTACTAAAATATCACAGTTACGAGTCATATTGATTATGTTTGGGAAATTTTTTTATCTCCCTTGTATTATTATGATGATACAATGTGACTCAGTGTTCCTCCTAGTTTAGATGAGTGATGTGCAACTGGAGGATGAAGGGCAGTTGTCTGGACTGCTAGATGACGGAGGAGACCATGGAACGGTCCCTGGGGAACTAGTGTTGAGTGAGGAGCTACAAGGAATGAAGAGCTCAGGTCATGCACTACATACAAAGATGTGAATTCAGTGGTAGTAGTTTCACGTATGACCCAAGGGAAATATACTACATGTAATTATCAAGGATGTAGGGCAACTTGGATTACCAAGTTAGATCCTCATTGGGCTTGCATAATTCATAGCAGCTGTCTCAGATAACCTGTTTTCACCATTGAATTGTGCAGTTTGTTATGATCAAATTTTTAAAATTAATCAAGATGCAGGAGATAAGAAGGAATTATCAAAGATCCAAATTAAAAATAGATGGAATACGGTCTTAAAGAGTAAAATTCTAAATGTAAAACACTGGAAAGATCCCAAGTTGGCAAAATGTTTAGAATTATGGGAGATAGGTAAGAGACTTAATCCCCAGTTAGACCAACCTGCTTCTGCTAAGATAAGTAGGTTATGGGATATTTAAGGCAAGAACCTCTATCTAGTCAGCCCGATTTTAGTGGGTTCCAGAATCTGGATGAGGAAGTTGGTACTAATAGTGTTCAGTCACTGGAGCAGGGAGAATCTGTTGAGACTGACTTCATCCTGTCGCCCATTTTGGCAGCCTCTTCCACCTGGGGCAAAAGTGTTGGTTACTATGAGTGGAAACAGGCTGCTGTCGACTGCCACACAGCTGATGGAGAACATTGAGTGTAAGGATGATTCAAACAGGCCTTGGGTAATATTGGTAAGACCTAAGTCTTCTTTGTTTTCAACCACATCCGAGTCTGTGGATTCTTTGTTCAAGATATTTTATGAAAAGGTTTCTAAAATTCCTGATCTCTCAGCACTTAAAAAGAGCCAGGAAGGCCAAGCAACTGTGGGTCATCATTCATTGTTTTTAGAAGGTGATACTACAATTTCTTGGCTTGATATTTGCCCCAAATGATCTCTGAAAAAGATTAAGTCTGGGCTAAAATATTGAAAGCCTTAACATTCATTCCCTCAGATCGGAATGCTCACAAGTTTAGTTTTTTGAAGTTCCAATGCAATGACAAAAAGAGTTCCTTATATGAACTTTCCCAGTATTTGTTGGCTCCAAAATATGCTGACATAAGCTATGAAATAAATTTGAAACCAGTTGCTTCTGTACTGTTGCAGGAAGAGTTCAAATTTAGGAAATTGGCAGCGGATATACTTAATCCAGGGACCTCCTGTATAGGAATTAAGATTATTTACACTGTGATATTAATATTGAATAGATTGGTGAGGGCATTGAGAAAGCCAAATAAATTCAATGTTAAACAGTATGAAGCTTACCCAGCAGGAATCAATATACTGTACCTTCAAGTGTTAGTCATAGCTCAAGTCGTTTGTGCCATGTAAATAATTTTATCTCCAATTATATAATTGGAATCAGTATATTACTGTACTACTATATTATAATAATAGATGTTGACTCAGCATTTCATACTGTTCAATTTGTTTCCAATCTCATACCTATTCAGTCCAATATTGTACTGTATGGGTATAAAATTATTACTGTCCTCTACTGTACTGCGTGTATTTCACTTTATATATTTATTATTGTGGACACCAAAAATTGGCACTAAAACATGTTTCATAGCATTTTGTGGAACTTTTAAAACATTTTGGGATCCACCCATAGGGGTGTATCTCTGATTTCAAGGTGGGAGTCCATGGGACTTTGATTTTGGAAAATTTTATTTACAAAAGGTTTTCAGGAATACTGTAGAAAGAATCCGTTCGTAAATCAGGGTCTCAGGAAGTCATTGAGTAAGCAAGACTGAAATTACCTAACGAGTTTCTCTGATATTAGTTTGCAGAGAGCTCAAAATGAGCTGTTTCGTAAGAAAGGGCTCTTCACTTGTTGATTTGAAGAATGCTAAATTGTATGCCCCTGTTTTGTAAAGTTTAATCATTATTTAATAAAATATAATGTTGATTTTGGTCACAAAGTAACTTGGACGATCTTCCCATGAAATTAGTCAGAGAGAGTTTGAAATGATACTAGAAATATATCTGCGTGTGATATAAATAGATACAAGATTTCATATAAACTTAAAATTTAAAGGAAGGTCTTTTGCATTTGAAGTATCAGGATAGTTATCTAGTAACAGGTATTCTTTATTGGGCTGATATCTTGGATAATAACCCTCTTAAGTTGAGGAGGGAAAAGTGACTGGTATACCACAGTGGTTAACAACTCAACCTTTGTTTTCATTGCAGGGGTTGGAAAATAACTCCCAGTATACCCCAGTAAGCAGCCAGTACAGTACATTATTGTGAACATAAAGCATTTTTTACTTTCCTGCTAAAAGAATTGTATGATATTTAACACCAGGCTTGTTGTTTTAATATTTCCTAAAACCTTAATCAATTGCAAAATATAAATACCCTATCATATCTTTCCATCCATATGCAACGTACGTATGTTTAAATGTAAGGCATACACTAGGCTCTTACTGCACAGTTGAATCATGCATCTTCATCCTCATCCCTAGTTTACTCGGCATAACCAGCTGTAGAATGTTACTTGCCTTGTATCGTCCCTAAGAGGATACACTGTCATGAGTACCTCTCATAGTCCAACTTATGGTTAGAAAAAATTAATTCGCATATAGCAACATCCTATAATTATGTACTGTATGAGTATTTTATTTATGCATGTGGTGGTATTTTTGCAGAACCTTGTGTGGCACCCCGAACTATATTGCTCCTGAGATTCTCTGCAAGAAGGGTCACAGCTATGAAGTTGATGTCTGGTCTTTAGGCTGCATTTTGTAAGTACTCTGTTTACAGTATAACATTAAATTGCATGTTTTTTATGGGAAGCATTGTAAGCTTATTTTATCAGGCACAAAAGTTAAATATACTTTTATAACTGCAAGTATTGATTTGAATAACTTCTTATAGCCAACAAGGTTGCTGGTTGAAGACAATCTTGACTTCTGTGACTTAGATATAAAGATAATTGAAGGTTAAAATATCCTTCACCCAATAACAAGCTCCAAAATGATAACCATTTGGGAAGAAGGTACTACAGTACTTGAATAAGGATACAGTAATACCTTGCAATACGTCGGGCATGTGTTCTTGAAGTTGCAACGCACAGTGAAACAACATTTAGTTAACACAAGTTTACCACAGACCTAATACTGTAAATGGGGTTTATATTTCTGGGGAACATTCCTAATTAAACTTGTCTTAACAAAATAATAACTAATGCCTAAATTATATTGTTGTAAGATAAATATTTTGATGTAAAACATAAAGTAACTTATCCAAGATGTTGAAGAAACTGTGTAGAAGCTGGCTTGGATGTGTAGGCAATATTATGCAAGTTGCTATATTTCTTAAAATGTTCAAACCAACCATGACTATGGTTTGTTCATTAGAATTTTGCATCTGAGGCCTAAAGTCAGTTCGTACTTGTAGCAAGGTAGCTGATTGGTTGGCGGACAGACGCGCAAAGCACTATAGTTCTGTAGTGCAGTACATTACAGGTATACAGGGGTAGAAATTCACATACGCCCGGTCGCCCGATGCGACTAAAATATCATAAGGGCAACAAGATTTTACTATTTTGCTGGTCTGGGATTGCCCGATGGGCGAGTGGGCCGATGACAATGGTAAGACACACTCAATGTGTATATGAGCTTCATATAGAGAATGCACTATTAATGCGAGGTAAACTTTGTTGCTGTAAAAAAATATTGAGAGAGTTGATGCTGCATCTATCAAGAAATGTGTTTGCTCTACGATGAATTCATACTGTGGCAAAACATGGAAGCAGAAGTTTGTTGTCATTGGTACAGATGGGGGCCAGCATTATGACTGGGTGCTGAAATGGCTGTTTAGGGCACCTTTTCTAGGCCCCTCCCAGTGTGGGGTGAGCAGAGTGGCTCCTTGTAAGGGCTGCTCAGTCGCACAGACAGGACCCGATTGCACTGCTGCCTAGATCCCAGTGCATAAACGACCATCTTATCTGTGCTGCCCATGTGCAGAGTTGTTACTAGAGACTCCCAGCAGTCATCTCTGCCTGTCCCCGTTGCCATAGGACTTTTGGGGGGTATAAGGGGTTTGATGATGATGAGTGGTATGATTAGCTGGGTGATGGCTGCGCATGAGTTGATTTTTGTAGTGAGGCAGGAGCGCAGGCTGCAACCACTCACCTTGGCTCTCCCTTTTCCTGATCCAGTGGTGCAAGTTTTGCAACGACTGGGGAGAGGGAGAGTTGCAATGGACTGCCGATAGCCCAGTTTGTTGGGTTTCTCCTTAGTAGCCTGTCCATCAGGCATTGCCTTCATCCGCTGGTGTAGTCGTTGGGTTTCATGGTGGTCACCTCTTTCGTCTACACCGCCGTTGGGGTCTTGTTGGAGCTCTATAAGCATGTCTGCCTGATGCGGGGCTCCACTGCAGATTTTTCGTCTGGGTTTACTCCCGTAGCCTTATACCTGCCAAGGTTAATCCGCAAGGCAGCGGGGCGGTAGTTGGTAGGTGCCAGAATGTGTCCACATGCCAGTGAGCCTGTACGCCATCCCTCTGGGGCCCACTGCTACTCCGAGATCTCCTGCTGATCTAGCCTGGGCCCATGTGGCACCCAGTTACCGTGTGCTGCCAATAGGAGACACAGCAGGAGGCTGAGTACTGGCAGGGGAAGACTTATGCAAGTTGCTTCCCTGTTCGCCACGAGGGCTAGCCAGCGGCGGCAGCTGAAAGCGAGAGGGAGCAAGCAGTGCTTGCACCTTAACACTGACATAATGCTGCCACTCTAGATGCATTTCACCACCCTGTGTAGTGCACACACACACACACACACACATGGACTGCCATAGAATGAAAATATTTCAAAATGGCCCCCTTGCATAAAATTTTGGCCTCTCCTGCTCTAGTTTAATACTTTTCCTTGGTTTTTCTTACCAGAGGCACCTACAGTAGAACTTCGATAAATCAGACTGATTAGGGCAGACTCCAGTCTGAAAAATGCGAATATATTTGGGGGGGTGGGAGATAACACTGCTCATCTGAACTGTTTAAAGAAAATAAGTTGCTTTTATGTTATTACGGCACTTCGACAACTAAGGTCTTTGTGTTTGACATGGTTATTAAGAGAATATTACATAAAAAAAAAAAAATATGAATCAACTCTCTGGGTTGAAAATCAGACATATAAGTCTGGTTGTCAATTAGATGATTGTTATTTACTCTAAAGTGTTAAATGTAAGTAACCACAGAATTTGTATACTGTCCAGTACTATAAAGATAAAAATAAGAACAAATAAGTGTAGGAGTTTATTCTATGTGGAAGACAAATGTTTATCTGGGAGCAGCTGGCAGAGGAGAGGGGAGGGGGGTAGCATAAGTGGGTACACCCTCCCCATCTCTCCCCCAAGATTCCTTTAGCACTTCATGCATTTTCACCATAATTCTCATATAATTTAGGTTCATTTGGTGCCAGGTTGATAAAATATTATCCCCCCAAAAATCGGCTTTCCCGAAAAAAGATTCCCACAACGAACACCAGGGGTCATTTGTTTACAAAGGGCAAACAGCTGATTGGCTTACCACAACGTCTGTGTTCAACACTTAGTAATTTAGTACAGTACAGTCGTGTATTTATCATCAACCAATAAATGCTATTGCAGTGTATTTATCACCACTTCATAAATACTATTGTAGTGTATTTATCATCACTTAATAAGTAATATTGTAGTGTACAATATTGTGTATCTGCATATACCCTGTACCCTGGTTTATTCATTAATCATATGTCTAAGTGTAC
The DNA here is from genome assembly GCA_958450375.1 of Homarus gammarus. Classification (NCBI taxonomy): domain Eukaryota; kingdom Metazoa; phylum Arthropoda; class Malacostraca; order Decapoda; family Nephropidae; genus Homarus; species Homarus gammarus. Next base: position 612,565 of record CAUDMG010001725.1, on the reverse strand, counting down.
TAGTAGCCAAACTGAGCATCATATAACACTCAAAGGTAGTAAATAAATTTTTAGGAAGGTATCTTCTTATCAAATACTATACAGTGTGTTATAGTGACCCCTGTTGTAAGCTGGTCTGCTGAAAGCTGTCACACGAACACATTCTGGGTAAACAACCTTCTGATACAGCTTATCCTTTTATTTTCAATTCATATTTCAAATTGCATACAGTACAGTATTGTATTTTTTTCTCTATTACTGAAGATTTTATATTAATCATGATGAACTGTAAGCCATAAGAGGTCAATCATATGAGAATATACTAATACTGAATCAATAAATAAGTAAACCTGACAAATGCAGCATAACCTGATCAGCCCCAGCCTACTTACATACTCAAGTGTCTTAGTTCTCAGTAGGCCTATAGCAAATTTGATTAGACCAGTGTACAGTAAAGTATTCAGTAAGTTTTGTTCATTTCATGAGATTTTTTTATTCATCTTCCCATTTCTTAAAACTTTTTTTTTATATGGGTATAGTATTTTTTGGTGACCAGAGCATCTCAGATTTCGAGAAAAGCGAATTTTAAAGTTGCCAGCATTTTCGCGACCGGTACAGGAAGTGTGCGAGTTTTGTGGTATCTCGCAAGGAGTCTCTCTTGGCCCGGGAGGCTGGCCCATGTGCGGGGCCCCACTCCCTCGGCTAAACATGTACGTCTTGCTGGTGTTCTATGCTCCTCATGCTTGTTATGGCTCTCAAATGCCCTCAACCATTTTCATCATTATTTTCGTCATGATATTCATCAGTGGCAAGGTAGAGGAAAATGGGATCTACACAAAAAGCCAGTAGACTACAAAATGTGTTTTTCTCCCATACGTGTGCCTCGCTACGCCTGGCAGCTCCCATACGTATTGTACGCCTGGCAACTGGAGCGAGTAAGGGGAGTGAATAACTGCTAGTTAGTGCATCGTCTGCAGTTTTGATTCCTCTCGCTCCCTGCCATATTTCACTGGATTTACCGTTATTAATTGTTTACTGATAGATTAGTGCTTAACAGTGATTAATCATGTCTTTGTAGCGAGGTTAGTTCATCATTGTAATCACCAGGCTACTGGGCCAGGCTTTGAGGTGTTATGGTTTTTCAACTCGTATTTTTGGGTATATACAGCTAGACCCTGACTTACGACGGGGTTAGGGACCCAAATCCAGGTTGTTAGTCCGAATGGTTGTAAGTCCGACATAGATAAAAAAAAAATATTAAAAAATCTACAATGAAATACAGTTCAGTAAAAGTAATAAATAATGAGGAATAGATACAGTACAGTGAAAGCAATAAATAATAAGGAATGGATACAGTGTGACTGAGCACTTACCTTTAATGTAGTCAGCTGAATGCACATGGGGCCTCCATAATTTTCTAATTATACATGGAGACTACATTAACTGGAAACGTTTCGGTATAGAAAATGCGTGTCATTTGAAAAAAAAAAATTGACAAAAAAAAAAGTCACAACTGCGGCTGTCGTAAGTCCAGACGGTCGTAAGTCGAAGCAGTCGTAAGTCGGGGTCTAGCTGTATACATAACCTTCTTCATTTATTTTTACTCATTTACATGCACACACCATCCGACATAAATAATGTGAAAAAGTACTGTACTGTATACAGTATTACACCACAATTACCGACATCCTTCATGTTGGCTAGGCTAGATGGCTTCGAATGAAATTCTGTAAGCTTGATCTACGTATCAACCCAGCTGGCACTGTATGGCAATTCAACTTTAATAACAAAGCATGGAATTGACTTGAGGGTAGACTCACATTTTTTCTACATTTCTTACTACGGTTTTGTGAGAGGATTTCCCCATTATTATATACAGCTTCTCCCCAACTTATGACAGGGTTAGGCACCCAAATCCAGGTTGTAAGTCGAAAATGCTTAAATAATACATAGAAAATCTAAAATGGGTGTCTGTTTTTCTTCTCAGCATCACAAAACTCTCACTTTTAAGCATGCCAGCCATTTTAAAGTGAATTACAAACAAAAATTTTGTCTGTATTGACGTTGGAACTCGAAAATGCGTAATTTGACAAAATTTTGGTACGACTGAGGCAGGTCGTAAGTCGGGGAGGAACTGTATTTGTATGCATTTTAATAATAATAATTATTAACGGTTTATTGAGAGAGCATGGCAGCCTGAAGACTGAAAATAAACAGTTATATAATTGGGGAATGGGTCACTTAATTGACAAATAACATAAGTGATGCAAATATGATATATAATAACTCAGGTTATACTACAGTGCATTTCAACATAGTGACAGTGCAAAAAAGTAAAATTGGCTGGAAGTTAATACATACACTGCTTGATTACAAGTTGTTGATAATTTTTATAATGGTTGGGACTGGGCTGTTCTTTCTTATAGCATGTGTGTGTGTGTGTGCAACTGAAAAGGTATAAGGATAGTCTTAAGGGGAACCTGAAAAAGTGCCAAATTGACCCCCCCTCACCTGGGAGATGATCACTGCACACCTAATGCTTGGAGGATCACCACACGAGGTGTCAATACTTTTGAATAAGCCCGACTGCAAACTGAGGCAGACAAGCGCCGGAAAGCGTTGCTGGTGTCTGTCCCACACTAGATGGATTCCCCCACATGTGCAACTTCTGTGAACGACTCTGCCGATCCTGTATCAGCCTCTTTAGTCACCTCAAAACTCACCAACATCATTGTATCATAGCTGGATGATCGTCAAACTCGATTCCAAGTGACAGCAAAGTAGTAGTAGTAGTGGTGGTGATAGTGTGTGTGTTCATGCGCGCAACACAAGTAAAAGAAATAATTGCCATAAGGGCACACACATAAAAGAAATATACATTTCTTTATACGTACATAAATAAAAATGTAACCCCCCCCCCCCGTGTCAGTAAATGTTATTTGTGGATTTCACGGCCATTTGAAGGCCCTACTGTATACAGTTCGTCCCCGAATTACGTACAAACGGCCGATACGTACATCGTTTCTGAAGTCTTTAATTGCAAAAATATTGTCTTAAAAGGGCGAGCAATTTTTAAATTTGGCGGGCGAGCCAGCCGCACCGCGCCGCCACTATCACTGACCATGCAGACGACACGCTAGACGCACCAAAACAACAAGTGTGGTCATTGTGCATACAGTACTTCTCCTGTGAATTTCTGCCCTATTTTGTACACTTTATTCTGTGTGCAATGACTGGTGTAAAGCGTAAGAGTGGTGAAGCCAGTGGGAGTGCTACGAAACGTCAAGCAATCTCACTAGAGGTAAAAATGGACATAATAAAACTGCTTGAAAGTGGTGAAAAGTTGACCAATGTTGCCCGCAAATTTAACCTGAGTCGGTCAACTGTTAATACAATTGATAAGGGCAAAGAAAAGATCAAGGAACATGTGAAATCTGCAGTGCCAATGCAATCTACGATTATAACTAAAAGAAGAGGGAAGGTTCTGGAAGAAATGGAAAAATATCTTGCGCTGTGGATCGAGGACTGCACACAAAAACGTAAGCCTCTGTGTCTCAGTATGATTCAGGAGAAAACCCTAAGTCTTTTCAATGACCTAAAGAAAGATCACCCTGATGATACTGTGACATTCAATGCTAGCAATGGGTGGTTTAACCGATTCAAGGTGCGAAATAAGCTGCATAATGTTCGAGTGACTGGTGAGGCGGCGAGTGCTGATTGGAAAACAGCACAGGATTTTCCAAAGAAACTCGCGGAAATTATCGAGTTACGTACATTTCGAGTTAAGTACAACCTTTTGGTCCCCATTATGTACGTAACTTGGGGACTTACTGTATATAATTTCTCATTATTTTAGGGAACCAACACAACACAGCATGATGTGGTACTGGCAGTGACAATGTATTGGTGGTAAAACTGTACTGTATAAATTTGTGCCTTAACCGAGAGCACATGTGAATAATACCTATATTTGAGTACAATAAATATTAAAATAAGTGGAGAATTATATAAATGTAAGTTGTTTTAGGCAAGTGATGTCTGAAACTCACTGCCACATGTAAGTAAATAAAAAAAAATTGAATTCCATTTATTATTCACCTACCTATCCAATATTATAAAATCACAAGTTTAGTATACTGTATATAAAAGAGGTGTAAATATCAAAATAAAGTGATATAAAATAAATTCAGTGATATGTTTCCCAGGTCACGCAGAGATTGCAACAGTGTTGGATTTAAAATGCCAAGGCTGGTTCCATAGAAACGGAGACGTTACACAACAATTCCTATGATTCTGTTAACATGAGACTTGAGTTGCTATTCTCTAACCATTTCACATGATTTTAGACATCATTATCTAGCTTTTCTAGCCCAAAACAGAAATTAACTTTTTGGTAACCAGAGGGGGGGGGGGGTATCTAGGTTTATTATATGGAAACCACGTATGGGTTAATGTTTATAAATGGATTATTTTACAAATGTCCTAATGTTAAAAAATTTTCTTTTCAGATATACTTTACTGGTTGGAAAGCCTCCTTTTGAAACACAAACTTTAAAAGATACATATATGAGGATAAGAAAAAACGAGTACCACATTCCATCTCGGATTGGTCCTCTTGCTCGCTCACTTATCCAGAAATTGCTTCAGGCAGACCCAACACGCAGACCAAATGTTGATACAATTCTTGCTGATGATTTCATGACAATGGGTGAGTTGAAAATGTTGAGAAGTAATGCATTACATTTTCTGATGCAAGACTCTTAATGTTATTATATGTTTACTTAGAAAGAAGTGCTGTACATTATAAGGAAATAGAAAAAGTGAGGAATAAGCTTTTGGAGGTACAGGGGTCAGTCGTACATCACTCTGGTAAAGGACAGGGCCACCATATATATAATTAATTTACCGAAGGAAATCAGTAATACTGTATCTTGAATATATGGGAAGAAAGCTGGACAGCAGACCTTTTGTAAGTGGGAGTACAGTATTGATAGATTATGCCAGAAAGTTAAAAATCTTAGAAATGCTTCCATTAGTAAACTTAAAGCAGCTATGGAATATTTAATCAAAATGTAAGATAAATGAACCGTTAAGGAGTGTGTAGTAATATGAAGGCCGCCAGTTATGTTCAACGAACCTACCATGCAGTCACTCTTTTTAAATTGTATACTTCCCTGTTGGGCGCTGTAAATGCTTCTGTGCTTCACCTTGCACAGGATGTAAGGGGGTGCCCAATAAACTAGCCCCCTCGGGGGCAAATCTGAATCTTTTTAAATTGCCTTGTGATGGATGGGGAAGTCCATCATCATCATAATTGTTTTATGGTAATTTTCCATGCTTACATGGGTTAGCTGTGATTACATGATGGCAGTTACCCTTGATGCATGGTCTCTGCAGTCTCTTGTCAGGTTCTTAATATAGTGTCAATTCTTACAACCTCTCCCCAACTATGTCCTTGTTTCTACAAACAGTTTGCCTTGCTATTCTATGTACCTCCTCTAGAATCTGCAGCATACTGTCTTGATAAAAAATTACTTACATTGTACATGAATCCTTTTATGCCAAAATAGGCCTCCACACAATTGGGGAATCCTGTTGCAGAATACATTTGTTCCTACTTTAAGGATGAATGAAGGGAAAGTCTGCTCTAGATTTTGGCAACATTTCATTTTTGTAGGAAAAGGTTTGAACATTGGAAGAAAAGCAGAAATATGACTTTAATTTACTAGACACTTGATGCTCAGAAATCTGTGAGACTCCAGGGAATTTTATGTCTTGGACTTTTCAACTATAAGCCTCTGAATGCACTGGACAATAGTCGAATGGAGATTAAAATTTGCTCTTAATTCTGGTCACCCTGCACTGAAGCAAGAAAGGGCCTGCAAGAGATTCTTTTTCTGGGTGTGGGGACTGTTCTTTAAAGTTATTTTGATGTATTGAAATAAGGAGATAGTTTTTAATTTTAATTGTTGTTTACTTAATGGCATCCATTTTAACACAAATATTATTAATTAAATTGCAGGTTATATACCAACTCGTCTTCCAACTTCTTGTCTCACCATGGCTCCAAGATTTGACTCTCGGTGCTCTGGTGTTGCAACAAGGAAGCCTTTACTGGAGATTAACAACAAAGGTAGGTGTTTAATAATCTCTTACAGTACTTCCATGTCAACAAAACCATTACAATTTATTTATTTTTCTGATACTTGATAATTGTCCCAGTCATTTATTTTTTGGGTTAGTTGAATTTAGAAATACAGGTAGCCCCCGACTTACGACTGCTTGGACTTACGACCGCCGCAGTTGTGACCATTTATTTTTTATTTATTTATTTTTTCAAATGACGCACTCATTTTCTATACCGAAACGTTTCCAGTTAATGTAGTCTCCATGTATAATTAGAAAATTATGGGGGCCCCGTGTGCATTCAGCTAACTACATTAAAGGTAAGTGCTCAGTCACACTGTATCCATTCCTCATTATTTATTACTTTTACTGTACTGTATTTCATTGTAGATTTTTTACTTAAATTTTTATTTTTATTTATTTTTTTTGTCATCTATGTCGGACATACGACTTGGATTTAGGTCCCTAACCCCGTTGTAAGTCGGGGAGCACCTGTATACACAATACAGGTGCGTATCTCTTGCTCTATGAAAATTAGCTAATACAAATTTCCTAAATTACCACCTCTTTTGTGTTACGAAAGCTTCCCCTGCTCATACGAATTTGGGTCCCGGCAAAAATTCATATCGCGTGCCCCCAGGAGTCAGTTGGGGCAGCCACATCCCCCGAGCTCTCTCCCTACCAGGCTGAGGTAGGAGTTACGTTATGGTTATTGTTCATCTCTTAATTTCGGGTAGATAAACAACTTTCTTCATAATTTTTTTCATTCAGTTACATATACAATCCCACACATAAAACCTGAAAAAAAGTCATAAAGTCAAAAAAATAAGAGGGGGTAAACCGACGGGTCAAGACACACCTGGCGCTGCTCTAGCAGCAGCCACGTCAACTATTATGTTGGCCCATACCAACTCCCTCCCCTGAACCCTCCTCCCCACCGGAATATCAACAAGTTCTCGCCAGAAGTTACTATTTCATTTGGGAAAGGAATGGAACCAGTGTTGAATAGTGGTGAACAGTGCTCAAGTCAGTGAAAAACAACTCGGCAGTTGAGTTTGAGCCAAGCTAACCTTCACACAGTGAGGTCCCAGGTACCCAGTGATAATTCCCCTGAGACTCCACGATGGGGAGGCCTGGGACCACACCTCACTCACTTGAGTGAGTGAGGTCCTGTGACAACAGACCATGTGGTGTCCCAATGATGCTATGAAACCACGTAGTGAATGAGTTGCTACAGCATCATGTGAGGTTCCTCATAACACCATCTGTGAAAGAATTACTACACCATGTGATGCCCCTCATAACACCATCCATGAGAGAATTACTATGCCATGTGATGCCCCTCATAACACCATCTGTGAGGGAATTATTATACCACATCAGGCCCCTCATACACCATCGGTGAGGGAATTATTACATCATCAGGCCCCTCATAACACCATCTGTGAGGGAATTACTACATCATCAGGCCCCTCATAAAGCCATCTGTGAAGGAATTACTACACCACGTCAAGCCCCTCATAACACCACCTGTGAGGGAACTACTACTCCACATGATGCCCCTCATAACGCCATCTGTGAGGGAGTTACTACACTTCGTGTCTGCTGTTCAACACCTCAGCTCACATGATCTACGTAACCTCCGCTGTAAACATTAATCTGTGTATTCCTTCACCTTTCTCTAATGAAGGCTTTTGTTAAACCACCAATGTATGTAATAAGTCATTTATGTCCAATGTATATTTTCAGCCTTCGGGCTGCAGAACTTTTTCAATAAACCGTTTATTATTATTATTATTATTTTTACATTTCTTTGTGTGGGAGCGTTGCTAAGGGTCAGGAGAGGCAGTGTCCCCAGCCGGGCTAGGTTGCCTGGAGAGGATTGAGTGCGTCCTCACGTGACAGCCAACGTCCGTGCAAATGGCGGCTATGGTAAACTTTTATTTTGCTTTTCCTTAATGGTTTTGGCTCTTATTTTCATCTATATAGTATTTTATTATTTTAATGTGTGAGGTAGTAAATTACATTAGTTGTGTACTATTCATCACAGGTAGTAGGTAGTAGGCAACTACCAGACAGGGAAGATATTGTAAGAATAATGTGTTGTCTAATTTTAGACCCTGCTGCCATATGGCATCACAAAAACTGTGACCAAGTTCCAGGTTGCTGATCTGACTTTCTGCCTCATTTACACACAATTGCAGGGTTTCAGTTGTCTCTTACTATTGACAACACAACATATATAACTGTACGCACTCTTGATCTGTTCTATTCTTTCTATTCTTTTATTCTCCTATGATGTTAGTTGACAATAATATTAAAGTGGGGCCTTCTCGGATGGGTCCCACTGGTCGGGAAGATTGTGAACCCCAGGGCCGACCTGATCATCATCAAACTCCTGAGGCCTCAACTGACGTCACCACGGCTGCTGGAGGATCGGCTTTTTTCACACTTAATTTTTCCAACATTTGCGACCTGAGATCCAATTTTCCTTCTGTGGATAACTATCTATTAATCTCTTCTTCCCAACCTCTTACTACTATCTGAACTTCAACTGACCAAATCAGCTTCACCCAAACCTTTTCAAGTCTCCAACTGCAACCTTTATACCTATTTCCATTCTAAGGGGGGTGTTTGTGCCTACTGCAACATACATACACCTATAGCTCGACTCACGGATCTTGAATCTTCCCTTTATGATGTCATCTGGATCAAAATATCTCTAAAATCTATGACTATTTTTTTCTTTGTTTCCTATACTGTTCTCCCAACTCTACCAACTATTTAGAACTCTTCGAGTATCTCACTTCTTGCCATGAATTGTTGCTATCCACAAAGCCCAACACTGAGATCCTCTACCTAGGGGATTTCAATGTATACTCGCAACAAAAAGTATCGGTGCACACTGTAGTGTGAACAATTTGAGACCAGAGATGATAGGTATTGGGAAAGGCGAGTTGTTCCAGCCGTATGTTGGCAGCCCTGATTGTCAGCCATATGGCAACACCTATTGTGGGGGGGGGGGGATGGGGGTACACCAACCTTCCCGACATATCACAGTGTATACGTATCGTTTCGGTAGTCGTTGATCTCACCCTGCACCGATACTTTTTGGTGCGAGTGTACATCACAGAGAGTGGCTTGGCTCTGCAAGGGATGACCCAGGTGGAGCTGAGGCACTCTTTTCCTTACTTAATGATCTGAAACAAATAATTAAACACCCTACACGTGTTCCAGTTCGACATGATCAACTTACTAACATTCTTGATCTTTGTTTCACCTCTAACCCCTCACGCTATTCGTACTCAATTTCTGCCCCCTTAGGGTCTTCTGATCACAATCTTATTTCTATTAAATTAAACTGGGCACGACCACCTCCCCCACACCCCTCTAAATGTTAACTATGGCACTGTCGAAGGGCAAACTGGCAATCCTTGTGAGAATTCTTCTCCGACTTTCCTTGGGATGAATGTTGCTTTTTCACACAGTACGCTTCGGTATGTGCTGACAGCATTGCTGGGGTTATACAGGGTGGTATGAGTGCATTTATCCCATCTACCAAAACTTTCACTTTACAATCATGGTTTGATCGCTCCTGCTCTTGCATGTAGGGAGAGAGATCGGGCATATCAAGCTATGAAACTATCTCCTCCTATTACCCACTCCTCTTTCATTACTTCTAGGAATCGTAAGGCTATTCTTCATAGGGCCAAACGGAATTTTATAAAAAGAAAGACCGCTGTCCTGACTAATTCTTCCTCTAGTAAATCCGTCTGGTCCTTAACCAAAAACATCTGTAATAACTTCTGCACTCCCTCTTTTCCCTCTCTCTTCCGACCTGATAACTCTATAGCCAACTCTTCCCCCCTGATAAAGCCAATCTTTTTGGCACCTTATTTTCCTCTAACTCCACCTAAGACAATTCCAACTCTATCCTTCCTACTCCTGCTCCTCCTACTGAACCTATGCACTTTCCTATAATCTCCACTCGTAGGGTTGCTGGTGTGTTATCCAGGTTGGATGTGAGTAAGGCACATGGACTGGACGGAATACCCCCTCGTGTTCTGAGGGAGTGTGCTGAAGTTCTGGCACCTGTGTTTGCTCGCGTCTTTTGCCTTTGCCTCAAAACCCATCTTTTCCTTCTTCTTGGAAGCATGCCTTGGTTCAGCCCATTCCGAAGAAGGGTGAACATTCCAATCCTTCTTAACTATCATCCATTGCCCTAACTTCATCCCTCTCTAAGATTTTCGAAACTACTGTAAGTTGCGGCGTATAAGTCGACATTTTAAGCTTGAAAAAATCTCTCCAAAACCAGAGGCCAGCTTATAAAATGTGAAGCTTTACCACAGAGTGGTAAACAAGTGGAACAGCCTGCCTAACACTTGCTGTGCATCACTTAGCGTAACTCCCGTGGCCTGCCGCTAATATTTTCCTACTGAAATTCATGTTTGGTAAACTTATTTAACAAAGAGATTATAATAAAATAGTAAATTCCAGTATAATTAAACGAACACAACACCGCACGCCATTTCCAACAGCTGGTGCACAGTAAACAATCGATCAGAACGCCACTAAACCCAGGCGGCCAGCCAGACAACTACCCAGTACTACAACTGGACAAGAAAACATATACAGTGTTGTCATGTTGGTGTGTGGGTAATGAGTGCATGCCAGCAAGAACATAAAGCCACGGTTGTTTAGTAAATTGCCATTTAGGCTTGTTCAGTGTATGAGGGGGTCAATAAGTGGATGACAGTCTAAGTCTAAGCTGTGTGCCGACAGTGTAACGGACCCATAATTTTGCAGCCGGCTGCGTGGTGTTGGTGGCGCCACTGGTAGTTGTTTACATCAGCTGATGCAAATGGCGGATCGTAAGCCAGGTGTACCACAATGTTCTACTATCATACCGTATATAAGGGTACTATCAAGGTGTTATACTGTACTGGTGTGCTGTGTAAACAATTAATATTTTATTGGAGGTGCTAATTTTGGCTTGGTGTTTACCAGAGTTCTTACGAAGATAACTTACTGAAGATTTTTAGCGGTTGCTTGCTGTCCTACGTATATCCTGTTGCCCACTTCACCTTTTTATATGAACTATATAATATATATATCAAATATTGAAAGGTATTACGGTAAGTGTCTTGATGGAAGTGGCATGGCCTTATTGCACACTTTCGCCAAACATAGCCAAGCCTATGTTTGGGTCTTGGGGGGGTCGACTTATACGGCGAGTATAGGCCTAAACCTGAATTTTGAATTAAAAAATCTTGAGGTCAACTTATACGCCGCAAATTACGGTATCTTGAACTCCCATTTTCTCCGTCACCTGGAACTCCATTCTCTTTTGTCGGATCACCAGTATGGATTTCGCCAGGCAAGATCTACTGGTGATCTGCTCTCCTACTGCACCCATCTTTGGTCATTCTCTTTTAGGGATTATGGGGAACTTTCGTCGTGGCCCTCGACATCTCCAAAGCATTTGACTGGATGACACAAGTCTTTGCTTTCTAAACTTCCCTCTTTTGGTTTCTCTCCTCCACTTTGTTCTCTTATCTCTAGCTTCCTTGCGAACCGATCCATGGCAGTTGTTGTCAAGGGCTCGATCTCTCGCTCTTTCTCTACCAATAGTAGTGTCCCACAGAGTTGTTCTTTCACCTACTCTCTTCCTTCTTTTTATCAATGATTTATTTCACACTATGACTAATTCTGTCTTACACTGATTCTACTCTTCACTCTTCTTCACATTTTCCCCTTCCCCCTAACTCTCAAACGAGATCTGTTTCTTAAGCTGATATCATTACAAATATCAATGCGGATCTGTGCAGCATCTCTGAATGGGAAGGTGGAAACTTGGTTAAATTCAATAGCAATAAAACTCAGTATTTACCAATTACTTATTCCAAATTAGATGATCTCCCACCAATCACATGTCAGGATGCATTCATTCTGCCAAACTCTAAAATAGATATGCTAGGCCTCACCATCTCTAATATGTCATGGAAGCCACACATCCTCAACAATGCTAAAGCTGCCTCCCAAAAGCTGGGAATGCTGTACAGATGCCGTAGCTACTTCACTTCCTGAGCAGTTGCTTCAAGTATAAAAGGGATTCATTCGTCCTAACTTGGAGTACTGCTCTCATATCTGGGGTGGCTCTTCTGTCCAACTGTTAAATTGGATGGAATCAAAGGCATTTCATCTTATTAACTCTCATCCTTTAGTTGACAATCTCTCTCCCCTTTCTCTTCACTGCAATGTTGCTGCTTCACTCTCTCTTTTGCAGGTACTTTAACGGGCAATGTTCAGTGGATTTGATGGCCTTGCTAGCGGTACACAGGATGTCGGCTCGTAACACATGTCTTGCCCGCTGTGCCCACTGTTTCTCTGTGGATTTCGGTCACACTAGAATAACCCATTGTAGTACATCCTTCTTTCCTCACACATGGTAATGGGGAAAATAGTGTTCAGGGCCTCAACTATAAAAATTTTCTCCAAATTTGTTGCCGAATTGTACTTTTAATTAACATGTTTGAGCAATGTTTTTGTGCTATTTATTTTCGTGAGAGAAAGTTATTAGCAGATGAAGAGTAAATTTTTCCAGAAAAGTGTTAAAACAAATGGATTGCATTCCAGTATACCATTGTTGTTTGTTTGAAACTTAATTTCTCAAAGACACAAAATTTTAAGTGGTAATTAAGTTCCCAAACCTGCTTATAAATGCATATTTAACCTATAATAAGCTTAAATATTGTACACTTGCAGTGAATAATACAGGTTCAACATGTAAAATCTGGCTGTGAGGAAACAAGGAACGTGAGAAAACCATATAGTACTAGGGGTCCCCAGGTTACGAAAAGGGTCCCTTCCTTAGGGCGATCTTAAGTCGGAACACATGCTATGTGCCTACCGTACTTACAGAACAATTTTTTAAATTCCACTATACCATAGCCAAAGTCCTTATATACTGTATATCCAAAATCACATAGTGGCAATGCGTGTGATGGAAGGTGCGGGAGAGGTTTTGAGAATTGCAATTAAATGCCAGGTTACGACGTTTCCTCCTAATATTATGTATTAAATAATTATTAGATGTTTTAATTGCCTGTATGTTGGCCTGGCAAGTTATTGCTAGGCATTAACCTACCTAGGTATAAAACTAGACGTTGCATTCTGGATTGAACAAAAACAGTCAAGAGAGAAAACAAGATTCATCATAATATACTAGGATTTCTGTTACCCTGTACTGTACATATTTTCTTCGAGTAGATTTAATAGTATATGTCACCACTGTCTTACACATGCCTGAACATTGCTTGGTACTATTTTCAAGCATATTTTGTTCGTATTACAAATTTCAAGCCTAATTATGAAAAACAAAAAAAATAGAGAATGGCAAAACTTTGTATACCTGTTCTCACGTGTGGCAGTGACCTCGCTAAATGTAAACAAATTCTGTCTTGTTCCTGTGTTCAATACTTACAAGCCACCAATGTTTATATTCGCATGAACTTTCTTATGTAAAGAATTAAAAAAATATCACCCTTCACAAGAGAAAGAAGAGAGAGAGCTAAGAAGGTATGTGGCCAGCAGATATAAGTTTGTGACCAACTTGTTGTTGTGACATAGCAATTCCTCTTGTGTCATTCCTTTAATAGTCTAGCATTTTGCAATTTGCAAACTGTGGGTCAATAAATTCATCGCCAAAGAGAAAATACTGTACACGAATGGCATGGCCCTGCTGAACACACTCACACACAGAGTATTGTACAGTATAAAGCATACCTAGGCCCGCATCATTGGAGGCAGGATCACTGTCGAGTCACTTATCTATCCAGTACTAAAGAACTGGCCTTATTGTGAATCAAATATCCACTCGTCCTTGTAATGTTATGTGGATCTCTCAGGGGCCAACCCTTGCATCAAGTAACCCTATACAGTAGTAAATTTTGACTGACTGCTTTGGAAGCACGTGAAGTTTCTACATTTTAGGAATTAGCGTATAAATGTTCACATCCATTTAACACGGTAACCCCCATACTAATTCCTGAAGTGCATGAGCTCTGTGTGTTTTCATAGGGGTTCGTAACAGTTACTAAAAGGTTACTTTTTGTGAGAGCTAATCCGATGTGTACAGTTGCAGAAAAAAATTCCTAAATACTTGGCATCTACTTGTGATTCATATATACTGGATATGATTGGTTTATACCTAATAACACTGCTTTTCATCACATATGTCGGAACCATACGAAAATCTACTCCTTAATACAAAGTAAGATCTATGTAAATATATTAAAATTCCAATCCCCCTCACCTTATGACCCTCAAGTACTTACATACCAGATACTGCCAAGTGTTCAGCAGACCTATATTTGAAGTTTCCCAGCGTGTTCGAGTTAATGATGGTATTCGGTAATTTGTTCCACTCATCAACTTCTCTATTTCCAAACCAGAGCTTATGCATCTCGGACCTAAATCTAAATTTGTTTAATTTAAAACCATTGCTACGATTTCACTCCTGGTTAGATAGTTTTATTACCTTTGTTATATCACCTATGTTTAACCCTAACTTCCATTTATACACTTCGATCATATCTCCCCTCACTCTACGTCTTTCGAGGGAATCCAAATTCATATGCTTTAATCTCTCTATACACAAGGTTCTTAATGCCCGGGATTAACCTTGTCACCCTCCTCAGAATACTTTCTAGGGATTCGATATTCACTCTGTAGTATGATGAGCAAGTGCAATATGCAGGGTAGGGGGCAGTGAAATTTTGCTCAAAGCTGCACTCTTCAGGCATTGTTCCTTATACATATCTAAGACTCCATGCCAAATTTGAAGCTGATATGTCGAGGTTTAGTCTGCCGCATTTTCTACTGAAATTTTTAAATTTACCTACAGTACTAGCCAAACAGCCGCTGTGGCGGTGCAATGTTCTGTTCAGTGTTTATCAACTTTTTTTTCTCGTAATTTGACGTCACTCTATTTTGATGGTAAGAAGACCGCCACTCGTGTGATGATAAAGAATGAGAAGACCGAGAAATGGAGTTCGAGGATGATGGTGAAAGATCATTATGTCATCATGGTTGAGCCTGGCAATGAATATCTCACACATGTGACTCCCAAGACTGGACACGGAAAGCAGATTGCCAAAACTATTCACGAGTTTCTGGTGGAGAAAAATCTAACCCTGCAGCCCATTGTGTGTGTTGGTTGTGATGGAACCAATGTAAATGTAGGATCAGAAAATGGAGTCATTCATCATCTTGAAATGTTACTTGGTCACCCGCTCCATTATTTCATATGTCAGCTTCACGGAAATGAGCTGCCTTTCCGCGTAGTTTTTTATCACTATGATGGTAAACCAAGTGGTCCTGAGCATTGGCGTGGTCCCATTGGTAAGCAGATCAAGGAGTCTTTGTCTGAGCTTCCGGTTGTCGCCTTCCAGCCAGTCAGTTTCCCTGATTTCCCTGTGTTTAATGATGAAGTGGAGAAAGATCTGTCCTGGGATCAGAAATACCTGTATAGGATTTGTAAAGGAGTTATCACAGGTGTTGTTGAAGATGACTTGGCTACTATTGAGCCAGGTCCTCCCTGGAGTAGAATCCTCAGGCTGTATGTAGCAACATCAAGACCCAGCCATGAGTTGAAAAGAATTGTCATTACAATAATAAAGTTCAGTGCTCCAATGTGGTTTTACATCAAGATACACCCTTACGTAACACACGGCTCAAGGAACGTATTCCAGTCCCTGCTATATATGAAACGCCTGAATAGTGAGGAGGAAACGATAGTGAAGAAGGCTGTCCAGAGAAATGCATACTTCGCCCACACAGATCAACTTCTTGGTATGTGTGCAGATGAGGACATAACTGTTAGAGAAAAAGCTGTCTCAATGATAAGAAAAATTAGAGAGGAGACTCAGCAAAAGGAAGAATGCACTGGCAGATCTGAAGAGGAGGAGGAAGATTCTGATGCTGCTGTTGACGAGAATTTGTTAAACTATACTGATGAGGAGGGTAAAGATGGAGATGGGAATGAGGATGTGCCTCCTGTAGTCAACATGAGAAAGGTGGTGACTCCGAAACTAAAGTGGCAAGCAAAAAACTATCATTCCATGATTAACTGGAGGAATGAACTCAAGACTGAGCCTCCTTACATTGCTTCTCTGTCAAATCTACAGGTTAATGACATTCTTGAGACACCATTAGTGGTGCCCAAGTGGCTAAACAGCACTCAGGCAGTCGAGAGAGGCATAAAAGTGATGACTGAAGCTTGCACTGAAGTGACGGGATACGAATCGAGAGATGGATATATTAGGCAAAGATTATTGTCTAAGAAAATGTTGCCAAGGTTCCGCACAAAAAAGAATTTCAATATGAACTTGTAATGATTTTCTATACGGTGTAGCTGTAAAATAACATGTGAATTAAATCGATGTCACCCATGTAAAATTTATCATTATCCTGGAAAACATTAAATGACACCTAATTTTTGGTATACACTAAAAGTTGACAAAAAGTCGTTCGCGATGCGGCAGGGTAAGTATGCATGAAATGGCATGAAATTTTGCACAGGTGTTTGTTACAGCCATACAAACGATGCCTGAAAAGTGCAGCCTGCAACTCAAATAAAAGTGTTTTTTCCCTGCCCCCTAATGCAGGGTGTCTATAAGGTCCATGTGCAGTTTAAAATGTTACTAACTTCAGTTCTATAGGAGATAAAAACAATCTGTAAAATGTAATAGAGAGACAATTTATTCAAGTTTTAACAACAGTAATCTTAAGATTTTAATTTTCAACATATCCACCATCATTATGGATACAAAGCATAACACGATTTTGAAGTTCCATGAATACGTTCTGCAATTGTGTTTCTTTTATGGTACCAATCACATCAGTTATCTTTGCACAAAGATCGTGTCAAAACTTGAATAAATTGCCTCTCTATTACACTTAACAGATTGTTTTTATATCCTATAGAACTAAAGTTAGTAACATTTTAAACTGCACACGGACTTTATAGACACCATGTATAGTTTTAGGATAACCTTGATACTAACACTCCTTAGTATGAACCCAAGTACCTGTACTTTGTTAGCCTTGTTTCGAGCAAATATGCATTGTTTTCTTGATTTAAGAATCTTTCTTATCATTACCCGTAAATCTTTCTCACAGTCGGATTTTTTATATCAGCTTTATTCATCTGATATCTGGTTCCTCTAATATCATCTCTTAGACTAGGTACATTATATTTTCCTCATCAAATTTCATCTGCCATTTTTGAGACCATGCATATTTTTTTAGATCTTCCTGTCTTTCTGTGGAGTTCTCGTCAGATTTAATTACAAGCCCTATTTAGTGTCATCAGCAAATTTACTTTAATAATAAATAATAATAAACGGTTTATTAATAGAGTTGCAGCTGGTGGCTGAAAATATACAAACTTACATTTGATTTAGACATAATGATATGAGTTGAATACATTTACAGGGCTGTACAGTACATAAATCAGGAGTTGTTTATTATTTTAACAATATAAATGGGATGGTGCTATTCTTATATTTATCAGTGCGGGCTCTTATGGGCTGAATTTTGTTGTAGTGGCGGACTGCGCGAGGTGGGCGGGGGACTGCTGGTGGGAGGGTGGCGATGACGAGGATGGTGCAGTAGTCCACTGCCAAACCTTGCTAGTGCTTGGTGGTGGAGGTCACTGAGGGATGGCATTTCCAGGGTGGAGAGAGCGTTGTTGTAGTCGCAGTAGTCTGCGCCGAGCATGATTCTGCAGGCCCTTTTCTGTACCTTCTCTAGCCGATGTTGGGTAGAGTTGAAAGAAGACGACCAGGCTGGTGACGCATACTTTAGTTTGGGGAGAATAAAGGCATTGTAGATAGTCCTCAGCTCTGGCGTGGGTGCCCCAAGTGACCTAAGTCGTCATAGTATGTAGAGTCGGTAAGAGGCTGCCTTGATTGTGTTGTTTACATGGGCCTTCCAGTCCAGTTTGTGGTCTATGGTAACACCCAGGAGTTTGGCAGACTGCACTAACTGGAGAGGATGGGCACCCACTCTGACTGCTGGAGTGGTGGCGGTATTGATGTGCATGACTATGTTTTTGGTGTGGTTGATGGTGACCTTGTTCTCCATAGTCCATGCCTGTAGCCTGTTCAGGGTGCCTTGTAGCGATGAGTAGTCTGGTGAGGTGTTGTCCACTGTAGCCCCCACAGTGCAGTCATCCACGTACTTCCACCTGTGAGGGGTGTCCGATAGAGTGTCGTTGATCAGGAAGCTCTTGGTCCCCTGGGGAACACCACAGGTGAGGTGTTGGAATGTGGAGACAGAACCCTGGTACCTGACTGCCTGACGACATTCACTCAAGAAATCAGTGAGCTATGAAACCAGGTTGGTGGGCAGCCCTAGTGCAATGGCCTTGTTCATAACAGTGCAGTGATCAACAAGGTTAAAAGCCTTCCTGAAGTCAACAAGGGCAACGGCCAGTGATGTCTTACGTTTCTGCAGTTTTTTGTGCAGGAAATCCAGGAAACTAACTAAGCAGTGTGATGTAGAGGTGGTCCTCATATTGCCAAATTGCTGTGGATTAATTGACTGATAAATTCTAGCAAATGCCCACTCAAAAACAAAGTCTTCACAGAGTAGACTGGGTATGGGGGTAATGGCAACTGGCCTGAGGTCATTAGGGAACTGTGGGGTGGTGACCTCGGGGATAGGGGTGATAAATGTGGTTTTCCATTTATTAGGGCATTTGCTTTGTCTGAGAGATGCATTAATAATAGAACAGAGGGGGGTGGCAAGTTCGACTGCAAACTCCTTGTAAATTTTGACTGGGGTTGTGGAGCATTTGGATTTAAATATCAGGAGTTTGTTGGCAATTGCAAATGGTTGAACACTGGGAGGGGGAAAGTAAGTAAGCCGGGAGGAGAGTGAGGTCAAGACTAGGTAGGGTATGACATATGGTAGCAAAGTGGTTATTAATTATTTCAGCTGGGGAATTCGCGGGGTCGGCTAGCCAGCGACAAACAGCGTTTGTAGGGGAGGAATCCACTACAATGCCTTGTAGAGTATTCTGAACTCGTCAATTACAGTGTTGGAGGAATGTCAAGTTTACTACAAGTAAATAATGTGTCGCCGAATTGTATTAAGTCATTACTAGGGAGCTGGTAAAGTATAGACGACATAATTTCTTAGTATTAATAAGTACAGTAAAAGCACTTACCTGTATATGTAATGTTCAGGGAGTCCAGTTGTCCATAGTTGTCAGTGTGTTTGGTAAGTACAAGTACAGTTATTATTATTATTATTATTATTATTATTAGTATTAGTATTATTATTATTACTATTACTATTACTATTACTATTACATTTTCAGCCCCCAGGCTCCGATATGGGTCAGTGACCTGTGCCTGGGTGGGCTAATTCCCGTAAAAAAAACAAAAAAAAAAAACAAAAAAAAAAACAACAACAACAACTTGTTGATAGGCTATTTCAGATTGTCGGTTTTGGCGCTTTAGTGATCATTTGCCAATTGAACATTGGTTGTAGAGTTTTTCCCTCCAACTTTTCCTCATATAATTGAATCGTGTCTTAATTCTGTTGGTAGCCAAGTAAAACGTAGACAATCGCGTATGTACTGTTTGGGGACCACGTAAATCGACGCCCGCACAATATATATGCAAATGACTTTCCAGTCAGTCTCAAGTCCCACTGGCGCCAGCATTTTTGTATTTAATATTATTTCTGTTACAGTCTATCTTTATCCCTGCCATGATATTCTTGGTGAATTCACTCCATTTCTTTTATTTTTGGAAAACTAAATGAATAGGTGAATATTGATGTTACAGAATTTTAAAATTGCGGTTAGTGTCGTCAGTAAGCAGATGGGGGGGGGGGGGGTTTGATGGGAGACCAGCCATTAGTATATTCATGAAACAGTGCAAGTGGGTGTGTGCGGGAGGGGAGGTTGTCATTGAAATGTAGATTGCAACAAGATAGTGAGAGACTGGTGGTACAGGTGATAATGGTGGTGTTTGATGTGATATTTTTAGAATTCAGATGTATTTTGTGAGTTAATCATTAATTGTAACTAGCTTCATGTAAATCTGTATGTACTGGACAGCCAAGGCTTTGTATTTGTAAATACTTCCACATCTGTTGTTGGTGTTAGTGCGGCTGAGAGATAAACAAGTTGTTGGTAGGTTGACAGTGGATTTAGTGATGCTAGACCAGTGGTTCTCAACCTTGTTTGCCCCATGCACCCCTTTCACCATATGTCAGAATGTCATTCCCCCCTCCTTTCCAAGATTGTCTGCCTCAAAAAGTGCATTCCAAATAATATGCATATAATACTGAAAATCCTTTATTTTTTCCATATTAGTACATATACATTTACAATTTTACATGGATTATTTTTATAGTGGAGTTTTACAAATTAAATGCCAATTGAAAATGATGATGGATTTATAAAACTTGAATAAAAGTAAAATAGTTTTTTTTTTTATTTATAATGAATTACTTAACAGACCAAACTTAAGCATAATGCAAATTACTTAACAGACCAAACTGAAGCATAATGCAATAAACAAAAAGTTCAATAGAATACCAGGATATTGTAAATTTGTAATTAATTTTATTCAGATGAAGATTACAGTCAATGAGAAACCTGTGATTGTTTTTTCTTCGCCAATTCTGGGATATGCGGAGGAGTGCTTGAAAGGGCACAACGCAGGTCATTTTCTACCTCTAATCTACTACGTTGCTTCGTTTTAATTTGCAACAGAGTTGAAAAACCTGACTCACAAAGATATGTCGACACAAACGGAAGCAATGCACGGATAGCTCTTTCTGCCACTTTTGGGTAGGAATCGCACATCAAGGGCCAAAATTCTGTGATTGATTTCTCATCGAACATATCTCTTGCTCCCGAATCAGTTTCCTTCCCCCCCCCCCCCCCCCTGAAAACCTGAATTCCCCCCTGGTTGAGAACCCCTGTGCTAGACAGAGTAAATTATACAATACAGTAGTACCCGCAGTCAATAAAACCCACAGGGTACCTTGTGAAAACAGTGCTAAGTGAACAACAGAACATATGGGATTAATTCCAATAGAAACTGGCCCGACCCCCAAACTCCACTTTTTCCGACACAATACCTATGTTCTAGTAAAAATAACATTTTAATTTTATGATGGTACATGCACACAATTAATACTTAAGAGAAATAGAGAAATACAGTCGCCAAGTTAATGTCCATTCAAATAATGGACTCAACTCCCTCCCCCTCTTCTCACACTACACTGCTGGCTCTTCCCCCTTTGAGAAATTTTGGGGGGAAAACCACTAAATTTTAATAAATAATACCTCAAACTAAAGTTAGGATAATACAATTGACATTGCTGGATTCCTTGTAAGACCAGGAATATTTTGAATATAAATGTCATATATTTTGCACAAAAGATAACATATTTACTCAGTAAACATTATATCTAAAATTTGTATGTCTAATGCAAAATCTATGATGTTTATATTCAAAATGATCACCAAATTGTAAGAATTCCAGCAATGTAAATTATATTCTGGCTGGGTAATTTGTATGAATTTTATGAGCTAAAACATATA
The DNA here is from genome assembly GCA_958450375.1 of Homarus gammarus. NCBI lineage: Eukaryota > Metazoa > Arthropoda > Malacostraca > Decapoda > Nephropidae > Homarus > Homarus gammarus. The sequence goes on along the minus strand of CAUDMG010001725.1, from coordinate 590,829 downwards.
TCTTCAGTTAATAAAAAAAAAATATTCTTCACCACACTATCTGTCAATCAAAGTACCCCACCTTGCCTCTCCCCCTCTTCCAACCACGCGGTCCGTCCCAACCCTCCCCCCCACCCCCCACCAATCCTCCCTTCAAGAGATGTTGGGTGAAAAAACTAAATTTTAACATTTAGTATTAAATAATACCTCAGATTAAAGTTAGGATAATATAATTGACATTGCTGGATTCCTTGTAAGACCAGGAATATTTTGAATATAAATGACATATATTTTGCACAAAAGATAACATATTTACTCAGAGTAAACATTACATCTAAAATTTGTATGTCTAATGCAAAATCTATGATGTTTATATTCAAAATGATCATCAAATTTTAAGAATTCCAGCAATGTAAATTATATTCTGACCGGGTAATTTGTATGAATTTTATGAGTTAAAACAAATATCTTCAGTTAATAAAAAAAAAAATATTCTTCACACGGTAGCACATGGTCGGTTGGTCCCTCCCTCCCCCCCACCCCCCACCAACCCTCCCTACCATATGTGTGGGAAAACCAGAATATTTACCTTTTTAGTAATAAATAATACCTCAAACTAAAGTTAGGATAATATAATTGACATTGCTGGATTCCTTGTAAGACCAGGAATATTTTGAATACAAATGTCATATATTTTGCACAAAAAAATAGCACATTTACTCAGAGTAAACATTATATCTAAAATTTGTATGTCTAATGCAAAATCTATGATGTTTATATTCAAAATGATCATCATATTGTAAGAATTCCAGCAATGTAAATTATATTCTGGCCGGGTAATTTGTATGAATTTTATGAGCTAAAACAGGCAGGCAGGCAGGGTGGGGGGAGGGGCGAATCTAAAAATAGCTCTCGAGCCGGACACTGCACGAATTCAATGGGGAATATTATGCTCCAAAATTTGGTATGGCAATGGGTAATCCACTCTCACCTGTATTAAGCAACCTATATATGGAATTCTTTGAAAAGAAACTATTAAGTAATATTTTACCACCCTCAGCAGTCTGGTTTAGATATGTTGATGATGTATTATGTCTCTGGCCATGTAATGAGGACCTAAAAGCTTTCCTACCACAACTTAACAGCTTAGCCCCCTCGATCAAATTCACTGTGGAATTAGAGCAAGACTGTAAATTGCCATTCCTGGACTGTCTGATACACAGAATAGGTAACACTTTTAAGTTCAGTATTTATAGAAAACCAACCAATGTGTGTTCATACATTCATTATTATTCTGCCCACCATAATAAAGTCAAACAGTCAGTATTTACAACAATGTTTTTACGTGCCTTGAGAATTTGCAGTCCGGAATTCATCGATGAGGAATACAAATATATATATAATATTGGCTCAAACCTTAAATACCCTAGATCTTTCATAGACAAATGCTTAAACATTACTAAGAAAACTTTTTATAGAACTGATCCCAAGCCCACCCATGACCATAAGAATATCTTAATATTACCATTTCACAAAAATTTCTCACACATTCCGGCACAGCTAAAAACCTGGAACGTCAATGTGGCATTTAAAAACTCATGCACTGTTAAACAAATGTTAATCAAGAACTCCCCCAACAACACAATTGGTTGCATTTATAAAGTCCCTTGCAAGGAATGTAATATGTTTTACTTAGGCCAGACAGGTAAAGATCTTGTAACTAGAATTAAACAACACAAATACAGTGTTAGGACAGGCCAGGAATCCAATGCTCTGTTTGTTCATTTGAGGGATAACAAGCATTGCATTGACTGGGATAATGCCTCCTCAATATTACCATGTAATTCAATTGATAGTAGGAACATCATAGAATCTAGTCTTATTAAACATACCGAAGCATTCAACATGAATTTGAGTAACGGCATGTACAAGCTGGACAATTTTGTAATTAAGAAGATTTGTGATCAGGTGAGAAGGCGGGTCACTGGCCCATCTGACCTGACCACCAACCGTTGTGTGCTATTTAAAGATTAGTAGGGTCATTACCTAATACCTGACCATGGTGGACCTGGTCTCACCCTCCTCTGTATATATTCACCTTGATTTGTATTACTCTCTCTAGTCCGTACTCACCCCTGAAGATGTGAATTACATGAAAGCGCTTGGGAACTTCGTGTTTTCTTCTTTCCTGGTGGTTATCAGCATATACATATATATATACAGTATATACATATACATACAGTCAACCCTCACTTTACGCGGTCCCACATTCCGCGTTTCCACGTTGCCCTGCCAGAACCCAGGATGCTCACATTCCGCGGTGGGTGTACCCCTCTACACGGGTGAAGTATAATTTTTTTATTTAGCTCATAAAATTCATACAAATTATCCGGCCAGAATATAATTTACATTGCTGGAATTCTTACAATTTGATGATCATTTTGAATATAAACATCATAGATTTTGCATTAGACATACAAATTTTAGATATAATGTTTACTCTTGAGTAAATATGTTATCTTTTGTGCAAAATATATGATATTTATATTAAAAATATTCCTGGTCTTACAAGGAATCCAGCAATGTCAATTATATTATCCTAACTTTAGTCTGATTTATTATTTATTACTAAAAAGGTAAACAGTCTGGTATTCCCACACATTTATCTAGTAGGGACTTTGGTGGGGGGTGGGGAGGGAGGGAGGGACAGGCGACCGACCATCTGTTACTCTGAAGAATATTTTTTTTTTTATTAACTGAAGATTTTTATTTAGCTCATAAAATTCATACAAATTACCCGGCCAGAATATAATTTACATTGCTGGAATTCTTACAATTTGATGATCATTTTGAATATAAACATCATATATTTTGCATTAGACATAAAATTTTTAGATAAAATGTTCACTCTGAGTAAGTATGTTATCTTTTGTGCAAAATATATGACGTTTATATTCAAAATATTCCTGGTCTTACAAGGAATCCAGCAATGTCAATTATATTATCCTAACTTTAATCTGAGGTATTATTTAATACAAAATGTTAAAATTTATTTTTTTCACCCAACTTTTCTCTTGAAGGGAGGATTGGTGGGGGGTGGGGGTGAGGGTTGGGACTGACCACGTGGTTGGAAGAGGGGGGAAGGCAAGGTGGGGTACTTTGATTGACAGATAGTGTCATGAAGAATATTTTTTTTTTATTAACTGAAGATATTTGTTTTAGCTCATAAAATTCATACAAATTACCCGGCCAGAATATAATTTACATTGCTGGAATTCTTACAATTTGGTGATCATTTTGAATATAAACATCATATATTTTGCATTAGACATAAAAATTTTAGATAAAATGTTTAATCTGAGTAAATATGTTATCTTTTGTGAAAAATATATGACATTTATATTCAAAATATTCCTGGTCTTACAAGGAATCCAGCAATGTCAATTATATTATCCTAACTTTAGTTTGAGGTATTATTTATTACTATACCTGGTTTTCCCCCAAAAATTTCTCAGGGAAGAGCCAGCAGTGTAGTGTGAGAAGAGGGGGGAGGGAGTTGTGTCCATTATTTGAATGGACATTAACTTGGCGACTGTATTTCTCTATTTCTCTTAAGTATTAATTGTGTGCATGTACCATCATAAAATTAAGATGTTATTTTTACTAGAACATAGGTATTGTGTTGGAAAAAGTGGAGTTTGGGGGTCAGCTGGTCTCTATTTCATTTAATCCCATATGTTATGTTATTCACTTTACGCGTTTCTCACTTTCCGTGGTACCCTGTGGGTATGTGTGTGTGTTCAGCAATGGACTTGTTACATGTAAAGCGTAGTTTCATAACGAAGAGAGTACCAGGGAAAACACATACATCTTTAAGTTGGGTTTCTTTAATCACTAACGTTTCGGAAAATCATTTTCCACCAGAGCCTAGAAAACAAAGTTTTAAAATGTTTAAATAATACAGGTGATAGACAATAAAAACGTAACATTATACCAAAATTTACCTTCCGCAAAATTAAAAAATAGAGCATTATAATTTAATACACAAAAATGACGAGACCTACTGTACGTACAAAACTAAAAAAAAAAAAACCCACTAAAATAACATGGGGTATTACCTTAATTTAGACGAGCCTTAGTGTGAAAAACAAAAATTTACAGGAAGCCATATCACAAATGGGTGGCTTTACTTTATACTGATGCAAGGCTTCCATTATAAGGAGGTCCGTCTCACAGTTGCTCCTGCCATGAACTGAGAAATCAGAACCGCGAAAACAGGTGGTCATGTAGGTGGGCGTGGTTACGGATAGCTGAATGTGATGGTTGTGTGATTAACAGTATGTGTGTGTGTGTGTGTAATTTCCCTTTAGGAGTTTTACCATATTTTTCGCCGTGCCAGGTCTCACGAATTCCGTAATTAATTTATTCTTGTATTTAGATAACATGTTTGTTTTCATTAAATGGATGATATGCCAGCATCGATGCTTATCTTCTTCCTGCGAGTGTTTTAAAGTTGGTAATGATATAGCTACCTTTTGCCATCGCTCAGCTACGCCAAAGGAATATGGGGCGGCCAGTCGGGTGCTGTTGGCAACTCTCCGAGTTGTGGGGGGGGGGGGGGGCATAGAACCGCTACAATTGCATGAATGCAGATTTATATTGTTATAGCCTGTTGATTGTGGAAATTTGTCTACTGTATTGAAACGTCTCTCTTTGTCTTGGCCAGTCATAATTGTGGAGCCATTATTTGTGTACCTTATTCGCAGTCAGTTATTTAAAAAAAATTCTCAGACCTAAAACGTTTTGCTCTGCAATCCGATGCCTTGAACCCCAAACTGTAGTTATGTCTACCCCAGTGTTCGGCCGTTGGCGTAATCCCGGGGAATAAGTGTGGAGAACGCCGTGTTATAGACACAGGATATTGGTATTGTCACCAGAGGGTTGGAGCTTGTCGCTGTAGAAACATAAACATGATAACGACATGTACTCAGGCACGTGCTGTGTGGAAAAGTAAGCTGAGGAAACACTAGGCCAGGGACAGCTTTCCTCCTGAAGTTTTGTCGACGAACTTTTTCGAAAGAAGTGGGATCATATGAAGATCCTCCCCCCCAAACCTACTTGGGGGAGGATCTTCATATGATCTAGCCTGGGGGGGGGGGGGGGGATCTTCATATGATCAAGCCCAGTCGCGCTCATCTGAAGATCCACCCCCCTCTAACCTAACCTCCCCCCAAACCTACTTGGGGGGGGGGAGGATCTTCATATGATCTAGCCTGGGGGGGGGGGGGGGGAGGATCTTCAGTTGGATACTTTGGGGGGGAAGATCTTCATATGATCCAAGAAGTGCTTGGAGTAAAGGTGTGTCTGTCCCTGTTTCCTTTGCCACCATATGGCTAAATGAATCCTACTCAAACTTATGCAAACTCACACATCAACGATTGACACAGTAAATTAATTGTTTCCTTGGTTACGCATTCGGCGACGCAAGAAAGTCTCGTCAAAGTCTTTTAAACATATTAATCACGTGATATACTTCTGGGTATAAATATAGCATGTCCGGTAACATCAGAAGTGGGTGGCCAGCGTCTGCTCGTTGTTTACTGTTTACCCCTTAAATAATTATTGAAGTGTAATCAATATTTGAAGGATGTGATATTAAAAAAATAAATCTACACATTTTATCAATAATCCCACTGTACTTCTGTCTTCGTGAGAACTAGGAAACATCTTTTCGCCCATCAGGGACTGGGAGGTGGGGATGGGACTCAGGTTAATTATAATTAGTAGGTTAGTGCATGATAAAGGGGAAGAACTAATTAATTATTTGATTTAAGAAATAGAACAATATTCGATTGTATCCTGTATCCCTATCATAACTTACCACGGATGCCGACACCCATATACTTTTCTCTGCAGGACAATGAGAGAGAAACACTTTAAGTACGTACGGAAAGCCACTGTCTTGTTTCCTTCACCGCTACACACGACCTACAACTTCAGGAAAATTCCACACAGTTTACCCCAAGCATACACTGAAGAGTCGTGGTTACTCAGAGCTCACCCCCAATTACACTATTTCAATCTCCAATCACAAGTTCTTATTCATAGTATATGGGCCTTCTTTTTGCATTGTGAATGGTCACACATTACCGTGAGCGGAGTCAGTGCCATGGCACCCGAACCCAAGTGACACAGCAGGGTGTCTCTGTCTGGGAACAAAGAATGGTTGGAGTTACTAATTCTGTAGCGTTATGTTTTTGAGGACTAATAAACGCAAGAGCGCCAGAATGTGGGAACGTGTGTTATGGACATGGGTGACCCCTTCACCTTTGGCCCCAGGGATCGCCAAAATCACCCAAAAATACATCAGAACACTGAAATTACGAGTCTTTTTTTTTTGCACAATGTGTTAACATCTTTTTTGTGTGTATTTCTCAAAATAAGCGGGTTTGTGTGTTTCTTTTTTGTGCACTTGTAATATATTTTTTGAGCACTTGTAATATATTTTTGAGCATTCTGGGTGTAGTTTTCTCCACCAGAACACGTCTTACTTCCGCCACCAGCTTGAGCCAACGTCACCTTGGCTAGGGAAGGTCGAATATGTTGACGATAACATGGTGGTCGTTTGACAGTATTTTTTTTTTAATAAATCAAGGTGGAAAACTCCCCGAACTTAACCATTGTTGAAACACGATTCCATTTATGAGAGAGAATCATATGTCATACCCATTATGGAATATACGGACCGCAGGTTGTATGTTGGTGACAGGATCTCTTGACACTCAGTCCACGGAACAGTAGGCTGAGGACAGGAGGACTGTTGCTGTTGACAGCAATAGCTGGCTGGGAGAGTTAACGAACTTTTGGGTGAGAATATACAGTACAGTACAGGCCTTGAACGAACACTAGGAAGCTGACTGTGGATGTATGAGCAATCTATCTAACAAGTAGGCTTGTTCCCGCTAAAGCTGATGAACCCCGGGGTGTTCACACCATACGAGTACAGTATATGACTTTACTTACGGTAACATTACTAAGGAAGCAATATCTGTTAGGAATTGCAATAACACGAAGATGATTATTAATAAACATCACAATTATGATGTGACATACATTAAAAAAAGGTCAACAGTTAGACCGGAAATCTGCCCCAATACGCTTCTCTAGTTGGCGTTATGCTAGATCTTTTGATGATTAGGAGTCAACCAAATCTGGGTCTTTTCTTTTTATTTAAGACGATGAATGTTTCATGTAACTGAAAATGTAAAAACGCACTTAGCTGGTTTATTAGCACGAAAGTAAATTATGTTAGATAGTCGTTAGAAAGTCGTTCCCACAAGATTCTCAAAGTTAGTTTTGCCTTCTTACTGTTGGTATCTACTGTAGTTCATGTAGTCTCGCCATAATTTTGCTGTTAATCGATGTACTGTATTCAGTTAACGAATGATATTCATTTTCCTAACCTTTAAACATTGATGCTGATCATAGTCGTGGTCGCTGGCCTGGAGGACTTGTTGGCAGGCCATCATTACTGATCAACTCCATCTACACAGTGATTACAAAATTGCTTATTGTAACATATAATTTAAAAGCCCTACTTAAGGTTGTTTCTTAAGAGCTCTGCTCTTGCATTGTATGAACAATAAGATTTTTGAATACTGTCTAGAAAAGTGTTTTTATGGGAAGAAAAATGTGGTGTGTGAGCTCTGATGGGTTATTTGTTCTATACCCTCGTATGTATTGTATCAAAATGTCTAAGTGTAGTACACCGTGGAATATTGGAAGCGACCAGCAATGAACGTATACTGTATCTGTATTAACGGTGTATGAGACTGGTGAAGCGTCGCGCTAATAAGCAATTAGTGCTACTGAGATTTCAAGTCAAGTCAGGATTCTGGGATTTACTGAATAGTGCGGAAGTGAATTATCTGGTTAGTGACATAATGGGTGTTCACCTCCACATTACCTTGTGGAACTTTCTGGTGGTGAAGAGCAACCAATCTCCACAACGACGATTTTCACTAAATTGAATTGTTGCCACAGATTGTGGAATCTGTTCGATCTTAGAATCGTGGGTGGCTTTTTTATTCTTATTTATTTATTTTTTTATTTTTACGGGATTAGCCCACCCTGGCACAAGTCACTGGCCTACATCGGGGCCTGGCGGGCGAAAATGTAATAATAATGATAATAATTCCGATAAGTAAATTGTTTAATAAACAATACACAAATAAAAATAATAAAATAATAACTGCAATAGTAATAATAATAATGAACCATAAAAAAAGGTCAAGGGTGAGAAACAATATATGTACAGGTATGTTGTGTGTAAATGAGGCAGAAAGTCAGATCAGGAACCTGAAACTTGGTCACAAATTTCGTGATGCCATTTGGCAGCAGGGTCTACCATTAGACAACACAATATGCTTCCAATATCTTCTCAGGCGGTAGTACCCCCTTGTTTAATAGCTGCTGCAAACCATTCAAACTTAACCTAATCTAATCCAAAGACATACTGATCTTACCTTATTATTTACTTGATTTATATCGGGTTGGTTTGTGTCGTACATAAAGTGATGTTTTATAAGTCACACCAGGTATCCAAGATTGCGCACAAGCCATGGTCGTGCATAGAGTCAGATCAATGGAAACTTGTGGAAGATGCTTTACCTGTGATAGGGACGATGTTACGGTGTGTGTACGGAGTAATTATTATTTTTTGCAAATGTGTACAGTGTATTATTATGGAGGAAGTTGTAAATCTTGGTGTATGGGTAGTCGTTTACCTCGGAGTTACTACGCTTTACCAGCTGTTCGCAGTGGCCTGGGTTTAATGTGATGAGAGGGGGAGGCATCCCGTTCTGGTTTTAACCATGACTAACCCAGCCAAGCATGGAAAATGGCTGTAAAACCTTAATGATAATGTATACATTTATATGTGTATCTGTCTTATAGGTATTGTTCATTTTTTCACGTGTTGCGATACAAACCACCGGTTTACGTCATATGCTTGTAGAGTGACTGACATTAACTGGAAATTTAGCGAGTTACTTTGTTTAGATTTTCACGGAGAATTGAATTTGTTACCGAAATTCAATTTGAGTTACATAAAGGCTTCGTCCTTTATTTTTTCCATTACTTTGCCATGGTTCTGTAGTCGGAATATTTTTCAACGGCCATGATTGTGTGTGCGTGCGCGCTTTGTTATTTTATTGCTGGGTTTATGTCAAATAATGACATGTATTAAAATTTATTCCCATACAAAACCAATTTACTGATAGTAAATCACAACAGACTGATATACTGGAAAGACGAAGGAAGTCAGATTTGATGACAGCCGACGCTACGCCTTTCTTGAGTAATATCGAGGATACTCGACAATCACAGCCACTGTAAGGAGACGGCTTTTGGCGGCGACAAAATCTAATTCCCTCTCAATCTCTGGCAGTGTTGGCTTCGCAAATTGCATTTCAGATTTAGTTACTTTACTCCTACCGCGCCGCTTGTCTCCTGTGAGATACTGTGATGCTGCTGGTAAGTACGCGGGTGGAGACAGTAGTGAGGTGGCGGTGATGAACCAGGACTAACTGTACTGTATAAGGGTGGTTGTGGGAAGAACTCTGCTTGAAGCACGTCAGAGATGTGTTAGTGGTTGTGTGGAAAGAATTTTGATTACAACACATCACAAGTGTGGCAGTTGTGTGTTTAGGAAGAGCAATGATTAAAGTAAGTCACATATTTGTGTGTGGTGTAGTACTGTATAGTGTATATAAATATGTAGTGTACGAATGTGTGTGCGCGCGCGTACGTTTGTATGTGTGTGTGGGGAAGAGGGGTGTAATAACCAGACAGTAGCCCATAGTTTCCATTTCAATAATATTTCTCTGTATCATATTGATTTGTTTTAATTACCAAACTAAATTTTAATTCGCACAGTAAATTAGACGGAAATTCATCTTTAGTTTCATAAAGTGCAAATTACGTCTCTATTGAGTTTGTCTCATAAAACGATATTCAGTACTATATTTTACGTTGTTTCAACAATGAATTCATGTTTACTTTAACACGTGACCTTGTGCTGACACTTGGTATGTGCTATGAAGTTAAAGGTGATAGGTGGTGTTTCGTTTGGGTAAAGGTTAGACATAAACAATACCATGTTGGTTATGTTTGAGTTACTGTATTGACCACTTGTTGCTCTCACCGAAATGTGTCTGAATTGCAAAGGAACTCTTTAATGTATGCTTTCGGCCGCTAGGGTGACTAAACAGTTTATAACCTAACTTAATTTAAGCTAACCATTAGGATGGACCCAGTGTTAATGAATTTTATGTCTGATGGGTCCAAGTCCTCATGTTGGGGCCTATTGCGATTTGGTCCATGTGACATAACAGTTTGTTCGCACTTTTTAATGGACAAGTAGTTTTGTAAAGCTTAAACTGGGTATATACTCTATTTTATATTTGTGGAACTGGGAGTTAAAAAACTTAACCTACCCAGCCTTTGATATCGTCGTGTGTCCAGCAGTGATGATCGTATTGCAGGTTAAGCTGAATAATATTTAGCGAAGCGACTCGTCATATTGGCTTCATTGATTTTATTAGTTTGTAGTAAATTAATGTATCGGTGGTGTGTGTGTGCGTGCGCGTGCGTGCGCTATAGTACTATTTATTATGCGTGAGTTGTAAAATGTGACGACATATCCTTTTATGTTCCGAAATCGGGTGAGCATATACAGTAGTCACCCATTGTCCTTCTGCCCCGTGTATAATGCCTGGTCATGAACATTTTACTAGCTGAGAAATATTAATGAAAGTGTATGAATACAATCTGTATCTTAATAAGAGGATGTCTCGGTTACTAAATTCAGGATGATGCGTCTCTGCAGAACATCCGACCCTTACACGCAATTTTTTTCTGGTCCTTTGTTCTCCGATACCCTAGAACATACTCGTAGTGTCGTCGTCATATCTTAGACCCAATTTGGTTAATCTAGCACTTATTGTATCAGTTGAGACGATGGAATTTTGTTACGTACTGTGCTCAATGAGTTTAACAAACCGAGCAATGATAATTGAGATATTAGTTTCCCTGTTCTGCCAGTGTGAATAGTGTATTTGCCTTGTTACAATTAATGTACATTATGTAAACATTCTACCGCAGTTGTTTTGTAAATAAAGTGTACACAGTTAACAATGTGTCATGTAAGACTTTCGTATTTTTAAGTAAATATATTCTGTAATTAGATTCCTGGTGATCATGATATCAGTGGCAGAAGACTAATGGATCTTGGGATGAAGAAATCCCAGCTGGTACCCGAGCACACAGATCTTAAAGACGAACGTTGGCCGGGAGGGAGTTACCAGGGTGTTGGGTGGGGGGGGGGGGGGTGGTTGTGGAAGACGGTAATGATGGAGATGGTGGTGGGTGAGGTCGTGGAAGATGGTGGTGGGGAGGTTGTGGAAGATGGTGGTGGGGAGGTTGTGGGAGATGGTGGTGGGGAGGTTGTGGGAGATGGTGGTGGGAGAGGTTGTGGATGATGGTGGTGGGGTGGTTGTGGAAGATGGTGGTGGGGTAGGTTGTGGAAGATGGTGGTGGGGTGGTTGTGGATGATGGTGGTGGGGTGGTTGTGGAAGATGGTGGTGGGGTGGATGTGGATGATGGTGGTGGGGTGGTTGTGGAAGATGGTGGTGGGGTGGTTGTGGAAGATGGTGGTGGGGTGGTTGTGGATGATGGTGGTGGGAGAGGTTGTGGATGATGGTGGTGGGGGAGGTTGTGGATGATGGTGGTGGGGTGGTTGTGGAAGATGGTGGTGGGGTAGTTGTGGATGATGGTGGTGGGAGAGGTTGTGGATGATGGTGGTGGGGTGGTTGTGGATGATGGTGGTGGGGGAGGTTGTGGAAGATTGTGGTGGGGTGGTTGTGGATGATGGTGGTGGGAGAGGTTGTGGATGATGGTGGTGGGGAGGTTGTGGATGATGGTGGTGGGGTGGTTGTGGAAGATGGTGGTGGGGTAGTTGTGGATGATGGTGGTGGGAGAGGTTGTGGATGATGGTGGTGGGGTGGTTGTGGATGATGGTGGTGGGGTGGTTGTGGATGATGGTGGTGGGGGAGGTTGTGGAAGATGGTGGTGGGGTTGTTGTGAAAGATGGTGGTGGGGGAGGTTGTGGAAGATGGTGGTGGGGTGGTTGTGGAAGATGGTGGTGGGGAGGTTGTGGATGATGGTGGTGGGGGAGGTTGTGGATGATGGTGGTGGGGGAGGTTGTGGATGATGGTGGTGGGGGAGGTTGTGGAAGATGGTGGTGGGGTGGTTGTGGAAGATGGTGGTGGGGGAGGTTGTGGATGATGGTGGTGGGGTGGTTGTGGAAGATGGTGGTGGGGTGGTTGTGGAAGATGGTGGTGGGGGAGGTTGTGGAAGATGATGGTGGGGGGAGGTTGTGGATGATGGTGGTGGGGGAGGTTGTGGATGATGGTGGTGGGGGAGGTTGTGGATGATGGTGGTGGGGGAGGTTGTGGATGATGGTGGTGGAAGAGGTTGTGGATGATGGTGGTGGAAGAGGTTGTGGAAGATGATGGTGGGGGAGGTCGTGGAAGATGATGGTGGTGAGAGAGGTTGTGGAAGATGGTGGTGGGGTGGTTGTGGAAGATGATGGTGGTGGGGAGGTTGTGGAAGATGATGGTGGTGGGGAGGTTGTGGAAGATGGTGGTGGGGAGGTTGTGGATGATGGTGGTGGGGGAGGTTGTGGATGATGGTGGTGGAAGAGGTTGTGGATGATGGTGGTGGAAGAGGTTGTGGAAGATGATGGTGGGGGAGGTTGTGGAAGATGATGGTGGTGAGAGAGGTTGTGGAAGATGGTGGTGGGGTGGTTGTGGAAGATGATGGTGGTGGGGAGGTTGTGGAAGATGATGGTGGTGGGGAGGTTGTGGAAGATGGTGGTGGGGAGGTTGTGGAAGATGGTGGTGGGGTGGTTGTGGAAGATGGTGGTGGGGTGGTTGTGGAAGATGGTGGTGGGGTGGTTGTGGAAGATGGTGGTGGGAGAGGTTGTGGATGATGGTGGTGGGAGAGGTTGTGGATGATGGTGGTGGGGAGGTTGTGGATGATGGTGGTGGGGAGGTTGTGGATGATGGTGGTGGGGAGGTTGTGGATGATGGTGGTGGAAGAGGTTGTGGATGATGGTGGTGGGGAGGTTGTGGATGATGGTGGTGGGGGAGGTTGTGGATGATGGTGGTGGGGGAGGTTGTGGATGATGGTGGTGGGGGAGGTTGTGGAAGATGGTGGTGGGGTGGTTGTGGAAGATGGTGGTGGGGGAGGTTGTGGATGATGGTGGTGGGGTGGTTGTGGAAGATGGTGGTGGGGGAGGTTGTGGAAGATGGTGGTGGGGGAGGTTGTGGAAGATGGTGGTGGGGTGGTTGTGGAAGATGGTGGTGGGGGAGGTTGTGGATGATGGTGGTGGGGGAGGTTGTGGATGGTGGTGGGGTGGTTGTGGATGATGGTGGTGGGGGAGGTTGTGGATGATGGTGGTGGGGGAGGTTGTGGATGATGGTGGTGGGGGAGGTTGTGGAAGATGGTGGTGGGGAGGTTGTGGAAGATGGTGGTGGGGGAGGTAGTGGAAGATGGTGGTGGGGAGGTTGTGAAAGATGGTGGGGGAGGTTGTGGAAGATGGTGGGGAGGTTGTGGAAGATGGTGGTGGGGAGGTTGTGGAAGATGGTGGTGGGGGAGGTTGTGGAAGATGGTGGTGGGGGAGGTTGTGGAAGATGGTGGTGGGGAGGTTGTGGAAGATGGTGGTGGGGAGGTTGTGGAAGATGGTGGTGGGGAGGTTGTGAAAGATGGTGGTGGGGAGGTTGTAGAAGATCGTGGTGGGAGAGGTGGAAGATGGTGGTGGGGGTGGTTGTGAAAGATGGTGGTGGGAGGTTGTGGATGATGGTGGTGGGGAGGTTGTGGAAGATGGTGGTGGGGGAGGTTGTGAAAGATGGTGGTGGGGAGGTTGTGGAAGATGGTGTGGGAGGTTGTGGAAGATGGTGGTGGGGTGGTTGTGGAAGATGGTGGTGGGGAGGTTGTGAAAGATGGTGAGGAGGTTGTGGAAGATGGTGGGGGAGGTTGTGAAAGATGGTGGGGGAGGTTGTGGAAGATGGTGGTGGGGAGGTTGTGGAAGATGGTGGTGGGGAGGTTGTGGTAGATGGTGGTGGGGAGGTTGTGGAAGATGGTGGGGGAGGTTGTGAAAGATGGTGGGGGAGGTTGTGGAAGATGGTGGTGGGGAGGTTGTGGAAGATGGTGGTGGGGGAGGTTGTGGTAGATGGTGGTGGGGGGAGGTTGTGGTAGATGGTGGTGGGGGAGGTTGTGGAAGATGGTGGGGGAGGTTGTGGAAGATGGTGGGGGAGGTTGTGGAAGATGGTGGTGGGGAGGTGTGGAAGATGGTGGTGGGGAGGTTGTGGAAGATGGTGGTGGGGAGGTTGTGGAAGATGGTGGTGGGGAGGTTGTGGTAGATGGTGGTGGGGGAGGTTGTGGAAGATGGTGGGGGAGGTTGTGAAAGATGGTGGGGGAGGTTGTGGAAGATGGTGGTGGGGTGGTTGTGGAAGATGGTGGTGGGGAGGTGTGGTAGATGGTGGTGGGGGAGGTTGTGGAAGATGGTGGTGAGGAGGTTGTGGAGATGGTGGTGGGGAGGTGTGAAGATGTGGGGGAGGTTGTGGAAGATGGTGGGGGAGGTTGTGGAAGATGGTGGTGGGGGATGTTGTGAAGATGGTGGTGGGGAGGTTGTGAAAGATGGTGGGGTGGTTGTGGAAGATGGTGGGGGGTTGTGGAAGATGGTGGTGGGGAGGTTGTGGAAGATGGTGGTGGGGAGGTTGTGGTAGATGGTGGTGGGGGAGGTTGTGAAAGATGGTGGGGGAGGTTGTGGAAGATGGTGGTGGGGAGGTTGTGGAGAGGTGGTGGTGGGGAGGTTGTGGAAGATGGTGGTGGGGAGGTTGTGGAAGATGGTGGTGGGGAGGTTGTGAAGATGGTGGTGGGGAGGTTGTGGTAGATGGTGGTGGGGGGAGGTTGTGGAAGATGGTGGTGGGGAGGTTGTGGAAGATGGTGGTGGGGGAGGTTGTGGAAGATGGTGGTGGGGGAGGTAGTGGAAGATGGTGGTGGGGGAGGTTGTGGAAGATGGTGGTGGGGAGGTTGTGGAAGATGGTGGTGGGGAGGTTGTGGAAGATGGTGGGGGAGGTTGTGAAAGATGGTGGTGGGGGAGATTGTGGAAGATGGTGGTGGGGTGGTTGTGGAAGATGGTGGTGGGGAGATTGTGGAAGATGGTGGTGGGGAGGTTGTGGAAGATGGTGGTGGGGGAGGTTGTGGAAGATGGTGGGGGAGGTTGTGAAAGATGGTGGTGGGGGAGATTGTGGAAGATGGTGGTGGGGAGGTTGTGGAAGATGGTGGTGGGGGAGGTTGTGGAAGATGGTGGTGGGGGAGGTTGTGGAAGATGGTGGTGGGGAGGTTGTGAAAGATGGTGGTGGGGAGGTTGTGGAAGATGGTGGTGGGGGAGGTTGTGAAAGATGGTGTTGGGGAGGTTGTGGAAGATGGTGGTGGGGAGGTTGTGGTAGATGGTGGTGGGGAGGTTGTGGATGATGGTGGTGGGAGAGGTTGTGGATGATGGTGGTGGGAGAGGTTGTGGGGAGGTTGTGGAAGATGGTGGTGGGGAGGTTGTGAAAGATGGTGGTGGGGGAGGTTGTGGAAGATGGTGGGGGAGGTTGTGGAAGATGGTGGTGGGGAGGTTGTGGATGATGGTGGTGGGAGAGGTTGTGGATGATGGTGGTGGGAGAGGTTGTGGGGAGGTTGTGGAAGATGGTGGTGGGGAGGTTGTGAAAGATGGTGGTGGGGGAGGTTGTGGAAGATGGTGGTGGGGAGGTTGTGGTAGATGGTGGTGGGGGGAGGTTGTGGAAGATGGTGGTGGGGAGGTTGTGGAAGATGGTGGTGGGGGAGGTTGTGGAAGATGGTGGTGGGGGAGGTTGTGGAAGATGGTGGTGGGGGAGGTTGTGGAAGATGGTGGTGGGGAGGTTGTGGAAGATGGTGGTGGGGGAGGTTGTGGAAGATGGTGGTGGGGTGGTTGTGGAAGATGGTGGTGGGGAGGTTGTGAAAGATGGTGGTGGGGAGGTTGTGGAAGATGGTGGTGGGGGAGGTTGTGGAAGATGGTGGGGGAGGTTGTGAAAGATGGTGGTGGGGAGGTTGTGAAAGATGGTGGTGGGGAGGTTGTGGAAGATGGTGGTGGGAGAGGTAGTGGAAGATGGTGGTAGGGGAGGTTGTGGAAAATGGTGGTGGGAGAGGTAGTGGAAGATTGTGGTTGGGGGAGGGGGTATAACTAGTCTACTACACTTCATATTTGACAGATGTCTTTTTTTTTTACGTTTAATTCAAACGAGGTGGTGGATATAACTAAAGTTTTAGGAAGTGAAGGTTTTAAGAGGCACTCTGGTGTGAGACGCTGCCTCAGCCAGATTAGGGATATTGATCATCACTGTAATGTATTAATGTTACCCTCACTGGCCCTTTCTACTTTGCATATTTTCCTGAAATTTTCATTTTTACATAATAATCTATTCGACGCTGCCACTGATGACCCGAGCCGATGGGGTAGTAAATTATTTATATGCTTTCATTTTTTTTTGTTTGAGAGAGGGCACAGCGGCAAAGACGTATGTAGATGTGAGCAGCTGAGTAAGGATAACTGATAATATTGTTAAACGCCCATATAGTTATTAATGCTAATCTGCTATCAGTAGCGGGCAGCTACTTAAATTTATTTGAGATTTTCTACCATGTATTACACACGTCTTGTGGGCGTTGTCTTGCCCGGTAAGTGGTGGTGGGGCTGTGTCGACCACACAGATGTGTGTATGACCGTCCACAGAGTATTGTATCTCGGTTTAGTGTGAGTGATGTGCTATCTAGTGTCAGGACTCCTGGTTACACTATCGTATGTTTTACTGGAGTAAAGGTAGGATTTTTATTTATTTGAAATATTTGTTGCATGCTTCATAGAGGGAAATAATATTTGAGTTCCTGTTTATTTTAGATGTTTAATTTGTCAGTGTTAACAAACACCTGTGTTCTGCTCGAAAATTTTGCAATACGCATCTTTAAGAAATAACAGTTTAAAAACTTAACCAGGAGTCACCAAAACTGATGAAAGTGGAAGGTGAGAGTAACAAGAGAGTTTGGTCTCTTAATTTTTAATTGCTGATAGAATGGTGTAATTATTAACCTTGCTTCTCGCTTCGAGACCTTAGTTGTTGAAGCACAGTAATTACATTATAACAAGAAGGTGAAGGTTGCGTCCTTTCCCAACGAAATTTATATTGATACAATTTGTAACAAGATCCTAGAAATAGATTCGGGATCTTATACATAGAATTATTCTTATCTTCAATATTTGTTTCGTCTATTTATTCACTAGTATAGTTGTGGAACAATGATTTCACCGAAAATCAAGTAGCTATTTATTCATGAAATGAAGAAATACCAATATAAGATGGATCGTTTGTTTTTCAATGCCTGTAAGTAAAGTGTTCGTTTGTAGCTAAGTTAATTAAACCATAAAATTTTGTATATATCAATATAAATAATTGTGAACCAGGTTGTGTCACTGAACAACTCGGAGGTGGACATTAAAAGAGTACAGTTGGCTGGGTCGCTGCAATACGGATTTAGTAGACATTCTGCCACAGCAATTTTGCTCAACTTTTATATAGGGTCCGTTGGTCACGGCTTGAAGGGGAGCGGCTATTAAGGCAAGCCTAGTAAAGGGGATGTGGAGAGGAATGTGGGGCACTGTGTTGTTGATTCCTGGGTAAACGCCGCCACTTGTTACTCTCTTCCTATTGACCATATTCTATCGTTGACAATCGGCTGTGCTCGATCAGTGATACGAAAGGTTAATATTATTATTTTTCTCTTGAAAGCTTCTGTCCTCTACTATGTAGGGTAGTATACAGCCTCCCATTATTCGTAGGCATTTCATCTTTCAGTTCCCTAAGTTTTTATTGTTTGTTTTTTTATTTATTTATTATTTTTTTTTGCACAGAGATTAGCCCACCCGGGCACAGGTCACTGACCCACATCGGGGCTTGGGTGGCAAAAACATTTTAATAATAATAATAATAATGTAGTAATAATAATAATTAAAAAATCTTAATAAATAAAATTTATAATGAAAATAATATAATAATAATAATAATAATAATAATAATAATAATAATAATAAAGAATCATAAGAAATACAAAAATGAAAAAAAAAAGAAAAAAAAGAAAAGAAAAAACGATTTAGAATGAGAAACGATATACCTGTATGTATGTATGTTGTGTTGTCAAAGTAAGAGAAACAATTGAGACCCTGCAATTGTGTGTAAATGGGGCAGAAAGTCAGATCAGTCACCTGGGACTTGGTCACAGTATGGTGGTTACATATATTTTCGTATGTTAAATAGATTTTCATATGTTAAACCCTAATAAATTGGTGATCTCTTGCAACTGAAGCGAGGAATGTATGACTATACTGTACATAGTTGTAATTAGAAGGTTACCATTTCTTACGGCTGTGGTGGAAGGAAGAATAATGCCCGAGTTTAGATGTTGTTGAATGCTTTGCTTAAGTAATTCCTTGTGCCGCAATGATTTTTGTAGCTCTAAGTTAAATTGCCCAACTGGAAGAGCTATGAATATAAATTAGCTTTGCTGGTGGAAAGGGATTTACGAAACAGAAGAAACTGCAAACACAGAACAAACAAGAATTGGTGTGAGAATATATGATGCTGCTCCACCACCTATAGTGTGGGTTATATGCTGTTGCTTCACCATCACCTATGGTGTGATATGATGTTGCTACACCATCACCTATGGTGTGTGATATATGATGCTGCTACACCATCACCTATGGTGTGTGATATATGATGTTACACCATCACCTATGGTGTGTGATATATGATGCTACACCATCACCTATGGTGTGTGATATATGATGTTGCTTCACCATCACCTATGGTGTGTGATATATGATGTTGCTTCACCATCACCTATGGTGTGATATATGATGCTGCTACACCATCACCTATGGTATGTGATATATGATGTTGCTTCACCATCACCTATGGTGTGATATGATGCTACACCATCACCTATTGTGTGTGATATATGATGTTGCTACACCATCACCTATGGTGTGTGATATATGATGTTGCTTCACCATCACTTATGGTTTGGGATGTATGATGTTGCTACACCATCACCTATGGTGTGTGATATATGATGTTGCTACACCATCACCTATGGGGTGGGATGTATGATGTTGCTACACCATCACCTATGGTGTATGATATATGATGTTGCTATACCTTCACCTATGGTGTGGGATGTATGATGTTGCTACACCATCACCTATGGTGTGTGATAAATGATGCTGCTACACCATCACCCATGGTGTGGGATGTATGATGTTGCTACACCATCACCATCTATGAATATTGAAGAGATTGAAATTCAGATTACTTAGTTACCTCTAGTTACAACCTTTTAATTTACATGGAAATTTACTATAGAAAATTCTATATCAGTAGTTTGAAATAATTTTTTTTGTTTTTATTTTTAATAAAATATTAAATGTTCATTTAATTAAAGTCGCTCTTTAACTCGGTGAATGTTAAAATAACTGAAATAGATTTTTTTTCTTGCATCTAATTTTTCTAAATCTGTGAAATAGAAAATATTTAATAGATTGACGGCTAAGGATGTTAAAGTGGTTGAAATTCGGAATATTTAAGTTTATAATTGTCAGTGAACGAGCCAAGAAACTTCCTGGTAAAAATATACCGTACCGTTGTTAGTTTTAATAAAACGTCCCCAACAGAGTGCTTTAAGCCCCAGTGTCCCAGTCAAACTCTTCATTAGTGTGCCTAATTTTGTTTCAATTAGTCGCCATTAAGAAGGGGACGAGTGGAACGAGTTTGTGAGAGACGGTGTAATTGACCTCAGTAGGGATTGGGTGGAGGGGAGGACAAGAATGTGCCAGGTTGATGAGTGAGGCGAGGGATGATGCTAGAGAGGGGAGGGGAGACTGAGGGAAAGTCTTGGCTTAAGGTTATTTTAGAGGGGAGAGAGACAGGGTGAGGGTAAGTCTTGGCTTAAGGTTAAAACTCAGGGTGGGTGTTATTTGGTTATTGGTTGAGAGAGAGGTGCGGTATATTATTATTATTACTTTTACTATTATTGTAAATTTGTAAGCGTAAAAGGAACCATTGTGGTAAACAGTGGGTAGAATTGCTAATGACTCAGGAAAGAACGCGATTTAAAACAAACGACGAGAGGAAAGAAATTAAGCTTAGAGGGAGTTTAGAAAGATGGGGAGAGGAAGGACAGAAACGATTAGAGGAAGGAGAGATGAAGGGTAAACCGGGGAAATGAAAGGGAGAAAATTTTGAAGGTAAGAAAACTGTAGGGAAGAGGAAAGCGAAGAGTGGGACGATAAGGGATACCTTTATAGGAGAGCGGTGAAAAGTGTGGAGGGGAGGGGAGAGAGTGACGAGCTGTTTGGCGTGGCTAAATGTAATAAATGTTGGGCCACGAGGAGTGCCATGAGTTACTGGACAGGCCAGTGAGTGGGTAAGAGGAGAGCATATGTATAGGTGTAGGTTTAGTAATAATAGTGCCTTAACTAAATGATCGTCAAATAAAGTTAAAGAAAAAAAAAGATACATATGACCATATTAGTAGCGGCTTGGCCCCAAGTTGACCGTGCTTGTGGCGATGTCACGTTCCCAGGAGTGTCTCCATAAGTACCCCCCCCCCCCCCTCCCTCCTCACTCACCGTGTGCCACGCTTGGTCCTCCCGCACTTTGGTTGGTATGGACGACCAGCTGGGCCTCTGGCTGAACTTGATGGATCCCTGACAAACTTTGTACACTATTACCCTTCCACTTGTGGTAGGGAGAGATGTTGTATGTTTCTGTCTTTGTACGGATAGATTTAAATCAAAACTGGAAGACCGCGGATACAAGAGAGAGTTCTTTCAATATGACATTTAAATGTTCATCTTTTCGTCATATTGTCCATGAATAACTGTGCCCTACTCAATTTTACGATTGATAGTGTATAACTTTTACACAGAATTCTTTATCAGGTATAGTCTTCCTTGTTATTTGTACTGAGACACAAGTGTCCCAGGTGTAATTATATCCGACCTATTCGAAAATTAATTTAGGGAGTAGCTAATGAAACTTGGGAATTGTAACTTGATGCAAGAGTAAGACGTGTTTCCAGCTTCCTGCTGTTCGGCTCGTCTACGGTCACAATGACGACAATGAAGGAACCTAATGTTTTAACAGGATTTCGAGTCATTTGACTTATAGTCTCTTAAGTAATTTGAGTTAAGTTTTTAGCGGAACGATACACTTAATGTTTTTACCCGCTCTTTTTTGAGGCGCTACATACAGATGTGTACCTCTATGTTTGGAATGTTATTTCCTGCAAAACACGAGACTCCTTAATCGAGCTTGCTTTAAAGAATGAGGCAATTACGAGCTTTTTTTTATTAAACGGCAGCCAAATTTATTCCGATTTGTGGAAACATACATTCAATTAAAAAATAAACAAAACCAGCGCTATTTTTTCATTTGTAATGTTGTTTAATATTTAGACATGCATAGGCTGGTGTGTGAGTGAAGGTGTTAAACAAATTTAGCGACTCATTGGCTTGCATCTGTGTCTGTCAGGCCACGAACCAGTTTGTCCAGCAAACGTCCTGGTGTATAAGAGATGACGACAGTAAAGTAATTTTTGCTTCGGTAACGATACCACCATATTGCTAGTGTAGCTACGAACTGTACTGTACCTGTAAATGGACTAGTATTGTAGGGTTCATCGGTCACATGATTGATTCTACTCCAGTAATTATATCATAATTATGTAGACATGTACTCCAGTAATAATTCTATTATATGTAGACATCGACTTCTATTATCACTCAAAAGAAAATTATTGTTGCATCTGCAGGTGTAACATTCAACGGGTAATCTTGCAATATTCCCAAGATGATCATAAGCGTTGATACCTCCATCTCCACTGATGATTCCGGGAAATGTGTGGTCGTTTGGAATAGAAAAGTAAAGCAAGAGACTTGGTTCCAGGAGACAATTACAGTAGTGTGTGTGTGGGGGGGGGGGGGGGGTGTTACTGGCTGGCTTTATCGTATATAACTCACAATCGTATTAAATGAGTCACAACCGAAGTAACAGGGAGATGAATCATAATCTCTCTCTGAGAATAGTTTCTCGGTGTTCCAGTTGTCCATAATCGTTGTTTATGACCCTGCCCACAACTGAAGGGTATTAGGGTATTGTTTTTGTGTCCCCTTTAACTCCCCTAAAATAACTCATGAATGGGTTTGTGGCAGGGTTTTTGTTTTCATTTATTATTTTGGTTTTATTAAGTCAAGAATTTTTAACACATTTTATAACTTTAATATGCTATTAATCATAACCATTACATGGGAATGGTTTCGCAATTATTTATACCCTTTTCCATAAAAAAAAATCACCGTGGAAAGGACAAATTTGAAGAAAACAAAAACAAGCTTTGATCAGTCATCCAAACTCATCCTACACACTTAAAGGTGGAAATTAAGTTTTAAGATCATCCTGATGCACGAGAGAAAATATTCTACTTTACGTTTGCAGCTGAAATTTTTAAATAATTCATTTAGTACAGTTAGAGAGTGGGGGGGGGGGGGGGTGCTGGCTCGCTGTATAATACGTGATATGTTAAGAGAAAGGTGACGGACCACACCAAAAGGAAATATAATTATACAGTAACACTAAATTACCAAAAAGGCCGAGAACAATGACAGTTGTAATAAACAGCAGTAGGAGCTGAACATACAGTATTTGACACAGCAGGAGGTAGGAGTAAGACTGGTAGGACCATTAAAATATGTGGGAATTAATTTTTCGTCTGGGTACATGACTTCAAGATGCTGTGTTAAGAAGGTAACCATATTATAAAGTAGGTTGTATCTATATGCCTTGTCATGGTTTCAAATTTAATTTTAAAATTTAATGGTGACAGTCCTTTTAGTATCAGCGTTGATGGAAATTTACTATAAATCCTTAAAACGATTTGGGGAAAACTTATACAAACTGCGAGAACGGCAGATTAAGTAAAAATACCCCCACATTTGTATTTTTTTTTATTATTAATACGTGTTTTAAACCTTTGGTTTGATCAACATGTGAAAAAAATCTCATGATAAATTGTTGGTGTAAATCTCGTCAAAATTGCCCGTGTTGCCATGGTAACGGATTGATAACAGGATTTTTCGGGGATTAATGATGATGACGAGTCTCCAATGATGACTCCATTAATTTACAGTATAACAGCGTCACCAGTTTAATATACTGTTTACCCTGCCATGGTAATGGTTCGTGGGCAGGGTTTGTAACCACTCGGATGGTGATTATGTTTGTTTGAGTTCTAGTCAAGTAGCCTTTGGTCACTGGTTCACTTTATGTTGTTGGGAATAGGGGATACATTATCAAATAAGGTTAAGGTTATCACACCTTACATCATTTTGTATTTGAAGCGGAAATAGTGTCAAGAGCATCCAGCAATTATTTTTATTTCATGGTAACTAGGACATTGTTTATAGTGGGGATTAAAGTAGGTGGTTGGTTGTGGTCACGTGGTAGTTGTTTATAGTGGGGATTAAAGGTTGTACTCGGTACTACTCACGTGGTAGTTGTTTATAGTGGGGATTAAAGGTTGTACTCGGTACTACTCACGTGGTAGTTGTTTATAGTGGGGATTAAAGTAGGTGGGTGGCTGTACTCGCGTGGTAGTCACCTGATACTTGTTAAATCCAGTTAAAACTTGATGTCCCAGGACTGGGTCGCTGATGACCCAGTTAACGTGGCTTCATTACACATATTAAACCGTAATTGGCCTCCTCTCAACGCCGCTGAGATACTTCTGCCAGTCATTGTTATCCTCACTAAGCCACCGAGGTGTTGTTTATTGCTGGGCATTGAGGTGCGTTGTAGTTAACAGCAAAGTTACTAATATTAGTGGACAAAGTCCTAATATCCAGCCGGATGATCTTTTCAAAATGTTTTCCATCACAACCTCGGGATTCCGAGGTTGGAGGGTCATTGGTAGATGTTAAATTAAAACAAGTATGGTAAATTTAACGGGCAAGGTGCAGTCACTTGTGTATCGTGTCCTGGATTTGCATAACAAGCTTAACGGGGATATTAATAACATAATTAAAAACGAACTTTAATTTCCCGTTTGCACTACGTTAATGTCAGTTCTCGTATATCATATTCCTTAATTTTGAAACTCATTAGCTTTCAGATTTCGTGGTATTGTAATTATAGTAGGTGTTAGGTTCTCCATGTTCAATTTACTCCCAAATGCTGGATGACGTAGTCCCAGTATCTTGCTTCATACTACTATATTACAACCTTCTTTAACATGGTTCCCACCAAAAGTTTTGAAGTGCCAAAGAGGATTGAAGGAGGCAGGGCGTTGTGATATCATTAAACTCGCGACACACAACAACGTGTGGGTGATAGAAATTGTATTAATACTACTACTAATAATATTAATATTTATTCAGTAAAATCGTCTCACAAGTTTACACTTAGTTTATCATGTATATAGAATATGGAGGCATACAACTCATAATGCAGGTATACAGTGTATTTCCGATATAACAGTACCTCATTCTTACTGTAAGTACGCTCTGTATATAATTTCAAGTTATGGGAGGTTAGTTATTTTAAATTATCATGATTGACTGGAAGCTAAGTAAACTTGGTTTACAGAAGGTACATTTGCCAGGTGACAATCGGTGACCTTTTTTCTTTTTATAATGCTACGTTCAGACAATTTTCACTTGACCTTGCAACCAAAGAGAAATGGTAAGTTAAGGGGGTTCTCTTTAAAGAGATTTGATGCAGTTAATTTCCTTTGCTATGTTGCGCAACTGGGCGAACTGGGCAGACATTCTCATAACACATCTTTTCTACTTGTCAAATTTGGAGTAAAAATTTAGGCTCCATCAACTCGCTGAAATCCCAAGTTTCATTTGAATATGACATCTGGGGGACAGTTTTCTAAAGGGGTAGAAGAGTTATACTTGTCCCTGCTCATAGATCTCCAACTATAAAGGTGTACAGTACCATCTCAGATCACACACACAAACACACACACACATCTATTATAGACTAGTCCACAGTAGTTATAAATATCAAATACCCCGGTACCAGATGTGTTCTTAGGGTACTGGTATGTAATAATTCCAGATGTTTATATGTAAAGATAAAAGAAAAGTCTTTGGACTAACGGGTATCGCTTGAAGTTATTATGATATAAACTACGATATCTTGCTAATTTAGGGTTGAAATGTGATTTTAACTATTGTTTGGGCTTAGGCATTTTGTTTGACCTTGACCTTCCACCTGTCACGACGTAGGGCATGAGGTGTCCAGCTATGACCGCGGAAGATGCTTCCTGAAAACTTAAACTTAAAAGAAAGACACTAGGAACCGTTTGAACGGAAGATAGTTAACAAACATGAAAGTGGGTCCTTTAGGGTTGACGACCCATTAGGAGCGGTGTGGATAGTAGAGCACACTGAAGGCTAAGGGTGCACAAGAGACAGCATGATAAGCACTGCGCTCTTAAGTACTTTATAGCTCGATCGACTGGGAGGTCCCCATTCAGTGACCGGCCGTGGTACTACAGTACATGTATTGTAAAAGGCGTCCGCATCCCAATAGATAAACATACAGGTACTCAACCAAAAAATTCTCCGGCACATACAATTTAATTCATCACTAAAATGCATACGTGCATTTGACAAATACATTTGCTATTTTAAATTTAATTTATTATTTTGAAATATTTATAATAAGAAATTTTTTTAAAATAGGTGATCAAATTGGCTTCATTCCTAATAGGCTTCAGCGTAGCCTACCGATGGGGATTGGAACTGTAGATCTGGTGTACAATCTTAATGGTTAGGCTAGGAAGGCTATGTTGGGGCTCACCACCGAAAAAGAAAAAAAAACTTGTATCCCGCCATGATGTGAATGATGCCGTGTACGTGCTCTCCGCCAAATGTGGTATTATGAGTAGCGTAATTAAATAGCGATTACGTGGGAGCCGTAATGGTTATTGGGGTTATGGTCCGTGAAAAACAAATATTAACAAAAAGCTTCCAACAACAGCTCTTACGGAATGGAACACCCAAGGACACGCTCCTCATTTTACTTCTTTTGTTTTACTTATTCTGTACCCATCTTTTCTTTTTCTCTGAGCAGACTTTATTATTTTCGTGTTTATTTACTGTTAACATGTAACTTAAGGGGTTTTATGGTCTGAAGCAGCACCTTCATCTTTGACATTGGTTTACTGCTGCTTGGATCGAAACCTCTAAAATTTAAGGAATGTTGTTTGTCTCAAAAGAATGTTGAAATATTCAAACTTAACGAATTAAGGTAAGGGTTGGCGACCATGGCTTTCCTCTACATACATTTTGAGGCGTCTTTACTAATTCTCTTGCGTCTTGCATGTTTCCTTTGGCCATCCTACCCTCAGTTTTACCCATTAATATCTTTACCATTATCCCCTTATCCTTAATTACATGACCACGGCGTCTCGTTTTCCTTTTGTCTATAGTTTCGGCACTTATCTGGTTTTTAATTTGTTTTTCTCTTAGTGATTTTTAGCCTTTTCCCGTAGTCCCATATTTCAGTCCTCTTGATTTGTCCACTGGAGTCGACGCTTCTGACCCATTCAAGACTACGGGCGATATGTTGCATTTCAGCAACCTTTATCTTAAGTTTGCATTAAAGTTTCTTTGTAACAGATCTCTTAGTATTTCTTGCTGATTTTGTTTGACCCATTTCTCTTTCATCTACCATTACGGCATAATGTTGCTCGCCAAATACACAGAATTTTTCCAACTGAAAACGTTTCATGTTGCCTACCATAATTTGTTTTTACGGGGTTATATTTTATTTTTATTAATTTTTTGTTGGAAACAGCCATTACTTGTCTTTTATCATTTGCTTCAAGACCCTGTCCTTGTAACGCCTCTTCAATATCAGCAGAGGAGTAATATTGTCTACATACTGAATATTTGATATTAATTAACCATCAGCTTTTATTTCTTCAACTCTTCTTACAACTCATGATAGTAAAGATAATTTAGAATTCTAATATCTACACCAGATAAACGATTTTCATGAACCTCGAAAGCCCTCTTAACTTAAAATTCTCGTACCAAAGTTACCTTCGCTAGTTACTCCCCCTTCTAAATTAATTCTGATCTTCAGATAACTCACCAATTATTCTAGTTATTATTTTTTAAATTATATAAATAATAAACCTTTTGCATGGAAAGTGTATTAAGATAATTTTCCGAAGTTTGGTGCACTCCCATTTTTAATGTATGTTCTGGTCATGGATAATTGGTTATCCACCTGGGAATACTTTAATGTGACATTGTGGTGCAGAATTCTATGCGTATGTAATCTTCACCACTCTCACACTTGGAACTAGAGTGAAGGCTGGTCACACTGCACTGGGGCATCACTCTGGTTCTGTTGAGTGTTGTCATTACTTCCTGTTAGATACATTAGGAGTAGCGAATGATATACGTTTGTGTTTATCTCAGTGTTAATGTTAAAAGTAAACACGTAGCACCGTTTTATATTTATTATAAAAATATCACAGTGCTGGGTTTATGTACGGATTAACTAACACGGTCATAGTGCTCCCCTGAAATTTGTCGTTCCCAGCTGTTCCAGAATTTTTCCCCGACTGTACGTGTTAGAAATTTTTTATTTATCTATTTTTTATTTTTTTCGCAAGTAAAAGACAAATGGCGGTACTTGTTTATGTGATAATGTAACACTTTATCCACACTAACTTTGTCTAACATTGTTAATCTTACAGGTAAATTTACTAGGCAGTACTATAAGTTGTTATGACTGACAACCGATGTTTAGGGGAGGGCATACTGGATTGCCCTGTCGAGTCTGTCTGTCCCTCACGCAGTCAGGTCTGCAGTTTGTTAAAAAAGAAGATAATTTTCGTGAAACTTGACATATTTGTTGCTCATTGAACATAACGTTCTGTAATTTTCTTTTGTGCAATATTTGATGTGTTATAAATGTACAGAAGAATATGAGTTTTATCGTGTGTGCCGTATTGCCTTGCCTGGCGTTTTTTTTTTCCCCATCATCATGGTCACATACTTCAGCCTTTGTTCCTGTGTCGTTTGTTTTCATTTCAGTTATGTGACCTATAGGTCTTGAAGGACACATGTAATCAAGAGAGAAAATATAAGTGCTCGTTTAGTAAAGTTTGGTGTAGGTGCACCTGTCAGTCATCGTCTTGTTCACGTTGTGTTTGAAAGGTTACCCAATCAAGACTGTCCAATATTTGGGCCCAGCCAGAGACGTCATAGTTTAATTACGCGGCAACCAATCATGTGCGGGCAACAACGTCGCCACCGCCACTGCTGCTGTCCCGACTGGTGATCACTCGTTCCATTTTCTTGATTGGTTCCTTAATTGGAGCGAGATTTAAGGTGGATCAACTTCAAGGTATTATTACACATAAGGGAACTTGTATAGCTTCAGTGTCGTTCCCAGTTGTTACAGTGCCGGAATGTTTGCAGTGTTTATATTTTTGTTTCAGTGTGTCACAGTTGAATTGACACAGGATCATATTTTTTGCTGTTATTCATTTATATGAATACCTCTCCTGGCTGAAAGATTTAGGGAATATATTTTCCCTCTGCTTCAGCCTTCCTACTCCCCATACTCTCACTGCACTCGACTCCTGCACGCCAACCACTCGTCATTTTCGCTGATGATGGCCATTGCATGATCACCCTTGCTTGTGTTTTTTCGTCACGAATGGATGGGATGGTTTCTTTTTAGTTGATTATTTTTAATTATTTTGTCTTTTGTGTTATGGGGTACTAATAAAGCTTGGTAAAAATTAGACTATGTAAATTTTCACGCCGGTTCTAAACCTGCATAAATTGGGGAGGGTTGAGCACAGGGCGGTCACTCCTTTCCCGTAAATAATGTACGAGTTATCGGTCGGAATTTTTTCGTAAGATGGCAAGTCAATGGGTAAAGAAAACGCCTAAATTCACCATGGTAATGATATTTTAAAATAAATTGGGCCGAAAAGTGTAAAAAATAAGGGTTACCGTTGCTAAAAAGTCACGTGACTGAAAGGCTGATTGGTTGTGACGTCACAGGCTGGCTAGAGCCGCCGAGCAGGAGCCTCCAGGTTGCCGGCTGTGGTGTCTGTGTTGTTACCAGCAGAAATACAGGACTTGTGGCCATATACAATGTTGATATATACAGGCATACCTTACTTTTAGGTTAAAATAAATTACTGCTCAAGTATCATCGTGTGTATTTACTTGCTGGGTGCCAAAATGACGCAAAAGACCGAAAACTCCATCATGGAAGTTTTCGTCATTGATGTCTATATTTAATGTTGTGGAAGGACTAGGGACGACCATGGCCAGGGGATGGGCTAGAGATGATCAGATGACAGATGTAAGTTAACGTTCTTCATCGCTGAATGGCGGAGTTCTTGATAATACTCTACAATCATAATGACATCTACTTTGGGTAAATTTCTTTCATCTGTCCTGATGAATCCTGGAAGTCGTTGTCCAACCTTCTCGGCTGATCGGCTCTGTAAATAAATATTATATAATTAATTGTGCTTTACTGTGCAACACAGTAATGCTGTATCGAATATATAAATATTACTAAGCACATTATCTAATTCAATGGATATTAGCTGCCCATACTACAAGTTTGTACTTAAAACATTCTAAACAATATTGGTATAATTTTGGTTTTGGTCATCTGGTGAACCTTATGATTCTAACTATGGGATTAAGTACTTTAAACAATAAGACACATTATCTCTACGGGATTTCTGTTACAAAACATTTTTCGATCGCATAAAAAATACAGGTCATAGGTTAGGTTAGGGTATGAGGAGTTATAAGAGGGTAACTCAAAACTAGTGATTTCCGATAGAAATGAAGGTCAAAATCGTTCATAACACATCGCAAACCATCAGGAAAAAAACCCAGTCTGCATGTCTATGTACAGGGATGGCCAAAACTTAAAATTTACCCAATATAGCCTATCTCGAATCTAAACATCCAAATACTTACGGTAGTTAAAGTAAAAATTTACCCATTAATTAATATAAATGGTGATATATCCCAATGTATTCTCAAAACGAAGTCCAGAAAATGTCATAACTTCTAAATTGACTCGTATCTCCATCTAGTACTGATATACTTTGTTAATGCACTGGAAAAAAAAAGTCTTCCCTGACAGCTGAGTTGTGTGCACATGGGAGTGTTTTATGTCCATACGCTGCTCTTCACGGCTGATGTCTTCACTTACGAAATGTCCATGACTTAAAAAAAAAAACACTTAAAAACTTACCTGAACGTGGCATTTGGGGCCTTTGTACTACCCGACTGCAGCGGTGAGTTTGTTGGAGAACGTCGTCTGCTGGGAAACTGGTGACGTCATTGCAAATGGCGGCCCGGTTTCTAGAGAAATAAACTTATCTATACTATTGTAGCAAGACTTTAAACTTTTTTTTTACACATTATATATACCGTATCACTCTACGAACGTGGCAGAGTGCATTTCTTGTGTTTACTCAGAACCGACAACTCGTCCATTAACAGTTACTGCAGCTAACAATATGCCCCGGAATGACAAGTTTACTACCTGGTACGAAGTGGATAAATAACTTGGACACTCCCTTTAAAAAACTGGTTCCTGAAATTAACAGCTTATCGTGCTGGGTGTGCAAGAAATGTGATTGAAGATGATAGTAAAGCACAAAAGAGACGTATAAATATTCATGGAAATAAAGTGACCTGGAGTTGGATTTTGTATATTACTAAAAATATATATATATTTTTTTACGGGGATTAGCCTGATTAGAAATGTTCCAATCACTGAACGAGAGATTGGTTTAGTTAAGTGTGAACTGATTATGGTTAAAACATTCAGCTGCGTATGTCCCAACAGAAGTATATGGAGATGAGAACATGTACAATTTAACTGGTTACTAGAAATTGTAATTAGGTATATGAATGTAGAAATTTAGCTACTGAAAAAATACAGTGCATATAAATCCAAATGACGCAAAACAAGACTTGTATCATTAACTTTGTGAATAGAGCAGAAATTTGTGGAAGAATTTTACCAAACAGGCCGTGTCATACCAAAGGCTACGTTAGCTACACTACGCACGTGTTACTTATCTAATGCAGTGGTTTTTAAATTAGGTAACTCACCGGTAAGAGTTACTATCAGAGTACATGTATTCACAAAGACCCGAAGGTCATCACATGTAAGAAAAGAAAAGTTATGGAAGGAGAAGAGGAATGACGGCATCAAACGCAGGCGTGGAAGAGATGGAGTTGAGGATGTAGAGAAATGTGGAGGTGGGAACCCAAGACAATGGGTGGAACTGACAGGGCAGCCGCTTGAATGGAGGGAACTGGTATGAGCGAAGATGGAACTACGTCAAGCCCGAGACCACGGGCATGAGAGTCATTTTGCATATACCTTGTATATTGTGGTCCTAATGTTATGTAACTAGCTGTAAGTGAAATGTCACCACACACACACACACACTGACTCTCTCGGCTCTCTCTGACCATCATCACGACCTCATCTGCAAATTTGGTGAGAAGCTTCTGCATCATCCTCGACACCGGCTCCTACTACCACCCGAGATCCCTCGTTCGAGAATTGCTGTTTGACACCACAACCGCATCCTGCCCATACGAGCACGAACTGATTTCAAAAGAACAGCCCAGTCCCAACCATTGTAAAAATTATCAATAACTTGTAATCAACCAGTGTATTCACTCCCAGTCAATCTTGCCATTTTACACTGTCACTATGTTGAAATGCGCTGTAGTATGACCCCACCTAGTCATATATCATATTTGTATCACATATGTTACTTGTACTTTATTTGTAAATCAAGTGACCCATTCCCCAATTATGCAACTATATTTTCAGCCTTCCGGCTGCCATGTTCTTTCAATAACCGTTAATTATTATTATTATTATTATTATTATTTTTATTATCACACACAGACGAGAATCGCTGTCTAGGGTCGAAG
Organism: Homarus gammarus; assembly: GCA_958450375.1. Classification (NCBI taxonomy): domain Eukaryota; kingdom Metazoa; phylum Arthropoda; class Malacostraca; order Decapoda; family Nephropidae; genus Homarus; species Homarus gammarus. The sequence goes on along the minus strand of CAUDMG010001725.1, from coordinate 558,620 downwards.
TATTTTATTATTAATATTTTCCAGAAAAAAAAATAAAACTTAAATAGTTTGTTATATTAAGCTGCTAATGTTGAAACTACAGTATTATGATTTTCATATCCGCCGCAAACATGTGCACACAAACTCCTACGGCTAGTAATAATGACCTGGCATTACTGTAGGTAGTGGGGTCGTGTCAAAGGCCTCACACCACCGGCAAAAAAATATATTGGTGGTAAGTGAGGTGTACTTAAGCGATGCATGTTTCATGAACAGCTCTAGCTGGAGTGATGGTGAGCTGCATCTCTAGCTGGTGTGGTGAGCTACATCTCTAGCTGGTGTGGATGAGCTGCATCTCTAGCTGGTGTGGTGGTGAGCTGCATCTCTAGCTGGTGTTGTGGAGGTGAGCTGCATCTCTAGCTGGTGTGGTGGTGGTGAGCTGCATCTCTAGCTGGTGTGGTGGTGGTGAGCTGCATCTCTAGCTGATGTGGTGGTGGTGAGCTGCATCTCTAGCTGGTGTGGTGGTTGTGGTGAGCTACATCTCTAGCTGATGTGGTGGTGTTCAGTTACATCTCTAGCTGTTGTGGAAGTGAGCTGCATCTCTAGCTGGTGTGGTGGTGAGCTGCACCTCTAGCTGGTGTGGTGGTGGTGAGCTGCATCTCTAGCTGGTGTAGTGGTGGTGAGCTGCATCTCTAGCTGATGTGGTGGTGTCGAGTTACATCTCTAGCTGGTGTGGTGGTGGTGGTGAGCTGCGTCTCTAGCTCGTGTGGTGGCGAGCTGCATCTCCAGTTGCTGTGGTGGTTAGCTGCATCTCTAGCTGATGTAGTGGTGGTGAGCTACATCTCTAAAACTGGTGTGGTGGTGAGTTGCATCTTTAGTTCCTGTGGTGGTGAGCTGCATCTCTAGCTGGTGTGATGGTGAGCTGCTTCTGTAGTTAACTGCTAGTGTAATGGTGAGCTGCATATCTAGTTAACTGCTGACCCGGAGATTAATTTATTTAACTGTTAAGACGGCCCGTCGTTGCTCATTTAAGTAGCTGGCATGTTACTTTACTTATTACTTATCTGCAAATTTTGATATGATATATACAGTAGATAATACTGGTTAGCTTCGAAAGTGGGTTCTGTGGGACCTTCAACTAGGACAGTCAGAAATTAACTAGGTTGAAGGTTAAAGGGTGAGGACTACTAATTTTATCATCTTAAGCACGATGCGTAAAATATTATTTTATTTTCAAGGTACTGTACCTTGATGCATTTACAGTACTGTACAATACTGTCATAACCACGAGGTTGACGGGGGAGAGGTACACATGAGTGTGTCCTTGACATTTTTGAAGAAAATCTTATTGAGACGAGTCTCTTTAGTTTGACATTTACCTGTTGAGGTTAAAGGTCTGTGATGGCATTTTCTCCCCATTTCCACATCCCCCCCCCCCCCCCCCCAAAAAAAAAAAAAAAAATATATATATATATATATATATATATATATATATATATATATATATATATATATATATATATATATATATCTTGATAAAATCACACGGGAAAATGGAAACAACGGAGTACCAGTTGCCTCTGAAGATGTCTTGAATAAAGACGAAAGCTAAGGTACTCCGTTGTTTCCATTTTCCCGTGTGATTTTATCAAGATTTATCTTATCCACGTTTTCATTGTGGATTTTCATAAAATATATATATATATATATATATATATATATATATATATATATATATATATATATATATATATATATATAAATAAAAAATTCGACGTCTTGTTGTGTGGATATATTTAAACATTCAAGGTCGCAGCAGGCTTTAATTTGACCTTGTATTCAGACCTGATAATGTCCCTATTTTCATCTGTTTTGCAAGAGTATTGTTGCGGGCAAACAGTATACTATATCAGTTCTATGCTGCAGTGAATTTGGTATAATTACCGTTTTTCGTGTTGTACATAATTATTATTTGTACTTGATGTTGTGTATGTGTTGGTGTATATTAACTGTTTAATTTAGTGTATATATCAAGTTGCATGTATTATTCCCAGCTAAAATTTTTATGATTATTAATATTAAATATTTCCTTTATCTCTAACAGGTTGGTAACGAATTCTCGTGCTAAAAGTGTGGTGTCTTCATAGGGTAAGTACCTGTTATGAAAGTTGAAAGATGGTTGAAAAGGGAAAGTAGTAGTAAGGTATGGTGAATGGACATGGTACTTTATGGAGTATGTGATTTGAAGTTGGTGGTGGCGTAATTGTGGTGACTTTGTGGAAGGGGAGTGAGATTTGCGCGCGCGCCGGAGCAGTGGTCGCTGGTGTTGGTGGTGGCAGCAGCAGCCTGTCTCTAGTGCCGCCTGGACCTCCTTCACCGCTGGGTGCCAGTGCCCCTCTTCCGCCGGTGAGCGCCGCACAGTGCTATCTCCTCGCTCGCGTTTGACGGTAGTCCGTGACGGAGGCGGGCAGTACCTTGATACAGTGCATAGGGAGGGTGGGGGGAGGGGGGTCGTCACCAAGGTGTGGCAGCGGGACACAACACCTACCTGGTGGTGGGGCAGGAGCACAACACATCCGATTGGCCACCTTCTCTACCCCACTGCCGCTCATCACACTACATATGCCGCTAGTCTTCATTCTACTCATTCTCTTCTGTATTGACTTCTAAGGATATGTATCGACTTGTTAGGTGTCGTCTACCATGACAGTTTACTTGTGAATCATCATAGCTTTGTCACACTTGCTCCGTAAGCGGAGACATGTTTCTAATACACATACGAAATTATACGACTGTTATTTTTGTTGTTATTTAAAATGTAAAAATCAGTCATTCATATTTACAAGTATGTTTGTGTTAACATTAAAGTGTGAAGGTCAGGAAGCCATGGGGGGGGGGGGGGGGTGAGAAGGGAGCAGGATCGTTTATACGCCTCAGAGACCAGGTTGTAGGTGGTGAGGTTCACCATCATATCCCCCCCCTCCCACACACACACCACTCATGGCACCACCCTTACACCACGCACATGCCATTACCCCTACACCACGCACATACCACCACCCCTACACCACGCACATACCACCACCTCTACACCACGCACATGCCCCCCTACACACACACACGCCACCACCCCTACACCACACACATGCCACCACCCCTACACCACACACATGCCACCACCCCTACATAACATACATGCCACCACCCCTACACCACGCACATGCCACCATTCCTACTCCACGCACATGTCACCACCCCTACACCCCGCACATGCCACCACCCCTACACCCCGCACATGCCACCACCCCTACACCCCGCACATGCCACCACCCCTACACCACGCACATGCCACCACCCCTACACCACGCACATGCCACCACCCCTACACCACGCACATGCCACCACCCCTACACCACGCACATGCCACCACCCCTACACCACGCACATGCCTACACCACACACATGGCACCACCCCTACACCACACATGCCACCACCCCTACACCACACATGCCACCACCCCTACGCCACGCACATGCCACCACCCCTACGCCACGCACATGCCCCCCTACACCACGCACATGCCCCCCTACACCACGCACATGCCACCACCCACACACCACACACATGCCACCACCCACACACCACACACATCCATTTACACTATCCACAAGTATCACATACACGCCACACCATTTAACATCTTATTAAATACACATCACACATCATACCACAGTACTCAGACATAGCAATTCACCTCACTATCTTACGTCACGCGTCACGTTACACAATCACACCACACATCACATTCTAAAAAAAATAGTCACATGTTACACCATACTCCACGCATCACTTGGTATTCCTCACCACAACGTGTCACATCACCGTACCTCACCTCACATTACACATGCATCACATTACACCACATTTCGTTAATTTACACATACACTGCACACAGGTAACGTTACACACATTATATAACATTGCATTGCACACACACACACCAACTGTACCCCATGCCCGCACTACAACACACCACACGCACATATAACGCACCGTACACGCAAACTCCACAATACCATACATGCACGCAATACATTATCATAAACACCAATCACACGCCACACATGCATCTCTCTCTCTCTCTCTCTCTCTCTCTCTCTCTCTCTCTCTCTCTCTCTCTCTCTCTCTCTCTCTCTCTCTCTCTCTCTCTTTTTTCCTTTTCCCGTGTGATTTTATATATCATTCTGATCCATATTTTTACTCTTTAATTTTCGTCGCCAGTCCTTTACATGTACACAGATGCTAATAAATGGTAGTGGATTAATGTAAATTGTTAATGGTGACGTGTGGCATGTAGGCCCCCGGGGTGTGGTGCTTACAATATTTCTACTGTGGAGAGTACTAGAGACGGTGTTTGTTATCTGTAGAGTGTTAGAGACGGTGTTTGTTATCTGTAGAGTGTTAGAGACTGTGTTTGTTATCTGGAGAGTGTTAGAGACAGTGTTTGTTATCTGTAGAGTGTTAGAGACGGTGTTTGTTATCTGTAGAGTGTTAGAGACAGTGTTTGTTATCTGGAGAGTGTTAGAGACAGTGTTTGTTATCTGTAGAGTGTTAGAGACTGTGTTTGTTATCTGTAGAGTGTTAGAGACAGTGTTTGTTATCTGTAGAGTGTTAGAGACTGTGTTTGTTATCTGTAGAGTGTTAGAGACAGTGTTTGTTATCTGTAGAGTGTGAGAGACAGTGTTTGTTATTTACAAATGGTGATCGTGGCGTGAGGTAACCTGGTGAGCGTCACTAGCCAGGAGGCATTCGGTCATATTGAGGGTAGAAGTGGCGTTGGTTGCTTGGGGCGATGGGGGAGGGGGTTGTAGCGTCCCAGTCTTGTTATTGCCTCCCTTCAAAAGGTCAAGGACGCATTCATTACTGAACTCCCGTGATTGTCGTTGTGTGGTGTGGGTGGGGGGGGGGGGGCGGTGTTGTTGGCGATAAGTGTCCAGTCACAGTGTTAATGGTGTTGGAAGGTGATATTGGTGGTGATAGTGAATGTCCATCGACTTTTATGGTGGTAATGGTGACATGAAGGACACTGGGGTGGTGAGACGAGGGACACTAAGGATGGTGACACGAGGGACACTGACTGGAGATGGTGACACGAGGGACACTAACTGGGGATGGTGACACGAGGGACACTGACTGGGGATGGTGACACGAGGGACACTGACTGGGGATGGTGACACGAGGGACACTGACTGGGGATGGTGACATGAGGGACACTGACAGGATTGTGAGACGAGGGACACTGACTGGGGATGGTGACACGAGGGACACTGACAGAGGTTGGTGACACGAGGGACACTGGCTGAGGATGTTGACACGAGGGACTGTGACTGCTGGTGGTGACGAGGGAGTGGTAACTGTGGCAATGACGACGTGTAATGGTGGTGATTTAAGGGGGTATGTGATAGTGACTTGGGGTGTTAGTTAATGTGATGACGGTGTTAAGATGTGAAATTTAAGTTGTTGGAGGTTCACAGTGAAAATAATGATGATTGTGTATCAGGAAAGAGCAATGCCTGATATTACTGGTGTTTGAGAACTGGATGCCGCTTTCGACGGATGCCTGGTGCTAGAAAAGATTGCGTGTTCGTAAAATTTACACCCGGGACAAGCAACAGTACCTTTTAGTTATTGGGCGGTTCTGGCTTGGTCTTGCTATTGGTGAGTGGTAGGTAGTGGTTGTGTTAAGAGAGGCAGAGAGGTTCCTTGGACACTTTAAGTAATTGTGGCCTCGCGTTGGTGTGCCTTGTCCAGCTGTTGGGGTAATAATGTGGAGCAAGTGTTGTAGTGCGAGCGACGTCCAGCTGAGGTGTGCAGAGGTAGCAGCGCTCACTAGACCACAGTCACCAAGAACATCATAACCGGTCATCATGATCCGCTTTTTTTTTTCTTGGCCTCGTCTTCTTGGTCTTTTCTTTCATGTATTTCTTTTGGTTCTTATTTTTGTCCTTTCATTTTCTTCATTTAAAGTTCTTTATCTTTTTATGCGTCTCACATTTTCCCATTAGCAACAACTACTGCTACTTTCGTAATTTTATTTTCCTCTAGTAATGGTACATTACTCTTAATATCTGTGCTACATAATGATATCCCTTGTCTTTCCACAACCTCCTTTTACCTACAAAGGTTACTGATATTATTTATATGTGGCTGCCTGTTACACATTACTTTATATCTTGATGACTGTTGCCGTAGACCTCCTCTCTCAACCACCACCACCCTCCTCCACGACACCTGATAACAACTACCATCCCTTATTAACCACCTCTTTCCCTCGACCCATGCTAACAGCCATCACCCTTTATTGACCACCCCCCTCGTCATTAATCGTCATTGACTGAACACCCGCTAATGTCACATAAATGAGCCTCTTTCCACTGCTATACTCTTTCGTATAATTTAATTTGTGATATTTGCGACCCTGGAGTAAATGATATTACTGTAAAGATAGTGCGTATTGCCTGTGGACACGACTATGTTGTAGCAAATCAGGAGTCGAATTCTTCATGGTTCGCATTTTGAATTGTTTTTCATAACTGGAGATGTAAGAACCTATCTGATTGACTTGCTTTTAGCTGAATCATCAAAATAATTCCCCAAATAACAAGCACAAAGATACCAGTAGATTTTAATTTGGTTCTTTCTTGTAGCAGTAGTTAGGGAGTAAAGTTAACATCAGAGAATCTTGCGTAGCTGAACCTGGGTTGGTTTATTAGTGATGGGATGTTAAGTCACCCACCCGCTACCTTTATTTTGCACCAGACTGGTGGCCATTACCGAAGTTAAGCTCCCGACTGAAAAGATACCGATTTGTTGCCTAATTTGCAGACGTGTAATATAAACTGATAACACTTGCATAAGATAAGGGGTCTCTGTGGAGTTGTTTTGACAGATACGATATGGGGGAAAATTTTCTACCAATCGACGAATTTTTACGTTATATATATATATATATATATATATATATATATATATATATATATATATATATATATATATTGATAAAATCACACGGGAAAATGGAAACAACGGAGTACCTTAGCCTTCGTCTTTATTCAAGACATCTTCAGTTGCCTCTGAAGATGTCTTGAATAAAGACGAAAGCTAAGGTACTCCGTTGTTTCCATTTTCCCGTGTGATTTTATCAAGATTTATCTTATCCACGTTTTCATTGTGGATTTATATATATATATATATATATTATGAAAATCCACAATGAAAACGTGGATAAGATAAATCTTGATAAAATCACACGGGAAAATGGAAACAACGGAGTACCTTAGCTTTCGTCTTTATTCAAGACATCTTCAGAGGCAACTGGATTACATGGACAGAGAGAGGCTTAAATATACAGGGTGACCTAAAAAACATGAGGTCAGGTCAAAATGATGACATCCACTAATCCCCACACCAACACACACGTAGAGGAGCTTAAGAGAAGGGTGTTGACGTGACTAGTCAAGTCAGGTCAGAAAAAAGGGGACCCACAAAATAACTATCATACATCTAGATCAAAGGTTTTTAAAGCATTTTTAACCTTGGGCCACTGACAAATAAATTTATGTAACATATTATCGGTTTTGAACTGACCATCACTAAGGTTTATTGATTTTAATTCCTTAATCAAACTAGCTTCAACAAGAAGTCTTTCTGTGACACAAGATGATTTGAAAATTTCTAAGCTTTTTTCCCAAGCAATGGGGTGATTATTATTCCTAACATGAACGAACAAGGCACTGCTTTCAGATGCAGTTCTAATATTATACTTATGTTGTTTGATTCTAAGCTGCAGTGTTTTTCCTGTCTGACCTACATAATTACAATTACATTTGCTACATGGAATACAATAAACACTACCATTTACATTCAAACTTGGGCTATTCCTTATTAACATATTAGTAATGGTTGAGTCATACTTGAAAACAACATTAATATTTAGAAGCTTGAGGGACCGAACTAACGGGACAAATTCATTACGATAGGGCAGAGTCAAAATATTCTTAAGTGTAGGAACTTGTCTGGTTTGAGAGGAATGAAAGGATTTTTTAGCCCTATTAAAACAACGTATATTTAAGCCTCTCTCTGTCCATGTAATCCAGTTGCCTCTGAAGATGTCTTGAATAAAGACGAAAGCTAAGGTACTCCGTTGTTTCCATTTTCCCGTGTGATTTTATCAAGATATATATATATATATATATATATATATATATATATATATATATATATATATATATATATATATATATATTTTTTTTTTTTGGGGGGGGGGGGGAGGGGTGTGTCAACCTGATAGCAGTGAAGATGCAAACCCAAGAGTACTTTATATATTTTGGACAATGCAACAACAAAATGCTTACAACATATAGGGGAAAAAATTATTTTAAGGATGAAAAGATGGACAAGAAATTGTTAAATTTAAGATTGAAAGAAATTGTTTGCTCCCTGATGCGAACCGTTTGCTGGAACCGTCCTGGCCACTGCATTATACTGTATACCGTACATAACAATATTTTATATTAGAGAAGTACTTCTTGGGGCAGAAGGTGGAAGGAAGATTTATATGATGCTGCTTATTAGTTAGATCTTACACTGATTCTGATTGTTGTAGTATTTATCATAGTTTTGAGGAGTGTTATAGGATGAAGTGGGTGTAGGATGGAAGAAGTAGCAAATAAGTAAAAAAAAAAGTCGTAGTGAGTGTTGGAGGAGAATATAGGATGTGAGTGATATGATAGGAATAAAGGGTGTAGCGTGTGTGGGGGAAGTAAGGGAGGTGAGCATGTATCCCCAGCAGGAGTGCCACTGGAAGACCACGCTGAAGAGCCTGCCATCACGGATCACCTCACACCGTTAAGCTCCATGCCACCCCTCTCCCCGCCGCCATGTTTAATTTACTTCTCACACCCTTCCCTACTCGTCTCTTGAACACTACAATTTTCGAATTGAATTTTGTTGTTTGATTTTTTTTTTCTGTTCATCAAACCGTGCTTAGTAGCAGATTTTCCCTCATTCAACTCTTAAATTGCTCCTTGTCATGAGTACGTTCTAATTCCTGGACGCATATTAGATTCACCTGCAATTTATGATGGCCATCATCGTTTTGCTCATGCTTACTGACCATTTACATATTGATTTTTGTTAAGTCACTGTATGCACTGTACGTCAAGCGTGATATTAAGCATTGTACTGTACCACGATATTGTATACCACATACTTTTGGCCAACGAAGTATACCGACTTTCCAAAATTCTTAAGGTTTGTTAAGACCTTTGGCGGTATTAAGACAAGCCCTTAACTTAAAGAATGTAGCCTACCCTACTTACCTAACTTACTCAATCCAAGCTAACCTACCCTACCCAACCCAACCTTAAACCTCTTGAGTTTTTGTCCGTGCACCGTAATGAACAGCCGTCAGACATGGACACCAGCTGTATCATATCACTTTGTTGTCCCCGTGTCATGTCGTGTTTGCTTAACTCTCACGCTTATGCTGACAATGATTACATGTGTGTAATTTACTGGAAAAGTTTACTTTTTATTTGAAAGTTGCCGAGGAACGCTCCCCTACCGCCATTCAAGGTGTGAATGTTTCCTTTGTGTCGCGGAGCTTTATTCCTGAGCGGGGGCTGGTGTTCTTGGTCCCTTGTCTCATCAACATGTACTGTAATGATTATACTGTCACTAAAAACATTTTACGTATGAGTGTATCTTTGATATACTTAATATATCTGAAATAATGACCAAGAATGGTCTTATTTATTTTGTTATTCTATATGAGTGATATTTCTAGTTATTTCTCTTAACGAGATATAAATAAGCATCCACACGTGCAAAGTTGTACAGGGGGTAACAAGGGGAGAGGCAAGAGGCAGCGGGTAAAGTAAAATGAGGAGGCAGAAGAGTGTAGAGATGGATTTGGGAGAAGATAAGCAAACTTTGCTTAGGGAAACGTTGAGCTTGAAACAGTACCGGGAAAAAAGGACAATGTACAGAATGGAGCAAGGACAGTCATGTATATTCTAGAAAGCATTTTCAAGTAGGGGAGTAAGTAGGAAAGACTAGATGTAGACGGGAAACACGAGGGCCGTATCGGCCTCCAGGGCTAAGAGCACTCGTAGTAGATGGAGGGGGAGGGTTCGTCTGAGGCGGAGACTTAAAAGTGCTGAAGGGGTGGCTAAGAGAGCGGAGTAGCGTGGAGGAGGGGGGGGGGGGTTAGTCACTACCCATCAATAAATAATTATCCTTTTTATGACGATTTTTTCATTGTTAGCGTTAACAAATAATTATCGTTCTTTAGTACTTCAGCAGAAGTTACAATCGTCATTTTAGATTGCTTTTTATGCCATTAATCTTATTTACTTGAGCAAGAACGGAATGGTCGTATAATTTTTTTTTCTCACAAGTATCGTAAGTCACTCTGATTCTTAGAATGCGCCAACAAAGATTTTTGTTTTATTGGTGCTTTAGCAGCTGTAAAAACGCCAGTCCTAACTGACTGAGAAACCTTTAGTTTCTTCCTGTTCGTGTTGAAGCATCTTGGAATAACGTAGCTCATTGTTTTCAACCACATTTCATTATGTGTAGACTGCATTAAGGAAAGTCATAAAATACTACCTGTACTTAGAATGTGTTATAATAAGGAATAAATTACAATAATAGATATCTAGATAGATTACTAACTTGTTCATTTACACCTTTTTTTCATGGTTAGATGTACGGCAATATTATCAACCAAAGTCCCAGATTATGATGCATATAAGGGCTCGGTAATAACTCCTTATATGTTAATACGGTATTAAAGAAACTACATTTTCGTCTCGTTTAAAAATATTCACGAGAGCGGCGGACGGTCGACGATCGTATACAATAAAATTGCAACAACTTCACTTGTCATATGCCAATGGATGTTGTTATGATGTATTTAGGTGTTGTAAACACGAAAAATGTGTCACATCGTATATGAGATTTTTTTTTATGTAAATATCTGAGATGCTTATATGTATTTCTGATGTTATCGTGTATCCCTAGGTCTTAAAACTTGTGGTTATCAAAGCGCGTATTCTTTGGTTTCTCCGATGACTTATTAGCTGTGTCTTACTGTTGGTGGAGTGAACACTTACCTCCTGAAGCAGTATGTAAGGGATTGCAGGTCAAAGGCGCCACAGTTTCAGTATACTGTATAGAAATCTGAGGCTTGTCTCCATTAAGTTTGGGCTATTGGTTCTTGGGGGGGGGGGGGCATTTGGGCAGTCATGTAACAGGAGTTTCCCGTCTCCCCCACACAGTCATTAAACTGTTTTCATATTGCCTTGCGTGTGTGGAGGACATGATTATTGTATACGTCAGCGAGAGGTATTCCTTTTCTGTCAACATTTAAACAGTCGTCGTCGGTTCACCAGTTTGAGAAGAATTGTTTTTCACGTAGAAAAACGTACAAGGATGTAGATATGAATTAAGAAACCACAGCAGATATAATATAAAAATTTTTGCAAGCGAAGTCAGAATATATTAGCCTTCAAGAACCTCACTGGCTGCATTAATTATGGCTTGATCCTCCTACACAGACACTAATGACTGCTGTAATGTGTGTCGTGCGTGACAGTATCATGACTCATACCCAACCTTTTCTTTCAAGTTAGTATATTTAATCTGAAAACACGTCGTTTGTGAGAATAGCTTTCGCGGCTATGTTGAGGAATTTTTTTTTTTACTATCTAAGAAAAACTATATTTCAGTTCTACTTAAACCCAATGCACAATATTTAATAATGGACATATTATTGCACATTTCATCAATTCACTGTCAATCCATTGGTGTCACTGTTACTTCAAGTCTTACAATGACAAACTCCGTCAGATCTGAAGCCAAATTTGCACATACATACATACGTACATACATACATACATATATATATATACACGCGCGCACACATACACGCGCGCACACATACACGCATGCGCACATACACGCGCGCGCACACACACACACATACATACATACACGCACACATACATACATACACGCACACACACATACATACATACACGCACACACACACATACATACATACATACACGCGCACACACACACATACATACATACACGCGCGCACACACACATACATACACGCGCACACGCAAATACATACACACGCACGCACACACATGCGCACATACGCACACACACGCACACACGCACACTTTGTGTATTCCCAGATGAACTAGTGTCATCTGTGAACAGGGTACAGATAACAATAATGAACTTGTAGCACTACGTATTCACAGGAATATTTCATCATCTTCCAATATTACGACGTTCTACTCTCAAATTGCCACCATTGGCGGCGTCTGGGAGGGTCCATACCATTTGTCATGTATAACCTCGACCTACCAGAGCACGTTTATTCCCCCGACAAATACCGTGTGTGGACCTCTCAGTGTTTTCTTACCCCCCAGCTGTTCATAGCATACTCTTCCAGATGTCTTCAGTCTTTGGCGAGGGGATGTTTTGGTGAATAGATATAACAACTACACTGGTGTCTTAACTCTCTCTGACCATTAAATTTTTGTTCTGCCATTTTTTTAACCGTTACTGGGAAGGTAATTATCAATATTGCTATAAATATAATATAATTTAATTCATATAATTATAATTAAAAGTATTATTATTATATTTATTTATTTATTTTTTTTGCTGCAAAAATTTTCGCCCCGCATATTTGGTTGGTTAGTGTAAATTAATTAATACTTTTGAATATTTTGGTCATACAGGTAATAGTAGTATAGCATTAGTTAGAGATTGCAGAATATACGTCTAGACTCTAGACCCTCAGAGATACTAAGAGCCTGCTAGAGAAAGGTACCAGTCCCATTCTCTGATTTCGGTTCCCAGAAATCGATGATGCTAAGACAAAGACGTAAACCTGCTGTTTCTTTGGTCAATTGAGCAGCAATCTGAATGTGGTCATCGTCAGCAAATGTGAAGATGAAGAAGTGCTCTTGGAGGGCTCATCTGGCGTCGCTCGTTGAATGCTGACTAATCACTACTTATGACGCGATGTTTATTAGGTGTGGTCACATTAGCTTCTATATCTTGATAGACGTATTTCGTGGTGATAAATTACGGGAGCTGCTTTGGCCGTGGGTTAGTTACTCGGAACTGAGTTTACTTGCACCGTGTAACTTTCTCACATTTTAAATTAGTGAATTAATATTGTCCCACGTCTTCATTTTTTATGACTTGAAGCATTGGCGACAGCGTGGCAGTGATGGGAAAAATATATGCCGGTCTCAGTGTATTTGGTGACTTTGTGTTTTATGCCTTTCTAAGTGGGTGTAATGTTGAAGGTCTGTAATATTAAAAGCTGTCTAAACTGTTTCTTTCATCTCATAATGTATTTTCTTGGTTCATAAATAAAGCTAGAAATAATTCCCACCGTTTAAATACAACGCAGCTTACGCCATCTCTTACCATCATCATAATGGTATTTTTTAGTCGACTGCCCTTTTCACGACAAGGCTTCCCGTGCATGTCTTCTAGACTTTTCTTTGGCATCCCTCCCCGTGTGTGTGTGTGGAGGGGGGGGGGGGGTGGTCATGCTACGTCTTTAAGATCCTTCCTGGGAGACGATGGTGGAGGGAGGAGGGGATAGAGCTGAGATGAAGGAAGTAATCAAGGAAGCGTTGGCTGGATAGGTCCCACCCCCCCACTCTGAGACACATTTCCTCAAGTACGAACCTTTCTCGCTGGTCACATTCTTCTTAGTAGGGGACTGTTTGTTTGGAGTCAATCTGTCTTCATGCTTGACTGGTGTGATGTTATGGAAACAAAATGACCTGACCTGACCTGTCCTGTCTAATGTTTGTGACACTCATGACTGGTGAGGTGGCATGTAAAGGTGCAAGTAAAAAACAACAACACATAAACCGTGAACACCAATAACACTTCTGTCTTTTATATACATTACATTTAGTGCAAGTCTTTTTCTTGTTCTTGGTTGCTTACACAAACTTGACTAGAGTGAGGGACAGATGGACATAATGTCCCGGATACCGCGCCGGATTTAATAAGAAACCTGTATTCATTAACGCAGCACTTACTGTCAGACTCCACTTAGCTTTTTGACCTTGTTTTCCATGCTGAGGAAGTCCAGGTAAAGATTTGTTTGTGTAAAGAAAGCTTTGAATTATGGAGGTATAAAGAACATACAGTATACCTTCAATACTGTCAAAAGGATATTAATGGTTGAACATAAAATATAGATAGAGCGGTTAAATGTGAGGATTTTTTCATAATTCCTGTTAAAAACAAATATGATAGAAATTAAGATTTAAGCCTTTTAAAATAATAAAATTACACATTTTTGCCAGGTGCTAGAAGTATATGAAAAATTTTTCTCCAGGAATACAGTGTGAACTCAGTAAATTCAGTCTTGGTGTGAATACAGAACAATAACAAACACATTACAGTTTATGTGTTTGGAGTCCGCCCTTAAACAACTCATATTAAAATGATTTGAATATTTATTATTAAGAGTTCTCAGCAGCTACCAAAATTAAAGTATTTGCAACGAAATTTGATAACATGGGCAATTGGGCACTCTCCAGTTTCCAGTCTTGCTCTGAAAACTGTTCATGGATGTCACGTACATTGTTACCAAAGTTGTTTATTTATATCGAATTTATGAATACTTAATATACGTCAAATTTGTCACAACCTGTAAATTAGGCCATTTTAATTTACAGAAACGGCAAATTTTCGTCAAGTTTTCAGTTAAGAACTTACCATTATCGTTCAACTTAGTGACGTCGTAATAAGAGCCATTACGACAATACTCGTTAGGTAATCCTCCCTTTGATGCTTCTTTATTCATAAAATTTTATTTAAATAATAAGACCCGCGGACCTCACCGTGAAAATAAGTTCTGTACTTTTTATGTATTAAGTTTGATGTGTCGGTTCTTCATTTCTCTATGTGGTAAACGTACAGTGTTTACAGCAGTAGGTTTGTTGAGTGTGACAGTGTTCGGAAGAGTTATTTACATTTAAAGACACTTTGTTTAAGGATAAAGTCGTCATTTCCACACTTATAGTCGTCCTGACTCTTCACCATTCCATTTATAATTAAATATCATATAGTCAGTATGTGTGTGTGTAATTATTTTTTTAACCGCTTCTCAGGCTTAGCACTGCCTGGTGGCAACATGCGGAATATAAGTCTCTGATATGCCAGTTAATATCCCGAAAATCACAATGAGGATTTAAAAATATAATTGAATGAAAGAGAAAATAAATTGATGACGTAGATATTCAATTAGTTTTGTATAAAAATTGAGTTTCATTTGGCTTTCAAAAAGAATTTTAAAACCTGTGCAGCGCTTTGAATCTGCTGCACTAGCCTGCAATATGAAAGATACCAATATATTTGTTATTCTTCGTTTGGCTATGTGCATAGAGTATGTTTCAGTGTGTGTGTGTGTATATATATATATATATATATATATATATATATATATATATATATATATGTGTGTGTGTGTGTTAATGTTGGTTATAATTAATTGTTTACTAATAAAATATACCAGCTAAAAGTTAAAATTACACAGTTGACAGAAATGATAATATAATGCAGATAATGTTGGGTACTGGGTCGTTTAACAGAAGTTCTCATTACAAATAGAAAAAAAAAACATGTAGAGGTCGACTACGAATCTGATAATTTTTAGTGGTTGAAAACCGGTTGAACTTGTAGCCTTCTGTGTGGCAGTGTGTATTATTTTAGAGACGCGTGTGACATGATTTCATAAAGTAGAGGATTGGACCCCATGCTGAGGCAAGATGTAAGAAAATCCGGTATTAAAAGAAGAGACACTGTTTTGAGCTCTGTGCTTACGGATTAGCGTACATCAATGACAAGTGAGGCATGTTCTTAAGGTATCACTTTGACCGACTTGGTGGTTAGAACTAAGTAGGAAGCAGTGAATTATGTGGTTCCGCAATGCAAGTCACAGTCCTAACTGGGCAACAGCCTTGCTATCTGGCAGTTACTCATTGATCTCGTACACTGGACGCTACCCGACACACTGAACACCCCTGTATCCAGTCTTCTCACACCCTGGACGGAGGCGTTACGTCAGACTTAAATATATAGAAAATTTTCCTTGAGTGAGTTCACCGAATTGGATGGACAGGAACAAGCGCTGTCTTAATGAGGCGCTTCAACTTCCATGAGTTCTCACGCCGTTTAGCGACTTGTTGCACAAATGTCTGACGTTGACGCAATGTCTGATGTCAACACTTAATAAGTGTAATACGGTTATGTTGTTTTATGGCTTCCTGCCTCTCGTATGTGTTCCCTATGTTAATTGTGACTCGACGCTCGAACATTGTTAACTTCAAAATGGTTTAACTTTTGCATTGGCAATTGGCTTTATGTTGGATAAGCCTTAATTGAACTGAGGCACGGAAGTGATTGACGAGTACTATCTGGACTGTTAACAGTAATGTGTCATGATAAATTGTTCTACTATTATTCCTTATTGGTATTTACAGCGGAACTTGTATAATTTAACAATATAGCTTCAGGCTGTCAATCTCAATTTTCAGGTGCTTTTAGTTAGTACTCTGAACTCCTTCCCTGACTGAGTGACCTGCTAAGACTTTCTCCTACCTCCTCTCGCGACCCAGCTTAAGAGTCCAATCAGCCGACATTGGACAGATTAATTACCATTTTAAATTCACCCGTACACACGGAATGTGTGTTTAGTGCGGAGGTAGAGTACAGAGCCTGGGGCACACATCGAGTAGGATGAGGTAACCAGGTAGACTGCGACCACGAAGACCACTACCACTAGGAGGGAAAAGATACTGGGTATCATATATACACCCTGTACGTAATGAGTGCTCTCGGGGTCGTCGTAGTCTTTCTGCTTAGGGCCAGGTAAAATCTTAGTGTAAATTCAGTTTTGTTGAAATTTCGTAACAATGTTCTTAACGGTAAGACACCTGTAGGTATTCAGTTTTAGCAACCATTTTCCTAGTCAGACTTATTGTGTGATCACAAAATTGAAAATGTAGCGATCACGTAGGTGCAACGTATTTACTATTTGTAGCTTGTGAGAGGTTTTAGATTAGTGTTATATTTTCATCATAGTAATTCAGCTGGTGGTGTAAATTTTCTTCTGACTGGCACGGGAGAGTGGCCCAGTAAATTTTAGAAATGTTATTTTAGTAATAGTGGCACAGTGAAGTTAGTGGCGGGTCTTCGTGGCCGCTAATGAAAGCTTCCAAAGTTAGTAGGTTGTGGCAGACAGTGATGGGTGGCGGGGACTGGAGGTTACTGTTACAGGACGCAACTACATTGTGTATGTCAGTCTAGTTCACATCTTAATGACCTTAATAGTTGAGGATCAAAAAGTTAAAGGAACTAAAACCTTGCGCAAAGATACATTAACCGACGATTTTTTATTTATTTATTTTTTTTTACGGTGGACACTTTCATTTTTGTGTTTGTAATTCGTATTCTCAAATGAAACGATCAGTTTTCAGAAGCATAAAATTCATGTTTTTTTTTTTTTTTTTTAGATAATTTCAGTTCGTGTAAAACAGTAAATGTTTTTGACCAAAAATAAAGCGCTGGTTAGTCTTCCTAACATGTTTGATAGTAGTGGATTTTACATTTACTTAGCATGTTTGTATACAGTATCCACCCTAGGAAGGACAACTAGAGTGATTAGCATTAAAGCCATCAGTGAAAGACAAAGGATGGATCTAACAGAAATAGAGCCGACTTTCTTCAGTTATACAAGGGAAAACTGCGGACTCAAGAATAGTACTTGGATATTAGCTGCTAGAAAGAGGTGTACTTGTTGTACGTTTTAGTTAAGCGTTAATATTTATAAAGTTTGAAGTGCAAGAACCCTAGTGCGACCACAAGTCACTTGACGTTCTGGCTTTCCAACTTGTTACATACTTATCTACTTTCTTGGCCAGCTGGGAGGTACTACTGTACATCCTCATTTAAGGTTGGAATTCCTGGCTCTCACGATAAGACTGGCAATTCTAATGGTTAATTTCATTCTTGTCGGACCACCATTCTAGTTGATATAACAAGCATGTGTACTACTTACCTAGCGCTAAAGTTTTGAGATGCTTGCATGCTTTTCAGAGGCACTTGATATATCGAATAATTTCAGGTCGGGAGAAAGAGCAGTTTCATCTGAGCAAGTTGGTCATTGTAGTGGTTAGGTCCCCAGCCGCCACCATGTCTCCACAACTGAGCGAACCACATTAAATACCTCGTGTAGTGGGTCACTGGGGTAGGCTGCCGCACCAAATTTGGACAAGCCAAAGGTCATTGAATGGTGTCTCCATCACTATAGAATACTTTAAATGTTGATCTCAAATTTGTGTTTGGCTAACGGTGACTAGAAACGGGTTGTCGTTCTGTAATTCACACGCATTCAGTGTTATGATTGAGAATAGAACACTAAATTGACTAATGTACGGCAGTGGTGGATGTATACGTACATTGTGCAGTCAAAGGAAGAAGTCGCGTTACACTTACTGTACTTTATGTTCTGAATTCCATGGCGAAGGATTTTGGTAGTTTCCCGTCCAGCCTTGAAACTTGCCTTTCACTTTACCCAAATTCTTCGTCGTGGATTTCGGAACAACGCTTGGGGAGGGGGGTAACACGACTTTTTTTTTCTTTGACTGTACCTATGCACGTTTATTTTGGGTGTTAGGAGGTATTCCACGTTAGTTGTACCGTTGTAGTGAATGTGCGGGTAATATAACAGTTGGCCCCTTAGTCTTGGGGATACTAGAGTTTAGCGAAGCTGTTGAATGATCACCCAAGAAATAACCTCGGAACAATTTAATGCAAGCAAACCTCACTCACTAGAATAGTGTTATGAGTAATTGAGTAAAGTATTTATTCACCCATCACGTGAATCAGCGGTCGCCTCACCGCAGAACCCAATTATCTGTGGGTGCTTGTACTGGCTAATGAACACGGCGCTGACCATGCAATCCAGCCTAAGGGCAGATGGTGGTGACAGTTTCAGGAAGTGGTTATCCACAAGTTTAAATCGGATTTATTTTCAGCGCTTCGTATACCTGTTCGTCATTTTGATAATTGTTGATGATTATTTGCAGTTTTCTCGAAGTAAAATTATGTACCAACAGTTTCCGTTCAGTAACTTCAAAAATGGGTCTGCGGATCGATATGAAATTCGATGTTCAGCTTCAAATAATTAAAAGTTATATATATATATATATATATATATATATATATATATATATATATATATATATATATATATATATATATATATATGCTGATATCCACAAGGAAAGAAGAAAACACGAAAGTGCTTGGAAACTTCGTGTTTTCTTCTTTCCTTGTGGTTATCAGCATATACCTGGATAACGCGCAACTACAGTGATTTACTTGCATATATATATATATATATATATATATATATATATATATATATATATATATATATATATATATATATATATGTATGTGTGTGTGTGTGTGGGTGTGGCCAATGTTCATTTTATAATTTCGATGGGGTCATGCATCACCCAGACTACTGTATACTAACGCTTGGTGGAATAACTGGTACATTTTACGAAGCTCTTCGAAGAAGCATTACTCGGGTGGAGTAAAGCTGTGAGGTGGTTGTTGGCGGTGTAGCATTGTTGTCATAACTCTCCAGGTGTATCAGCACCCTGCCTCAACCCTTTCAACTTCAGTTTTGTCTCCTACCTCCAGGCTCATCTCTCACTCCCCTCTCCTCCAGGCTCATCTCTCACTCCCCTCTCCTCCAGGCTCACCTCTCACTCCCCTCTCCTCCAGGCTCACCTCTCACTCCCCTCTCCTCCAGGCTCATCTCTCACTCCCCTCTCCTCCAGGCTCATCCCTCACTCCCCTCTCCTCCAAGCTCATCTCTCACTCCCCTCTCCTCCAGGCCCATCTCTCACTCCCCTCTCCTCCAGGCTCATCTCTCACGCCCCTCTCCTCCAGGCCCATCTCTCACGCCCCTCTCCTCCAGGCCCATCTCTCACTCCCCTCTCCTCCAGGCTCATCTCTCACTCCCCTCTCCTCCAGGCTCATCTCTCACTCCCCTCTCCTCCAGGCTCATCTCTCACGCCGCTCTCCTCCAGGCTCATCTCTAACTCTCCTCTCCTCCAGGCTCATCTCTCACTCCCCTCTCCTCCAGGCTCATCTCTAACTCTCCTCTCCTCCAGGCCCATCTCTCACTCCCCTCTCCTCCAGGCTCATCTCTCACTCCCCTCTCCTCCAGGCCCATCTCTCACTCCCCTCTCCTCCAGGCTCATCTCTCACGCCCCTCTCCTCCAGGCTCATCTCTCACTCCCCTCTCCTCCAGGCTCATCTCTCACTCCCCTCTCCTCCAGGCCCATCTCTCACGCCCCTCTCCTCCAGGCCCATCTCTCACTCCCCTCTCCTCCAGGCTCACCTCTCACTCCCCTCTCCTCCAGGCCCATCTCTCACTCCCCTCTCCTCCAGGCCCGTCTCTCACTCCCCTCTCCTCCAGACTCACCTCTCACTCCCCTCTCCTCCAGGCTCATCTTTCACGCCCCTCACCTCCAGGCTCATCTCTCACTCCCCTCTCCTCCAGGCTCATCTCTCACTCCCCTCTCCTCCAGGCTCATCTCTCACTCCCCTCTCCTCCAGGCTCATCTCTCACTCCCCTCTCCTCCAGGCTCATCTCTCACTCCCCTCTCCTCCAGGCTCATCTCTCACTCCCCTCTCCTCCAGACTCACCTCTCACTCCCCTCTCCTCCAGGCTCATCTCTCACGCCCCTCTCCTCCAGGCTCATCTCTCACTCCCCTCTCCTCCAGGCTCATCTCTCACTCCCCTCTCCTCCAGGCTCATCTCTCACTCCCCTCTCCTCCAGGCTCATCTCTCACTCCCCTCTCCTCCAGGCTCATCTCTCACTCCCCTCTCCTCCAGGCTCGTCTCTCACTCCCCTCTCCTCCAGGCTCATCTCTCACGCCCCTCTCCTCCAGGTTCATCTCTCACTCCCCTCTCCTCCAGGCTCATCTCTCACTCCCCTCTCCTCCAGGCTCATCTCTCACTCCCCTCTCCTCCAGGCTCATCTCTCACTGTCCTCACCTCCAGGCTCATTTCTCACTGTCCTCACCTCCAGGTTCATCTCTAACTCTCTTCACCTCCAGGCTCACTCCACTCTGTCCTCGTCTCCAAGCTCATTCCACACTTCTAACCTCCAGGCTCACTTCACACTGTCCTCACCTCCAGGCTCATCCCCGACTCTCCTCTCCCCCGGGCTCACTCCACACTGTCCTCACCACCAGGCTCACTCCACACTGTCCTCACCTCCAGGGTCACCCCTCGCTCTCCTCTCCTCCAGGCTCACTCCACACTGTCCTCACCTCCAGGTTCACTCCTCGCTCTCCTCTCCTCCAGACTCACTCCTCGCTCTCCTCTCCTCCAGGCTCATTCCACACTGTCCTCACCTCCAGGCTCACCCCTCGCTCTCCTCTCCTCCAGGCTCACTCCACACTGAGGCTCACCCCTCACCTCCCATCCACCAGGGTTGCACACAGCTCTAATTCCCAGGTTTGGTCCTTAGAATTCCTGTGCAAAATCCCAGGAACGTTGATCAAGCCTCTTCTCGTGAGTTTATGGCCCGACCATAACCCCTCCCAATGGCAAGCATCGTCCTTATAAATGATCAGACATGCTCTCCAACCTTCGCCATTCTCCAGTTTGCCAACAGTTCTGGCTTGTCCTCCCACACTGCCGGTGTCACGGGAAATATTTCATCGGGTGAAGTTTGTGCGCTTGCATTTCGACACAATTTTATAAAAATTTGTCTTGTTTAAACTAACCTAACCTGTAACGGCTGGCGGCATCCGAATTGTGGTCAGTCACATGTTTATAACTCGATAAACCGACGTGATACTTTGTACATTGCGCTGTACAGTGTTTACGATTGTCATTAATACTGTATATTAATTTTGTAATATGCAGTAAACATAAAATGTCACAGTATTTGTGAACTTTAAGTATGATGGATATTTATTTTGCCTTGATGCTAAAATTTCAAACGTGGTCAGATGAAAATCAAGCTTGGCGGTCCCACTTTATGGGGTTAAATAATTCAGGTGGACGCGGACGCACATGCACACAGTAAGTCCAGCGAGAAATTATTTATCTAAGGAAGTATAGCTGGTGCCACCGGTTTTTAAATCTTGCCTACCAGACTTCTCCTGTCGTCCCCCCACCAGTCTCCCGTGTGTGCGTGGTGCACGGCAACGCTCGGTTATACTCCCAACTGCAACTTTAATATTCAATTTCTTCTGCCGAGCTCCGCGTCCCTTTCAACAGAAACCTCGTTTGTAAGTCTTGGTAGGATCGTTTATTTATCGGCCACCGCCGTGTTTTGTCCGTTCCCGCACTCCAAAATAGGGTACAGTTTTGTTTGTTGCTTCATATTCATCGTTTTACATCTGAAGGTACACGAAGTTAAAAGTCTAGCGTGAAATATATTTGATCAGTGATTACCAATGTCTGGTGTGCAGGAACCTGAAGATGCTGACGTGGGCGGGAGTGATAACGTGGAGATGTATTGCTCGTCTTGTGTTTTATTGTATATGTACGTTGTTTTTTTGTGTGTGCTTATAGTGTCCGGTCATAAAATCATAATCATGCCAACTTTGAACCATTGAACTTAAACATGTACAGAATTATAGATGTGTTGTGGAGGTGTATATGTCTCCCTGGCACACCTGAATATTTGTTAAAGTTCACGAGTTCAAAGTTGTCGTGATACCGATTTTTAGCCCCCCCCCCCCCCCACACACACACACACACACACACACACACTCACCAAACAGTATTGTGCCAACCTCTTGCCTCTGATATAACACCTTAAAACACCATTAACAGATCTCGGTGTGAAAAGGTCTTTAATTGAGCGGCTGAGACCTAATTAGTAACCTATATATTCTCGCTCTCAGTGTATACTGTTTTGAATATTTAATGTTATGGAAGGTGATTTATTTTTGTCTGGTAAATTTATTTGTAGCGTAGATTACGAATATCACTACCGTAGGTCTTCTGGTGGTTTACTGTATTTTCTGATGTGTGATTACTATTCTACGTTTCTCATAAGCTGTTGTAGTGTCGTACCATATGTCTCACGTGTTATTTTGGTACAAGTTAACAACTACGAGTTTGAACTGTTGTAGTTTCCACGATTGAAGGTCCTTAAGGGCCTCCAACTTAACCTAGCCAAACTATTATGCTGAGACCCAATAAGACTGGAGTCCACTTTATATGGTTGAGTTGGGACCTTTTAGGTGTGAGGGGTCACCTGAGTCACCGTATTTTAAGAGTCCAGTATATAAGGGGGGGGGGGGGGTTAGAGATAGAGGGTACAAATTTATTTTTATTCTTAATAACTAAGTTCTAAAGAAAATATAACTCACGAAAATAATAAATAAATAGATTTCAAATGCTCTGAACTCACTCTCTCAAACGTGGTCAATATCAGTTTTCGAAATTAACTTTATTATTAACCCATACAGGTCAGGAGAGCAGTTAGCGTGAGCACAGACAGATAGTAAACAAAGGAGTACTACACGAGTCTAGTTAGTGTAGTGAATAGTGAAGCTGTGCTAGAAGGTTCAGGTGTAATTACCTGTACATGGTGTATCACAACCGCACCATTCTCGGGGAATTTGAGTTCCTTCTCCATGGCCCGTGGATGAAAAACTTCCATTTCCCACATGTCAAAAAATTTCCCATTTCCTGTTTGTCAGTCCACAGCTCAACAGGTGAGGCGTGACTTAGCGAACAAGCGGAGAGTCGGATTACTCCACCGTCGAGTGTGGCAGAAATGAAAGAAACTTGATGTTAATTTTATTAAAGCACGATTTAGATCAGTGGGGTTGTGAAGCATTGTTAGGGTTAGTTTTCTGGGGACATTAGTATGTGGTTGAATGGGCGGGATTGGTAGCATGTTAGCAAATTGATGAAGATAGCGATTACGATTGGCAATATAGAGTAAGTCATATTTGGAAGTGACAATGATAACCATGGAGGAGAGCAGTCATACTTGGAAGAGGAACACAGTATCAAATGATCTCAATAATGGTAAAGGAAAAATAAAACAGGTGTAGCTTAAAAATTTCTTAGAGGTTCAGCTTGACGTACAGTACAGGAAGAAGTAATTTACCGCCAATATCAGAACAGTCTAAGTGACGGCATAAACAAGTGGAAATAAACTTAGATCATCTGAAATATAATTTATACTCCAATTACTATAAAATGTGGAGTCAACATATATCAAAGTGGTGTTTATAGAGCGAATAAAGACCTAACTCGTGTGTAACTCTGGCACGTTGTAATTTTGGTAAATTAAAAGTCTTTTATTCCAGCTGGTATCCTCGGCGTCCGTCTGTTTTCACTTTTCAAAGGTCGTGTTTAGGATATATTTGCAATTTAGCCTGGCTTTAACTCAAGCTAAGTCTCGTTAAAGTTTGTTCATGGGATTTCTTCTCCTCTCACCAAATATGTTTGTTTAATATTTTGAAAAAGTTTGTTTCCTCTCAACCAAAATTGCTTATCACAGAATTGCTGATTTGTTCATAATCTGTGATCTGAATAGCCTTTACTGTATTATAATTTGCTTTTTATATATAGTTTACCCCCTGGTCATCCATTCTGAGAATGTAAGCAATATAAACGGGGAGGAGGTGGACGATTGACATGTTTTGAAGTAAAGAACTTTTATTTAGCTAGTTTATCCAGCTTTATGAATACAATTGGTGACTAGTTAGGAAATATTTAGCTATAGTGCGTGGTGTACAGGCGCCAGGGCTGTTGCCAAGCGTTTCTCTGTAGGCAAGCCCTATTTTAAACTGAAACTATATATATATTTCAAGATATATATATATATATATATATATATATATATATATATATGTATATATATATATATATATATATATATATATATATTTTGTATATATTATATATATTATATATATTTATATTTATATATATATATATATATATATATATATTGTATATATATATATATATATATATATATATATATATATATATATATATATATATATATATGCGTGTGTGTGTGTTATTTTGTTATTTTTGTTATTTTAATAACTATGACTTGTTAAAATGAGAGCTTCTTATGACACTGGTATCTTTAAACATATAAATGAATTCATAGACTGTTTAAATATTCAGTTAATATTGCCAAGACTCATTTTTTTTATCATAGCCACTATTGACATCTCATGTACACAACTTCAACAGCAGCATCGTCCCCGATTTTGAATCTCTGAAAAGACTCCTTAACGAACTTTATGTTCATTATAATGTAATGGTCGGTGACCCTTACTCGACTTGTTTTTTATTTTCTTCCTGATGAGCTTGTCTCTGCCACGTGTGTGTGAGCGACAAATGAAAGCATAGTAAATGTTTTTAAAAGTGTGTCGTCACGTCTTTTTCCCTCTGGCACGAAAGGCCCATTTTCATCATGCCACGTATATTCGTGTTTCTTACTCACGTAGATCATTAAACTTGTGTTATTAGTACATAGAGACTAACTATTAAATTGTCTTTAGGGGAATTTATTGTGACAAGAAGGATTTACGAGCACAGTAAAGTAATTAGTGTGATCAATTCAGGTGGACGCTAGTGTCATCAAGTGCTGTAAGTTGGCTATCAAAATGTAAAGTGTGTGCACTGTTGGTGCACACTCCACAAACACTAGTACTACTGCTCTTGGAAAGTATCTGCAATGGTTATCATGAAGGACTCAAATGTTATTGACTTGAGTGACACTGAAGTGGGAACGAGCGTGATTGTTAGGACTTCGGAGTCCAACGGCAGTGCCCCGCCGCCCGCAGCAGGTGCGGCGCTGGCTGCTGCTGCAGCGGCAGCGGCGACAGGGTCGGGTGCGGGCGGCGGGATGAACAACAACATGAAGGACAACGATACCGTCATCACCAAGCCTGAGAGACCCACCGTTACATTTGACCCCAACCCCACCATCCACCTCACCAACTCAGGTAACCTCCCAGCACTGTCGTCGCTCCTAATTTTATTTTGCACGTGTCTCATCATTATCTTACTACTTTTCCTATGCCATGATTTTTAATGAAACGTTTTTAAATTTATTCAGTTATCTTTAAATTTGAGACTATTTTTGAGATGTTGCATGACTGATGTGCATATAAAAGGTAAATACTTAGATATTGATGATTACAGATTTCTTCATTGGTAGGGCAGTCAATAGTTAGTACCCCTTTGAGTACTTGTACTCGTAGTACAGCGTGTTACTTTCTCCTGATAGACCGCATCCGTGTACCAATTAATATATCATTACTTTTCCTCTGTGAGCGTGTTGACCAAGTGGATACAGCACTCACCTCTTGTCTCATGGGTCGCTAGTTTGATCCCAGGGCACTCCCAGTCCATCCAACTGTAAATATGTACCTAACTTTACAGTTAGGGAAGTGAAGGCAGTCAGTACAGTGTCAGCCATGGTGCCTCTTCGCATACTGAGGGCCTGGTATAGTACATATTGTACTGTATTCACACTGTCTGAGACCAACTTTCACGCTCTTGTTTAAAAGAAATAACATTGTTGGAATGATCATAACATACACCACTGTGTGAGTGCTTCTGTCACATTGTTTTTCTCTCGATGTTCATCGGATTTAACTTGAGTTCATTTTTGAGGGAGATGTTGCTGTTATTCCTCTTGGCCTCCAGGAATTGTTTAGCTCCAGAGAACATTCTGCGGTGACAATGGCAGTTCATTTTGTTCTTTATCTTTAACGTCTTCATTCTAGGGAACGAAAAGTTCAGTACAGGTAAATTCATGGTGGTTATCTAGATTTTTTATTTTTTTAAGCTAAAGTGTAAAACCACTGACATGGCGGAAATTATACAGACTGTAATTGATGTTTAGTGGGGAAAATTTAGTTCGCAGATAACTAGTAATGATTTACAACATACTGTTTTGTAAATAGTGTATGATGTTGGATTGATATGTTACATAACCAGTATAGCTGTAATGGCAGTTCAAATTAAGATTTAGTTGATGCCAATGTACACTTTAATGACTAAACTGTTAAGATAATATCTACTAATTTCAAGATAATTTAAATTTATTTCATTAGATAAATGTAATGTGATATACCAAGAGTTGGTCTCGGGGACTTGCTCCAATATTGCCCCCCAATCTGTGGACACAATGTTAAGGATCGCACTGGAACTACTGGGGGTTATCTCAGGGTGGATGGATTTCTTGGGGTTTAAGTAATTCATAGCGAGGGGATGCTCAGTGCTGGCAGTGAAGCTTGATGAAACTTTTTTCACTCTTCACAAATTTGATAGAAGGGCACAAAGAGTGTAGCCCCGGGAAACAGCAACACAGTTCTTAAAAAAAACAAGAAAGTTGCAAGCCCAATTAAGTCCAGCCATAATATTCGCCGGCATAACTTAATCGAATCGAACCATTAGTATTAGGGCGTATTAAGACTGGGAGTGAGTCTGACCAAGCCTCACTCCTAATGGTTAAGTTGGGACCTATTATAGATCTGGGGCGCATTTGACCAGTTACTCAGATAGAACACGTACTGGCTCAGGTTCCATGGTTATTGTCAAAGGGTATTTCATTTTGTGGTGCACTCAGTAACCTTGTATTTGACCGTGAGGACATTTCAGACTCCTATCTATAGTGGCGTTACCACCCTAGGCAGCCCTTGTCTTCTGCTCCGTATCGTTACGTACAGCTCCCGCCGAGTTTTCTTTCCTTTCAGGTGAATTTTCGAAGTTTTTAATTGCACTTATTTCAAAGGTTAATGAACTCTTTGAGTTCTGGTTTTACACAGGCGAGTTTAATTACTTTTTTGTGGATTTGAAACTGATAATTGTGCACATATCAATTTATCTGGTATTTTCGGTATTTGTTGAGCCGAGGATCTTTTTCTGAGCTGTTTATGTAAGGGAATTGTGGCGTGGTAAATAAGCATGTTCGTATGTTAGGAGCTAAAAGAGACTTAGAGGGATGAATGATGTGGTACCTTTATCTTCGCCATTTTTGGTCTAGTGTAGGAGTGTTATGATTACTCGTCGTCAATTCCTGTCATCAGTCCTGAATACATGTCACCTAACTCCCTGGTAAACTATCCCTGCTCTCGATGACGTTTCATTATCCTTAGTTGTAACAAATTCTCATCACAATTCACCATTCATGACGTTGGTGTTCGTACTCAGACGTCAGAGGGTTCCTGGGTAAGGTGTTTCCGTCCCTCTCGATGACATGTCACCATTACCGGCCAAACTGTCGCCGCCGCACCACTCAATACATGCTTCGGGTGCCTGTCGTCTATTTCCTCGAGTATTATACTGAGTGACGTGGTGGTGGCCCCGTGTATTGTGTCCTGCTTCTCCACAGCGGATCACGGCACTCACTGTTCTCTAGCCAGACGGAACCTTTCTGTGACCTTGTCTTTTTCGTTACTATGTTCCTGTGTAGCGGTAATAAGTGCAATTACTGTAACTGGAAACTTAGTATGAGGAGCAGGTAATACATATGTGCAATGAAGAATATACACAAACATGGTGGCAGATATACGAGTATACTGTATTTCAATATTTTGAGTATCCTAGATATATTGGATGATGTACACTGTATATGCATCGTTGATGCCTTATCTTATACTAAGAATACATAAAAATAAGACAAGCGAAAAAAAACTATGTAGATGTTAATAACAAATAAATAATTTGTGATAGATGTAGTTATATAACTGTAGTGGTACATGTGAGTGTGAGTAATGTAGTGCGGTGATCAAGGAGTCACATGGGGATTATTAGAGGGAGATTAATGGGACGAGTTGTGCAGAATAGTGAAACAAATAGTTTGGGGTGTTCTGATACATCACCAGGGTAGGAGGAGGATGAGGTCTGTCACAACACTGATTATTGTGGATGATTGTTACTGTGAATAAGGGTGGTAAATAGTGTATAATGTTAATGTATAAAGATAGCAGTGTATAATATTAATTTGATATAGATGTTGCAGTGTATTGATCACTTACCAAGTGGACAGTGACAATAGGGATGTGTTATATACATGGACATACTGCACGGGTTTTGATTAAGGGAGAGCGTTGGATGACATAGAGCTGGATGATGGGAACTGGCGACTGAAAAAGAAAAATCCTGAAAGCTTGGCAGGGAATATCTCTGTAGATGGTGTAAGGGAGGGGGAAACCCGTGTAGGGATACAGTATAGCTCAGGAAAACAATAGGTGTTGGTGGACACTTGTTTTTAAGGCAGTAACATTCTGTTATAGATGTGTTGCATGGAGCAGCAAACCTTACAATGTTGAGGCTTGTTTTCACTCTGTAGAGGGGGAAGATAGTGAAACTCCTGTGTATGTTGATCATCTGTAACGTAGTATTAGGGCATATCAAGGGTTACCTCTAACTCTCATCTGTTAGGTTAGCCGGAATCCCGGATAGATGGTGAGTGACATCCAGTAGCTTGGTGCACTGAGCCGGAGCCGAGCTCCCGCCCTCATTACAAGCGCTTTTATATTCTCATTTGGGAGTTATTGATAAATCCAGACTAGTAGAGGTTATTCATAAATATTATCGTCCCATATGAATTTGTGCCCCCAACTGTTTTAATGGTGTATTAAAATATTTTTCAAAGACTGATACATGTAAGTTATTGGTGAAACTGAAATCACTTAAACATCTGAAGCTGCAGTGTCAGTGTGTGGGTGTTCGGTTGTAGAGCTTGCAGTTTCCACCTCTTGAAGACGCAGGTTTGGCCAGTTTTCTTTGTCGACTACCATGTTTATAGGTGGTCCCTTGCACCATGGGTTCACTCCTAACTACTTTCTTATCATGCAATTTTACTGGTACGCTGAACAAAGACGACCTCCTCAAAGGATATCAGTTGGCTGTTGTCGATGACTTTGGTACACCTGTAAGAGTACAGGTAGACGGGGAGAAACACTGCTGTCTTTCCTCCTTTCTCATGAGGTTCACTGGCAACATCCTTTGACTTATTTACTATATGGAAGAGGAGTTTGTTTTATTATCCGTTAATTGATAGTCCCACGATTGTGTAGCGAACAACAACGGGTGGCACGAAACTTGTAAGCGTTATTGTACTGCTGATATAGCACAGGTGTTGTGTGTGTCTTGTGCCGGGATGGGATAACGACATTGTACGTGTTATATTCTTTGTAGAGTACTGCTAATTAAGATTTGTCTTACTTTCAATTGGTGGTGCAGTCATATTTGGGATTTTAGTATGTCATGTTCCAATAAAACGCTAATGGGGAAACATGACAAACGAAATTGAGAAGTATGTACTGGATTGCGCTCATCTTTTTGTTCATTAGTCCGTCTGTACATCAGTTTGTCCTACTTGTATGGACATAAGTATTGAAATGCTACACCGTTTGTCGTGAACATGAGTCAGATGTGTGCGTCGTTAGTCCATGGCACAAATGAGGCGCGTACTATCAGAGTGGACGAAGCGCCGGGGAAAAAATTGAGACCCCTGGCCTCCTTTTGTGATTAAATTTTGATTTTTACTAGTGGCGCTTTGTCCACTCTGATCGTACGAGCCTCAAATATTGTCGAGTTCAAAGGTCGGTTTGCCTTCACGTGTGGAATAAGTGTCCTTTTAAAATTTTCAGTTGTTATTATGTTTACTGGCTTCATATTATGTTTTTGAAATGATAAATGAAGCTTGGTGGTTGTGAGAGTTATACAGTGTATGTATTATTGTGCTAGTACACCACGACATGGGGACATTTGACTCGTGATCATAGTTTTAGGTTTTGGTTGTTTAACTGGAAGGTCAAATAGTTCTATGTGCCGGTATTCTATTAATCACTGCAAAATTCAGTAACCGTTAAAGCTGATGGAACTAAGAAGGAAACTTAACTTCTAAGAGTTCATATGAGTTTGGGTCAAGTGGACGAGTAAACACTTGTTATCTGTTATGGGGTCAAGAGAGCGTTAGGGTAAAAAGTTTCACCTGATAGGAACCTGGAGTTGTGAAGAGGATTGATTGAAGCCTCTTGGCCTGGAGGGACAACCCCACACTTGTTGGATCCTGATACTGATAAAGATAAGGTCTCGTCATAACCCGTTTCCCGCCTTATATGTGGGTAGCCATTGTTACGTACCATCTCATCATTCTCTTACGTTCTCTTCTTCCAGCCGCCAGGCCTCAATACTTTTTGTACTCTCGCAGCTCTCACAGTCCTCAGTACTTGTACTCTTTCATCTCTCATAGTATAGTCCTCAGTACTTGTTTTACTCTTCCAGCTCTCATGGTTCTTCGTACTTGCTGTACTCTTAGCAGTTCTCATACGCCCGGAGTTTTAAACACCCACTTCCGTTGAAGAGTCACGTGTTTCAACCCGAGTTAAAAAAAAATGAGTCCTGAAGGACACCGCAGTACTGTACTTAACGGGGTGGTGTGGCGGTAAGATTTCACTAATTCCAATAAAATTAATTTATAATATTGGAATTAGTTAATTTTACCGCCACACCACCCCGTCATGTACTGTAGTGCGGTGTCCTTCAGGACTCATTTTTTTTTAACTCGGGTTGAAACACGTGACTCTTCAACGGAAGTGGGTTTTTAAAACTCCGGGCGATAGTCCTTAGTACTTGTGGTACTCTTCTATCTCTCATAGTCCTTAGTACTACTTGTACTCTTCCAGCTCTCATAGTACTTGTTCCCATTTTCCAGTGTCCATTGTCTTTTTGCGCACTACTTAACGCTCTCGCCCTTCTTCCCTTTCTCCAGTTCTCACAGTCGTTTAAGTTTATGCGCTCACAATTACGTGGACGCGTGACGCAGATACTGTACGCAAAAGTTCCCTTATCAATGAAACTGAAGGGGACTGTAGGATTGCTCCTGTTTTTCTCTAACACGTTTGTTTGCCCTCCCCTTCCTTTTACTGCTTATACAAATCGACGAAATTTATCCTTTTAATATTCGTGTAAGCATTGAGGATAAGACGTAAATTTACTTTAAACAGTTTTAGATTGTGAGAAAATGACCTTTATGGACTCTAGTTAGGGGCACATTGTTATGTTGTAAGTTTTGTTTATTATACGTACAGTGGGGGAATGAAATACCTTCCCAGCTTTGGCTGAAGTACAATGAAACCTGTCAACCCAACACAATGCTTGGTGTCACTGGCGACCCCTTTCCAAGGTTCCGCGGGCTTGCCAACTGTTTATGGGTTCCTCACATGCGTGTCGAATGGCTCAACCGCTCTGCTAGGTATTCTTCAATACTTGGGGAAGATACTTCATTCTCTCACTGTACATAAACATCCTTAATGTAACCTTACTGTAAAGTTTTATTGTTTAAATTGACTATCAGGAACAGCTCATGTGCCAGATGCTGATGAGAGTCTTCTGTTCGAGAACTACTAGTTCAACTCAGTGGTCGCATTTCAGATGATGAATTTTGCTAACATTTTGGATGAAACTGAACAAAGGCGCAGTTTTGTGGTAAACCATAGCTATAGCTAAATATAACAGACAGTTACATCCCACATGACAGCTCTAAGTGACAAGTGAAGTAGGATTTGTCGAGCTACTCCCACCTAACATTGCAAAACTATTATATCTTATTGCATGTTCCTGTTTATACTGGTGACTAGTTCAACTCAATATTAGGCTTACACAGTACAACAAATAAATAAACACTGAAAATTTGAACATAAACTTATGTCATGGAAAGGTATCTTTTTTTAATTATGTTATTTATTACACGCACACTCCCTCCCTCCCTCCTTCCTCTTTCTCATCCACTCTCATATGAGAGAGGGCAAGAATTTGTTACATTTTTGCCTGAGCCATGCGTCTTATCCAGCACTTGATGAACGCGCGCAGAAAGGGAAAGAAAAATGTTGAGTAACAATTTTGGTATTTGCTGGAGGGTGAGCGTGGCCTTAAGCGCCCAGGCCGCGGCTTTAGTGGTGAGAGAGCGCTTAAAAACTTACGAGGCCGGATTCACAGAGACTTTTAAGATAATTTTTATCTTGATTAATACTACCTTGAATGTATCCAGTAGAGGTACACTTAATGTAATACACATGTTAATTTAGACGTTATTTTTTTGTATATTACATGGGTAACCTTCTTCATTCACGGCGAACACTACTTTATTTTTTTTAAAGACAGTCTTCCTCACTTCTGAAAACTGTTGTCACTAATGTTCCTGACCTGCGAACTGTTGTCACTAATGGTGCTGACCGGAGAACTGTTGTCACTCATGTTCCTGACCTGCGAACTGTTGTCACTAATGGTGCTGACCTGCGAACTGTTGTCACTAATGTTTCTGACCTGCGAACTGTTGTCACTAATGTTTCTGACCTGCGAACTGTTGTCACTAATGGTGCTGACCGGAGAACTGTTGTCACTAATGTTCCTGACCGGAGAACTGTTGTCACTAATGGTGCTGACCGGAGAATGTTGTCACTAATGTTCCTGACCTGCGAACTGTTGTCACTGATGGTGCTGACCAGAGAACTGTTGTCACTAATGGTGCTGACCGTAGAACTGTTGTCACTAATGTTCCTGACCTGCGAACTGTTGTCACTAATGGTGCTGACCGGAGAACTGTTGTCACTAATGGTGCTGACCAGCGATCTGTTGTCACTAATGTGCCTGACCTGCGAACTGTTGTCATTAATGGTCCTGACCTGAGAACTGTTGTCACTAATGCTCTTGACCTGAAAACTGTTGTCACTAATGCTCTTGACCTGAGAACTGTTGTCACTAATGTTCCTGACCTGAGAACTGTTGTCATTAATGGCCCTGACCTGAGAACTGTTGTCACTAATGCTCTTGACCTGAGAACTGTTGTCACTAATGCTCTTGACCTGAGAACTGTTGTCACTAATGCTCTTGACCTGAGAACTGTTGTCACTAATGCTCTTGACCTGAGAACTGTTGTCACTAATGGTCCTGACCTGAGAACTGTTGTCACTAATGCTCTTGACCTGAGAACTGTTGTTACTAATGCTCTTGACCTGAGAACTGTTGTTACTAATGCTCTTGACCCGAGAACTGTTGCCACTAATGTTCTTGACCTGAGAACTGTTATCACTAATGTTCCTGTTTGACAACATTTTCGTTAAACTGTAAACCACTGCTTAATCAACCACAGGAAACCACGACCATACAACCTTAAACCACTGCCTAATTAGCAACAGTAAACTGGGACCACAAATGTAAACCACTGCTTAATTAACCACAAACCACGGTCACACAACTGTAAACAATCTACCTGATTAACCACAGTAAACCACTTACTCTTTGAATGTAAACCATAACGATTGACGACTTGATGCACCGCAGTAAACCCGATTAACCTCAGTAAAGCGAGACTCCAGCGCCGCACACCAAGAGACGGTGTAATGTTCGGTGACCCAATTTTGGTGTAACAAGACTCGTGGGTCACGTCCATATGTGTCAGCTGTGTGTGTGATTATCTCCAGTGAAATGCACACACACACACAAACTATATACACATCCTAAAATAATAATGGTTGCCCCTCGTGTAACGAGGATGGCCGGCCCAAGGGCTACCTAGGCGTGAATTTATTTAATGTGTAGAAGCTGTCGCCAACACAATAACCACACCCCAAGTTAACGAGCTGCATGACCCAGTGTCAAGGAATAGTTCGAGAAGACCTGACAACACGCCAACTGCACTGGCTAACCATTACCCCGGAATACGATCCGCAAATCGATTAACATCCAGGTCCCCAATTACTGCTGGGTAGACAAAGGCAAATGGCGGAAAGAAACTTGCCCATAGTTTCACCATGCCCAAGGATCGAACTCGGGTCCTCTCGCTTGCTAGGCAAGAATACTATACACACACACACACACACACACACACAACATGCTCCAATTAGCGGGCTTTCCACGAGGTCACAGTGGCAATATACACAATGCTTATTAGCAAGACTTTTCCCCACTTACGACGGAATATGAATACACAGAAATCTCATTAGCATTCTCTACATCTAGGACAAAATTTGCGCTACACACGGAATTCTGGTTTGAGCATTTTGCACTGTGGGCAATGGTGAGCTTGTTGGTTGATAGTTGTCATGAAGCCGGGTGAGCCCATCATGCGTTACGAGGACGACAGGCTGGGCTTGCCTAGATGGTTGACAGTTCTGGTGCAGGAATTGACGGGAATGTTTATGTTGATGTAGAGTGACATTAATATTATTCACGTGTATTAGTTTGATGAGCTGGTCAGTGCAGCATGATGGCGTGCGCTTGGAACATGATGGGCATTTAATATCAATATGTATATCTACATAGAAACATTTACATACATATAAACATTCTCACATACCAGCTTGTGTGAGTGTGTGTGTAACAATTATTGGCTTCCGTCATTGTTTTGTTGTGGAGGCTTCGGTAAAAAATGTTATTGGTATGGTCACATTGAGCAGGTTATAGGGTGGGCCTTAAAGGGAATAGGTGGATGTGAGAGCGAGCCTGATGACGCCACCGCACCACCCTCCCTCTCACCATCTGCCTCTCTGACCTATTACCATGTTATTAAGATATTGCTCAGTGGCGCTCTCTCCTGCTCTGCTCTCTAGTGGCTGCTGTACCTGTCATCTTCACAGGGGGGCACTGCCCAGGTTTCATAGTCAAAACGCTGCCACCATGTTGACAAACTCTGCACATATTTCCCCATATTTCGTATTTAATGGACATTACAGTATGTTCCCCGCATTCGTATTTATGCACAGACCTTTCATGTACTTCTTATTGGTGTGTAATATTCCCGTATTTAGCTAATGCACATATTCCTGTACTTAGTAAAGTAATGACGCCTATAATTATCATCCCACTGTTAATGCATATAATATTCCTGTATTTTGTATTACTACCCTATACGTGTATTCCCATACAAATCAAGACTGAACATTGCCTTCCTGTCTCTGTATTAATATGCATAAAAATAATCCGGTATTTTATAAAATTTGAGGATGATAACTGGTTTGTATCATCGTTGCCATGCCCGGGGTAATTGTTCTGGTATTATCAGCTAACAGTTTAGGTGATCTCTAAAATGTTCTTACGATCCTCCCCTGTCATCCCCATCCCCACTTGCTTGGTTCTTCCTCTGGAAGTATACATAAATTGCCCCTGCTGGTGTTTCTAAATCCCTAGATATCCATGTATCTCGCGGCTTACGCGCCCTGGGTTATAGTGCATATAGGGTATATATGAAAAATTCCAGGGTGGAGCGCATTTAAAGTCGTCCATAACACAGTCGACAGCTTGCTTCTGTTGATTTGTGTTTTGAATTTGTTTTGTAACATGAATTTTTTTTTTTTATTTTACCAAGAAGCATATGGTAGATGCACAGACCACATACTGTACAATATGCACAGGCAAAACACACGCTCGCAACATGTGCCATCAGAACACACTTATATACAGTAAACGCAGGTAAAAGTTTAAACACACACACACAAGATTTGCTTCACTAAAATTAACTCTCTCGAAAGAGTGTGATTTGTGGGTAAATTCTCATTAGGTTCGTTCTTAATGTGAATAAATCCTGAAGGAAAATCAACACGGGAAGGATATAAGGCAGATGTGTATAGTATACCGTGTGCCAGCAGCAGCATCTGGCAGCTAGTAAGGTATAATAACACGTGAGAAGACAGCGTACAGTACTGCCCCTAAATATTGTATTGTTAAATACAGTAGTGGGTGTTATTGAGTACGAAAGCAACTACATTGTAATGTGAATTTGGCCCACTTATAATTTATTTGTGGATTTTTAACACCAACATGTAATCCGTAAAATAGCGACGCTCTTGATTATTTTATACCCTGGTGTAATCGTAATGCTAGGCTGAGATTTAACATGAAAACACTGTTTTTGTATACTGTACCGGGTAGTATTTATTATCACGATCCATACAATGCCCGTTTTATTTCTCTCCATTTAGTACAGGGATTTTCATTTTGTGTGATTTTAAAGATTTATTCTGTACGCAGATTATCATTCTAATGAATATTCAATTTCGTTGACCGTGAAATTGATAAAATGTGTTTATGGTCATGCTGTTCACTTGACTTTACAATAACTTTCAAGTGTACACACGAGACATTATGGTGACAAGTGTGTCCGTCCGTCTGAAGGTCTTGATAACTTTTTATTGTCTGCAGCCTACAGTGTACTGATATTTTGATGAAAGTTCCTATGAATGTGTATCGTGCAAAAGACTAGATAAAGGTCAAGGTCACCCATGAAGGTCAGATGCCACAACTAAAGTGGTACTTTGTTTTTTCTTCGCCAGCAGCTCGAAATGTTATTTGTTTTCTTGACTGACCGATGAATTGAGAAACAAGAACAATTATTTCTACACTCAACAAGCTTGCGGGTAACCTTACAATATAGACGGTCTATAATTTCTTAGCTTTGTTTATCCTGTGTAAGAGGCGCTTGAGCGTCAGCCAAAGATAATAAAATATTTTTCGTGGGAGTGAGCGCCGTATACCTCTTTCCCTTTGTTTACATTCACCCCTGCCTACGTTTTTTTTTTTTTTTTTTTTTTTTTTTTTTTTTTTTTCTCCCATTATATACGTGGTCAGTACGTTTCCATATCATGTCACACTTGCAGTTTATGAGTATTCAAAAATGATTTGGTCCTCTCTTTTGTAGCCGTGATGGTGTGGCTGTGTTTTGCAGGTTCACCATCACCCTGGCCCTAGTGACCACCATTCATCATCACCTTCGCTTTTCGTCGCCACTGGATTTATTTTGTGTGTGTGTGAAAATTTAGGCGATATTTTTTTTTTCTCCAGTCTATATGGAACACTGTGACGGTGATGATTGTATTTATTGATGTGCGGAAGAGACACTCTGTGTGTGTGTGGTGGGGGGGGGGGGGGGGTTGCAAATTCCGGTCATGTAAGATTGTAAGTCATTCTCCCCCTTAAAAAAAATAGTCTAAAAAATCACATGGACTGAAACTTCGAGTGACGTACCAGTAAGTATACGTTGCACTTATTAATAGACTGATCGCGATAAGTTAATATGATGATCACGTTCAACTGAAGTCGACTAATCTATGCTTAGTCTACGCTTTAGGACATAAGAGGAGGTCTACCATAGAGACGACGGTACAGTGCTGCCACCAGACCTTGAGCGGTAAACAATATACCCCGTCCTTTGCCACCATAGGAAATTAATATGAGGCGAGTGAGAAGGGAAACCAATTGCGTTGGATGATATCCAGATGTTTAGGGTCGGAGGGGGGAGGGGGGCATTGGAAGTGGGGAAGATGATAAAGGGAGCTCGATATTTGGTAAAGGAGAAGCAGGGAGGCCGATATATTATGGTAGAAGAATGCGGGTGTGCGTGCTGGCGCTGGCGTGAGGAGGGTGTTGAGGTACAGTTGTTGGGTTGATTTATGACACGGGTTGAAGCCCGATCGCTTAAGAGCAAGACGAAGGGGAAATAAGGGGCGATAACTTGAGGGGATGATGGTGGTGGAAGCCAGGACAGGAGGGAGAGGAAGAGGATGGCGGAGGGACGCCAGAAAGGAAGGCAGATAATGAAGGAAGAGATGATTGAGGGAGGCAAGGAAATATTGAGGAATGGGAGATGGAAGAATGCCAAGAGATACAGGAACCTCAAAATGAGAGGTAGACGGAGAGGGGTTGAGAGAAGAGGGGAGACGAAAGAGTAAGGGGAGCTGGGAGGGCGGAAGAGAGGGAGGCTAAAGTAAAGAGAAGTGTAGAGGGTGGATGGGAGATGAGGGCAGTACAGGGTATAGAGAGAGCACCGTCACGCACCCGCACTGAACACCGTTTTCCCTAACCCGAACAAAAACATTGCCTCCGGGAATACTGGCGAAAGATCACCGCACCTTTTTGTTTTGTTTTTTATTGATGGTGAAAATGTGCGCGCGCCTTGAAAAATGTGAGACAAAGAATTTTGGACAAAAGATCTGAAAGTTTCTTGTGATAATTCGTGGATATTGTTGTTTATGGGGTGCCGTTGAGAGGAAAAGGGGGTTTCACCGTATCCTTAAATTGCCTTCACAGTTTATGCGTCACAGAGTTTGACAGATTAACTTGGTTTCCGTTCATTTTAGGGTAAAAGAATGTGGTTGGGGAGATTGAGGGAGTTGTGTGTGGTGCGGCGCCCCGGCACTGTTAACTATGACAACCAGCAGTTCTATTTTGGCTGATCTTCACTCCCGGTCTTTCAGTGCTAAGTCACATGGAAACCGCCACAAACAGTCGTACCATAATGATATGATAAAACTAGCTGCAACATATACTCTAATTAAAGGATATGTTGCCACTAAATCTAGAGTCTAAAACAAGCTTTTTATTTATCACACGTCATTTACTGGACCCCCCCCCCCCTCTTTTTCATCGACTAAAATAAATGTATTGCATCATATAAAACAAAATGGATCAAGTATTGCATACTGTGTTTAAAATTAGAATCCACTACACAGTGGGAGGAAGTAGCGAGTAGCTCGATCTTATGCCCGGCGTCGATGGTCTTAAGGTTTTGTATTGGCTATTGGAAAGGCAACACAGTGGATATAGTCTCCACATCGAATTCCTATGACTTAATCTTTTTTTCCCGAACACGTTTTTAAATGTGGTTTAATGATTAGACCTTAGGTAAATTTGAATAGTCTGTTCAGTTCAGAGATACAGTGATCACCTCTTGTCCTAAGCGTTGCTGGTTCGCTTCCGGGAGACCAGCAATCAATCCAACTTTGAATGGGTACCTGACTTTATAGGTACAGTAGGTGGATGGGGCGGTCGAGCGCTTTGCTGGTCACATTGCCTCCTTTTGTACTGAGACTTAGTATTCAGTTTGCTCTTTTCGAGCTATTTACGGGATCTAGTTTCACGTTTCTGCGAAATGCAAAAGAAATCATAACCATATAATTTTGTTTGTCCTGTATTGTGGTGTGGAGAAATATATTTGTATATTTTGCTCTCATATCCGCAGTTGATTTCACTCACTACTTATTGGATATATAAGAAGTATGGTAGTTACGCATACTCACGTAAAATAGATAATTTTCTTTATTTACTTTATATATTCTTGAAGTTAAATGCATTAACTAATCCTGATATAGGTGTAATACATATTTTATGAGTACTTGCCGCCGTTAATGAACCTCTCACACTAATTATCTACTGCAATTGAGGAAAGGTGAAAGTGCGAAGAAAATGGAAAGTGAGAATGTAGATAAAGTGTGTGTGGTGATGGGTTGACGTAGTTACTGAGCCCATCTTACTCTTGCTTATTACGTTATGGGCCTCACCTTCCTCCTCAGTCTAACACACACTTTGCATATTCATTATCATACCTCTTTCGTTCAAAAATATATACCATCAAAATCCAGCTTTATATTTTGTTTATCGTGAATGACTTGAATTTTATCATTATGTGTTGACGCGTATAATATTTAACCGTAGAGGAGTCATGGTAAGCCCTAATATGCGGTATCTCTTCTCTGAAATACAGCTATTGGAGCATTGGGGTTATCTTTTATTCACCCCTACAAGTGTGGAAGGAATGGTGTGATGTCATGTGAGTGAGGGGGCGTGGTATTGTGTTGAGGGATATGGTGTGATATGGAGTGGATGTGCTGGCGTGTGGAGGGGGTACGGAGTGATGTGGAGTGGTTGAGGTATAGTGTGGAGGGGGTAAAATATATTGTGAGGGGGGTAAGGTGAAGTGTGGAGAGGGTCTGGTATAATGGGGAGGGAGGAGGCAGTGTCACCGCGTCACTTAGTCATACACTGGCCAAAAAAAAAAAAAAATCAATTTTTATTTCAACCTTAATTTCACTGCTAAAACAAGTGTTAAGAAAGACCCATACTTTGTGACTTGCTTCATGTTTTCCAACGACTTAATTTATAGCAGTGCGCATGTTTTGTTGAGTGGTTGACCCCGTTGCCTGACTCCCATATATTTGCATGTCAGTAGTGCTGGATGATTCCGTGTGTGTCAATACTTCCCGTGTGTCAATATTCCCCGTGGGCGTCAAGATATCTATTATGGGCTTGGGAAATGTGTGACCTGCTTTATGCACCAGTCTAGCAATTGGCAAATATCATTAGGGGAACAAGGTTTGTTGAAAGTCGGTTGAGGGAAGGAGGGGCACATTAACTAGGCTATACGTCAAGCTGTACTTGGGTGCCTCCTGGTCTGGTTAGATACACTGTTATCACCTTGCCTCTACCCTGCCGATGTTATAATGACCTTGTTCTCAATTTAGTCCTGAGTGACACTCTCAGTATCCACCATAACATTCTTATCTCAGTTGTTTCTAGCAAATCCTCCTTCTCCTACTTTAGTGCTCATATCGGTGTTTTAAACCAACCTCGGCCTTATCACAGTTTTATTTACCTTCATCTCCAGTTTTCTTGGCATCCTTCGACCTCCCACAATTTTGCCCAGCCCACCTTCACCCTATACCTCGGCTCTCCAAGATTTATTTCCGCCATGGTCACTAGACCCGGGTACTGAAACCTGTCTACCTGGGTCTGCCCATATCCCCTGTCGTTTTGCTGCATAATTATATATTATGGATGAATGCCAAAGGGCAAGCCAGTATGGGTCTACGGTACACTGAATCTGATGTGGAGGGGAGACAATTCTCTCTTCTCTTTTAGGTGCTCGTTGATAATTAACTAGTGTAATGTATTTACTCTTATGTCATAATTCGTACTGCAGAACCCGAGTTGTTTTAAAATTACGTAATGAAGTAGCCTTTAGGCG
Source organism: Homarus gammarus (assembly GCA_958450375.1). Taxonomy (NCBI): domain Eukaryota; kingdom Metazoa; phylum Arthropoda; class Malacostraca; order Decapoda; family Nephropidae; genus Homarus; species Homarus gammarus. The sequence continues at coordinate 516,674 of CAUDMG010001725.1, read as the reverse complement.
CGGGAAACTTTTATTTTTTTCCGTGGATGAGTTGTCAGTCAACCAAGAAGGCCGTTCATAGAGCTTCCCAACACTGTGACACATTTTAAAGCTTGTTAATGTCATTATGGTGATGATGGTACTTCCAGCAGGAAGTAACTGTTAACCATGTTATAATTAGTATTTAATTCAGTAACTATTGAATTTTATTTTTCTGTACACTGAAATTCTGTCGTCTAACTCATTCTTTTTTCTTTTACAGGTAAGGGTGATGTACAAGATGTTACTAGTGTCCGGGACGTTGGTGGTGAGTGTGTGGGGGGGGGGGGGGGGTCACAGCGCTCGTAACTGTTAGGTGAACTAATAGAACCATACCCTGTTAATATCTTACTCTGTTTTTTTTTTCTACTTGGCTCAGGTGTGAGCTATACACTTTAAGAGAAGAATTTGTGTAAACTTTGAGTGTCTTTTACCTACAGTATGTTCCTCTCCACTGTAACCGTAAGCGTACATCTATAAATCTGGTGGGGAAATGTTTCACGCACTTTACCTTATATAGTACCGCAAAAAATAGATAATACTGGATTGTAATGTGTGTGTGTGTGTGATAAAGTTGATGAGCCCTAATACTATGAACTAGACTGTTTGGTGCATCCGTGTTAGAGTTACACTATATTTGTGCGGTATATGATTGTTTCTAGGTCATATTTATTTGGGGATGAGAAGTTTAGTATTAAATCAAGAGTAATATTTGTGTGACCATATCATGACTTAAACAGTTGGAAGCTATAACCTGTTTCTTTTAAACATATATTTTAGGTTCAAATTCAAGAGGGATATTTCTGGATGCTAACTGCTTGTGGTAAAGGTCAAAGTTTCAGCCAGGGGTCATTCGGCCGGCGGAATTACTGCTCCGACCTTTAGCTGAGGTTCCGGGGGGTTATCTCTGGCATCGTAGGGGACTGGTGCCTTTTATTGATTTATTTTTGTTAATTTTGAAAGTTGACCACAAATTCACATTACTATTGATAAGCGCACAACACACTGCTCGTCAACTCTCACAGGAGGAATGCAAAAGGCTACGAATATAAGTCACGGATCAATGTTTTCTTACGTCAGCACGAGTGTAGTTGAGAGTCGTGTTAGGAAAACAGAAATTGGTAAAATACTTAGTATAAAACATTGCTTCACAAAGTGAGTTTGTAACAAGTTACGCCATTCTTAAGTATCGTTACAAATTAGTTTTGGTACTTAGTCAAGACTTTAGAAAACTTCCAACCTGCCTCCTCCATCACGCCCTCAGCCCCTCCGACTACTTATAAAGTTCTCCACTCCGCTTTATACTTGTTCTATACACCAGGGCCAGCAACACCTCCTCCCATTTACTCCACAGTCGACAACTCCATCCTCGTCAATGTTGATAACTCCACCACGCACTACATTGTAACAACAAGTACCTCCACCACACACCACGTCTATTAACTAACTCCACCACCCACCACGTCTATTAACTAACTCCACCACACACCACATCTATTAACTAACTCCACCACGTCTATTAACTAACTCCACCACACACCACGTCTATTAACTAACTCCACCAAGTCTATTAACTAACTCCACCACACACCACGTCTATTAACTAACTCTCCACCACACACCACGTCTATTATCTAACCACCACGTCTATTAACTAACTCCACCACGTCTATTAACTAACTCCACCACACACCACGTCTATTAACTAACTCCACCACGTCTATTAACTAACTCCACCACACACCACGTCTATTAACTAACTCTGTACCACACACCACGTCTATTAATTAACTCCACCACGTCTATTAACTAACTCCACCACACACCACGTCTATTAACTAACTCCACCACGTCTATTAACTAACTCCACCACGTCTATTAACTAACTCCACCACACACCACGTCTATTAACTGACTCCACCACACACCACGTCTATTAACTAACTCCACCACGTCTATTAACTAACTCCACCACACACGTCTATTAACTAACTCCACCACGTCTATTAACTAACTCCACCACGTCTATTAACTAACTCCAAACACCACGTCTATTAACTAACTCCACCACACACCACGTCTATTAACTAACTCCACCACGTCTATTAACTAACTCCACCACACACCACTTCTATTAACTAACTCCACCACGTCTATTAACTAACTCCACCACACACGTCTATTAACTAACTCCACCACGTCCATTAACTAACTCCAAACACCACGTCTGTTAACTAACTCCAAACACCACGTCTATTAACTAACTCCACCACACGTCTATTAACTAACTCCACCACACACCACGTCTATTAACTAACTCCACCACGTCTATTAACTAACTCCACCACACACCACGTCTATTAACTGACTCCACCACACACCACGTCTATTAACTAACTCCACCACGTCTATTAACTAACTCCACCACACACGTCTATTAACTAACTCCACCACCCACCACGTCTATTAACTAACTCCACCACGTCTATTAACTAACTCCAAACACCACGTCTATTAACTAATTCCACCACACACCACGTCTATTAACTAACTCCACCACACATCACATCTATTAACTAACTCTCCACCACACACCACGTCTCTTTAACTAACTCCACCACACACCACGAGTCAGCTTGTCCATTTTCTATAATTTCGTGAAGCTTTTCAGGTTTCCTAAATATTATTTTTAAAACCTGCGGCGGAGTTCAGTTACTGAAAATATATTATCACTGTTATGTACATTCTGTGGTTGAGTGTTTCCCAGGCAGTTTATCATTTGTTGAAATTATATTGGATTTTTCTAAGTTATATACTGTTGTGTGTGTATGATGTACTGGAGACTAGGGCGATGTGATTTACATACTGACGCGGTGTTGTCCACACACACACACACACACACACACACACACACGGTACTGGTAGAAAACTATACAGTTATCAGAAGACCAGCACAGGCATGTAATCTCAACCTGTGACCTTGACCTTTCTCTAACATTGAACCGGTTCAGCCTTGGCCGTGGTAATGGCCAACACCCCCACTGATCTGCCAGGTTTCATCATCATGGTTGGCTTCGTTCAGAGATTCTGTTTTTCACATAAACAACACCAACTGATACTCATATCTTTGCAGGCGAGGATTTAGTTATTTATGAACACAGTAAACTAGATATGTGGTTAGTGCTACATATTATTGTATAGAATATAAGATACTATATTGATCTTTACCACTAGTTTCTTTGACACTTCTCTTTTTCTTCCCTTCCTCTTTATGTTTTAAACTACTGTTATTTCCCCACTAGTTTGCTCTTGCCTAAAAGTTTTGTGAAATCTCTCGTCCAATCCTTGTGTGAAAGTTGTTACTACTGCCGGTAGTTTTCTTTTATTAACACCTGCATCTACAAGTTTCTCTTCTGGTGCAGCAACGTCGTACTGCCACCTTCGTCAGCTCCACCTTTTACATGTACTACTGTAATTTCTACTAATTAATTTAACTTATTTTAATTGTTTTATGTTTGTTTGTTTTTATCTTCGTCTATTTTCATTTTCATTTCAATTTTTATTGTAACGTTATAAGATGATAAATGAAACAAATTACGTGTTGTACTGGGGATGATGATGAAGAGTCATTGTCCCAAGTAGGGGTTCGGAGGACATAATGCCGGGGCTGAGGGCTCTCCACCATACTTCCTTAAAACTCAAGAGTACCCTTTAATATCCTCGCTTCAGCACATGAACCTCCTCGTATCCTATATGGATATCAACACCATATGTCCACTGCCATCAGTGTTATCTCCCGTTTTGTAAACTTGTTGGGGACAAGGAAATAGGTTCCGTATGTTCGAACGCCCGTTAGAGTTAGTTTCTAAACCATAAATTATTTAGTTTATCTTATATTTTAATATAAGTAAATTAACGTGAATGCCAATTGTTGAAAAGGATAGTTATTCTTATTTTTTTCCAATATCATTCCCATTTACAGAGATGTTGATGTCTTAAATTTATGAATACCATTATTATGGTAGGAGAATATAACACGTGTTAAAATGGTAGGAGAATCAAATCCCACACGTTAAAATGGTAGGAGAATCAAACCCCACACGTTAAAATGGTAGGAGAATCAAACCACACGTGTTAAAATAATATAAAAAAATTCATTTAACTCTACGGAGGAAAAAAGGTAAAACTTGCATCAGAGGCACAGATGGCGGCGGAGCTTTACAACACAATCTATTTCTGACGCTCCTCACGCCGCCACGCTTCCTAACTTGTTAATTTCTTTTGCCAGGCTGGCCGGGAAACCTGCCATCGCCAGTCATTTCCTCACTTTTACTTTGACTTAACTTCCAGGTTAGAGGTGAAGAATACTGTGAGTTTCTGTCCTAACAGATCCCAGCCAGTTCTAATTGTACAATGAGGACAGAAGCAAAGTCTTAACGGTTAGATTAGATTTTGGCTAAGTGTTCCACGTAGACCAGTCGAGACAGCCCGCGCACATAATTGGTTTGTGTGGCCGCAATAATATTAAGGTGCAGCAGGTACAGGTACACTTAGAGTTTTCGTTATTAACTTTTCACGTTCAGCTAAAGAGCCATATTAATTAATGTATTATTTATACCTCAGGCTACTGTTTAGTCTTAAGAAATAGTGAGAAATAATGTTAATTTGTTTCGAAATAATTATAATGTACTTATCTCTTGGGAAAATGCTCATATTTTGGCTGTAAAGACAGTGTCTGGTGGTCTCGTGCTAAGAGAATTAACCAGAAACTGCCAATTATTAGCTCGTCTATTCGAAGAATTTAATTAACAAGGCCTCGCCTATCGTCTGGGTCAGGATAGACGCCTGGTTTGGGAAAGACTTGTACAGTAATTAGCTTAGCTTGTGTATTTTAATATACTTGTTTAATTCACAAACAAAGTTAAGTCTAGTTGACATAATTTTTAACCAAATTTTCCTGGGGTGGGGGGCAAATTCAGTTGATATGTATAAATAAAGCAAATGTACCACGACGCCGTGTATCTTTGGCGATATAACGTTGTGTCAAAGACTACCCAGGTGGGTTGACAACACAAGGCCTCCAATTTTTTCAACTGCCAGAAATTGAGTAACCTCCCTCCCCCCCCCCCCCCCCGTTATTACTGCGGCATCCCCAAGGCTATTTATTTTGATTTTGTTAAACATATTAGGGATAAACGAAATTTGTGGGTATACTCTAGGGAAATCCTTTGCCAGTTTTCACTTACTGTCGCCTCTGCAATTTACAGGGCTACCGGTATACTGTAGACCGGGTTGAGCTAAGTATTGTATGGTTTTACCCCGGATTATTAAGGACTTTTAAATTCTTTGTGTAGAATTATTGTTTTGTGAACATTACACAGATCTGGTTACATATAGATATTTTTATGAAAGTTATAAAAAAAAAGGTTTGTTAAAATGGCATACGATTGTGTTGAAAGTGAGTTTTCCTAGTAACAGACAACAAGGTTGTACACTGGTGTTGATAAAGAATTTGTCACCCTATTTACTGGACTAGTTATTTATATTTTTGTTTTCAGATTCCCAGAAAACGTGACCTGTATTGTTCCTGATATTTAAATTTGAATTTTAAAATGAGATTCATATGGTGTATTGAAAACAGTAATTACAGTATATCAGATATTTTGTTGTTGATGTACTGAAAGGGATTGTCCATTTTATTAGCTTGTGAATTTATTAGGGGGTAAAAGATCGGCATAGAAACATGTGAAAAATGTCAATAGTTTTGTCATAAGTTCACTAGAGGTTACAGCACTGGGACTGTTAGTTGGTGGTTAACATAACTTGGGTTTACAATGAAAGACAAAGGCGTGTCGTGAAATTTGGTGAAAACATATGCCTATGGGCTAAAACTTTTGGTGCGCTCTGTCTTGTGGTAGGGCTCTCATAATGTTTCACGAGTTACATTTAATCTTCGGACAAAACCGCAACACGACTTTTGTCTTTGTACATTCTCAAAGGTTCACACATTGAATACTCCTCCAAACTAAGAAGAGTGAACCTTACTGGGTGACTTAAACAAAATGAATTAATAATGGTGATTTTTTTTGTGACTACGTTAATGTTCTTCACTAATTGGTGTTAAGAGAATATAACTAGTAATGATGAATATTATTTTTTTTTTAGTTCTGGTATGTTCAATCAACCATTTTGCCGCATTCTTTAGTCTTCAGTTACGAGGAATATTCTTCAGTCGACCTTTTTAAATTGGGAGGGTAGAGGGCAGCTTATTTCACCTTATTAACCACTATAACGCTATTCTATTCTAACCCTTCCCCAGGTATTGTTTGGGTGTTTAATCATCAAGTGAAATAAGCTGGTGGTTATTCTTTATGTAATACTTTTAATTACTATTGTTTTTTCAGTATTAAGAATGAGATGAATAATAGATAAACAAGAGTTGTATTTTAGATGTCATATTGTTGTTGGTTGTATTTAGAGTTGGATTTCTTTGGAGTTGGTAATGGTGGATGATGAAGCTCCTGGGCGCCGTATTGTGTAACTACATCTCTGTTGACAAAACTGATGGGTCGTCTTTTGCTGGCAAGCCCAGACAAACTTGCACCGTCAATTTCCTGTTTATATCAAGATTTGTACGTTAGTCTGTTTAATTCTGTGGTAACAATATTTTAAGGTTGAGAAGGATTATTTGAGACGTTTGAGAATTTACAACATTACTGCTGAAGAAACGGAAGGGAAGAGTAAGCATGTGTAGAAGTGGACAAGCGAAGTGGCCGGTAGCTGCATCATGCTTGTATTCCAAAATTGTGTACTGGAGGAACTGTTTGCCGTTGAAAGTGCACACGTTTTACTGTTGTCATTGATATCGGTGTTGTAGCAGTAGTTCTGTATGATCAAGGCGAATCAGCTGTGACAGTGTGATGGTAAATATAGTCCAGCTGTGGTAAACTGGGGCAGTGAAGAGGGGGAGGGGGGTAAAATTGTCGCCGTTCTCGGTCAGGAAAACGACTTTTCTAATCACACGGGTATCGCCGTCGCTCGGAACAAAGATGTCGTTTTACGCTTTTCTTGAAATACAATAGATGTCTGAAATCACAAAAAGCACTGCGTTCCGTCACTTTATCAACAAGGGAAGTTTCAGGGTCCCTTGTCTAAATAATTGGTGAGGCTTACAGCGGATGTAAACAAAGGTCAAATGAAATATCTGTAATTTTCATCTGTATGTATAAGACATATTCTAATGATATGTTTGCATTAAAATAACTTATTTTGTCTAATAATTTATTTTAATACAATCAATGCGTTTCAGTTAAACATTTACCTAGTACAAAGCTTCAAATGTACCCGAAATGCAGTTAAAATTTGACCGAGAACTCCGGTACGTTACGTTTTCCTCAAATCTCAGTTTTCAGGTAAAAAAGTTGACAACGGCGGTATCGCCGTCGTTTCTCAAGGGATGTGGAAATTTTGCCCAATGTGACAGCCCCTAAGTGAATAAATTTAGTCAGTCAGTCATTTATATTCTACATTAATTCGCTATTATAACTATAAACGGTAGGGAAAAAACACAGTTAACTGTCCAATAAACTACAACGACGGAATAGTGGTAAATATAGGGCAGCTTTAAAACTAAGTACATGCATACATCCCGAAGAAGGATGACCATTCTAATCCCTCTAGCTATCGCCCCATTGCCCTAACTTCATCCCTTTCAAGATTTTCGAAACTATCTTAAGCTCTCATTTTCTCCATAACCTCCAACGCCTTTCTCTTCTGTCGGATAACCAGTATGGTTTTCGCAAGGCGAGATCGACTGGTGATCTGCTCTCCTACTGCACCCATCTTTGGTTATCCTCTCAGGGATAATGAGGAAACTTTCGTCGTGGCCCTCGACATCTCCAAAGCATTTGACAGGGTATGGCACAAGTCTTTGCTTTCTAAACTTCCCTCTTGTGGTTTCTCTCTCCCACTCTGTTCTCTAATCTCTAGTTTCCTTGAGAACCGATCCATGGCAGTTCTTGTCGAGGGATCTATCTCTAGCTGTCTCTACCAATAGTGGTGTCCCATGGGGTTCTGTTCCTTTTACCTACTCTCTTCATTCTTTTTATCGAAGATTTATTCACACTACAACTAATTCTATCCATTCCTACGCTGATGATTCTACTCTTCATTCTTCACATTTTACCCTTCCCCCCATTTCTCAAAGTAGATCCGTTTCCAGGGCTAATATCATTTCATCTATCAATGCGGATCTGTGCAGCATTTCGGAATGGGGAGGTAGAAACTTGGTTAAATTCAATAGTAATAAAACGCAGTGTTTACCAATTACATTTTCCATATTAGATGATCTCCTACCAATCACATTTCAGGACGCAATTATTCTGCCAAATTCTAAAATAGATATGCTAGGTCTCACCATTTCCTCTAATATGTCATGGAAGCCACACATCCACAAAATTGCGAAAGCTGCTTCCCGAAAGCTGGGAATGATGTACAGATGCCTTAGCTACTTCATTCCTGCGCAGTTGCTTCAAGTTTATAAAGGATTCATTCGTCCTAATTTTGAGTACTGCTCTCATATCTGGGGTGGCCCCTCTTCTGTCCAACTGTTAGATGAGGTGGAATCAAAGGCATTTCGTCTTATATACTCTCCTCCTTTAGTTGATCTTTCTTCCCTTTCTCTTCGTCACAATGTTGCTTCACACTCTCTCTTTTACAGGTACTTTAACGGGCAATGCTCGGTGGATTTGGCATCCTGTGTACCGCCGGCAAGGCCGTGGGCTCGTAACACTCGTCTTGCCCGCGGTGCCCACCGTTTCTCTGTGGATGTCGGTCACATTAGACTAACCCGTTATAGTACATCCTCCTTTCCTCACACAGCCAAACTGTGGAATGCTCTGCCTTCTTCTGTGTTTCCATACTCATACAATCTGTCTCACTTCAAAAAAAATTTTCCCGGCATTTTCGTGGTGTACATTAATATAATCTTTTTCTTCTCTATTTTTAATTTCTTTTCACTCTTACTTTTTCGCCCCCTTGGCCCAGTTGTGGGTCGATGACCTGTGTCAGGGTGGGCTATTCCCCGTTTAAAAACAAACAAAAAACAACTAAACTAAACTAATAGAAATGTACAGCCATCGTCAGTGACAAACATTGATTGTGAGTTATTTTTTGTCCATGTGCCCCACGTGATGGGATGGGGAGACGTCTGCACAAAAACTGGGGGCTTCCTCCTTATCTCGGGAGGGAACCTCAATTTTGTTTTTAGGCGCACGAGCAGTCTATGTTGTACCAGCAAGCACATGGCTTGTGCTACACCTTGGTAGTATTAAGTTTAGTGTAACAAAGATTTATCTGAATCATAATGATACTGTAATAGAGGTACCACGTCCTTATTAGCTCCCAACCCCAACGGAGCTATGGATGCCACAGATGATTGTCATTCCGACCTGCTGTGTCCGAAACGCTTCCTTCTTCGAATTACATGTTGTACAAAACAACCGGTCACCAAAATCGAGTAGTTCTAATATTAACAGATTCTAACTTTGTTTGACCCTGGGAAATATGATGATTTATGTTTGTTTTAAAGAAGTGATTGTATATCATGGCCCTTACTTTGTTTGTTCTCTGACAGAGTATAGGTGTTATGTGTGGGTATTTTAGCTATATAGGTATGATCTATGAGAAGCCGTATTAGCGAAGTAGTGGTGTAAAGAACTTTGATAATGGGATAATTTTGTAAAAAAACAAATTCTTATACTGTTCATGCTTATAAACCAGTGCTGACATGGCAGTACATTTTTACCGCACAGAAGTACCACCTCTTATTTTATATTGATTATATGTTGACTATTTAATGACAACACTTTAATTTCACGCAATTTTGCTTTTCCATTTACGCGCGTTAGGTCAGTAATATGCTGGAAGTTACCGAACGTTCGGTTTAGCAGAGAATATATTGTAGAGCTAACTAATGCTTGATGAATATGTAGGTTCAAAAATTTTTTTTTGTGATTTAGTTTAGATGAATTACTTTGGTATGTGTGCGCGAGGCGGGTGGGGGTGTGCATTGTGCAAGTTGGTGCCGGCCCACATCGATTACTGCCGCAGCCCCAGCTCACCTCGTTGTCACCTCTCTCCTTCCCTACACCCACCCACCTCCCTCCCTCTACACTACATTCTCCCTCCCTCCCTCCCTCGCTTTAAAATTATCTCTTACAATTTCTTAATGTTTCTCCACTCTACTTGTACTCGAATTTCGGCAATATACGTTTTTCTTTACAGTCTCCCAGGTATCTAACTCGACACAGTACTCCCTTTCCTTCGTTTATACCTTTCACTCTCTCCTCTTCCACTATATTCTTCATTTTCCATTCTTGACGTTCAGTGTGGTGCACATCATGGCGCCACGTCCTACATGTCCATTTGCTCAAGTAGGCGTGTCGGCCACGAGGAGGTCCTCAGGGTGGTGTCGTATCTTCCTCTTGCAGTAAGGGGAGGGGAGCTGGGATATATATATGGCAATATTGCTGCCCCGCCGGCCCCAAGGATCGTTATGCCTTGCAACATGGTGTGACGGCGAACTTACGATGGGGAGCTCTATCCCGCGCCAACTTCTCGTTTATTGTTGAGTAGGTAGGGTGCTTTATGCTTCCACATTACTTCATGATAATTATTACACCACTTGTTGGCTGGAGGAATTCAAATGTTGAACGTGTTGGGGTGTGTTTCTTAGGGTTATTGTTTTGCATAATTTTTTTGTTGGTAATGTGATTACGTTTTGTAAATGGTCTGTAGTTTTTGGTGTGGTAGAATCTCCATTTTGGCACTGCCTTGTACAATATGTGGGGCCACCCTGTTGCTCTATACAACTTTGCTAACATAGCAGCTATTACCAACCGCCTGGTAAATATATTTATTAGTTATCATGGTTTGTTAATTTAAATCAAATGAATTAAAAAAAACCCACAGAATCAGTATATGAGAAAAAAAGTAAATCTAGTAATTAATCACTGTAGTATGGGTAACACGGATACATTCTAGAACCAGTACACGTCCAGTACTTGCTAACGGTGCTTAACAGACTCAACCGTCCAACGGCGCCCAAACGGCTTAACTAGCCTATGAGTAGCGAAAGGGAAAAAGTGTAACTTCGCTTCTGTGGCCTCAATAATAACGTACAGGTATATTCATCTTTTAATGTACAGAGATTTACTCATTCGCCCTCTTAAATGTACCATACAAATATTTATCTATTATTGAAAAAAAAACACGCTTACTTATGGTCACGTTAATATCAGTAAATGATTTAATGTTTTATTACTATATTCTTGTAAATTAACTCGTGGGTAGACGACATGCATAGCGATGGTAGTAATGGATGACTTCGCTGTTTAAATATCTAATACAATTGTTTTCTTCAATTATTTCATGTTATTGGTGCTACAGGACCTAAAAGTAATGAAATGGATCCTTTTTGCTTGTTCCAGTGTATCTCGAACATGGACAAAATTTAAATAAATCTGATGTAAACAAAAAATAATTAAATTAAATAATCGGATTTTTTTTTATTAAACAAAATCGCCAACCCTGTTGGTTAGGGAATGCAGACATATGGCAAATTCTACAAAAATTAAACAATTGAATACTGGATACCATCTTCCCCATTTCATTTCTTTTTGGTGGAGTATACCAAGGACCAGGTGGCCCCACTGACGGTCTCCGCATGAGTAGTATACCATTAAAGAAAACCAGCCAGGAGAGCTCTCAGATTTTAGAAGGTATGGCCCCAGAGACCTCGTTAGGCGAGATTATTTTCAGCACCACCAACCGCACTGCTTTATATCTCCGCACATCTTTTGCAAGTCTCGTAGAGGTGACTTATGTACCGTACGCCCACACTGTTCTCTTGCCCATACCTTCTTATCTTCAGTGCATTAACAACAAGTGTAATGTACACTAATGGTTATATGAAATGTTTTAACTTACACGTTTCTAGAGGACACTGTTAAGATCCATTCATAAAAATACTGAATAAAAGAGCAACTTATTTGATTGATTTGCCCAGTTCAGAAGGTGGTTAGCACTGTAAAGCGGAAACGAAACACAAGGGCTAACTACATTGTGGATACCTGGCTTGGACAGTACAATTTCATTCTTTATTTTGGAACCTACAGTATGTTCACTTTTTGTTTTTGGTCGTAGAGACTGTCAGTTACACTTTTCCTTTAAAAAGATTGGTGACAGCGCGCGTACCTTTTGATCGCTAGGTTTACTTTCGCTGGAGTGTGTTGACATGCATCTGATTAAGCTTCACCAAGCTGAATATTGTTGGTCTAGTCCCTGCACCAAGTCCGGTATTTTCTTTTACAGGAGCAAGTTATAGCCGTGTCCTTAGAAAATATTTTCTTCTATCCCCGTAATTATAAATACTGACTTCGAAATCATTAAGACTTCATATAGAGTATAATGGCCAAGTTTTTAATCCACTGTAACAGTAAATTGACGAGTACGTTGATAACGTTATTTGATGGATGATCACAGGAAGGCAGGTGGATTGGCCCCAGTGTCGAGTAATTTACATGTGGCGAGGAATTACTGAAAGCATTCACACTATGGGGAAGTGTAGGTGTGTTTCCAGAAAGTCGACCGATTCTGTTAAAACTTCAGTCACATGTTATCTCTTACATGGTTTAAGTGGAAGTGAATACTTGACTGCTTTGTAAAGTTGATAATAAGAAGAGTGAGAAAGAAAGCCTGGAAGTTCACTTTGCAGTCTGGTACAAAGCCTAAGTAATGTTGACCCAAGAGTTTTGCTTCGTCACCCGCGCCTCGGGTCAATATTTAGCTCTGTGTTAGTGTGTTCCTCGTGAGCTGCATTACCTCACGGTTTGTTTACCCACTGCAGTAACGTGCCTATTGGTGCTATATGGTTAATTTATAAATAATATTTAACATTTTGATTCTACAACACTATCAGCAGTGAAAGGTGAAAATCTTGGTGTTAATTGTACGCCACCAACAACAACAACAACGGGGTTTCTCAGTTAATAATTCACCTTTTGTTAAGTTGTGGAAGCAAGCTGGAGACGTAGGTGGAGTGGAAGAGAAGGATTAACCCTTGGGTGAATCAGTGGCGGGACTGGCGAGTGTTTGAGGTGGAGTTTAGCTATGTGGCTGCGCTCCCAAGGTCAATATTTGCCTACCCTTTGATACTCCTTCACCTGGAACCGCTATGAATGGTGGCCGCACTCCCCGCCGCCACCTGCCTTCCCTCGAGTGTCTTTTTGTTACCCTTCTCACTCTTCTCTTACTAAACTCGCCTAATTAAAAATCCCCGTCTTTATGGTTATAGGGAAGGGGGATGAGAGAGCACGAAAAACGTTCACTTATAACGACATATCATTCTTCTTAGGCACTTATTGACATACGACTGCAATGTATGGCTGTGTTAACATTAAAGTTGTATCGGATTTGATATAATACTTTTTCTACTGATTTTCTTATGGCTTAGTGCTTGAATTAAGGTAAGCTATCTTTGGAAAGTGAAAGATTTATTTTGCCCCCTGCGGTGTGTGGATGTTTAACTTTACTGTTCCTACAGCTGCAGAGGGAAATTAGTGAGCTGCTAAAGAGGGTGCTATTAGGGTTGGGTGTGTAGCTTGGAGCAACACAGACTTTGCTCATATCCTGCTGGGCTAGTGTTGGGGTGTCTTCAAAGCCCCCCCCCCCCCCCCCCCCCCACTGCCACACAAATTAAGCACATTCTCCGCGCAGTGACTCAAAAAGTTTTTAACGTACAGGCTATAATTTTTTTCCTTGAAAATTTTCGTTTGGGAATACAATTTGCCTACAGTAGTATATATGCGGCACATATATACATACATACATACAATAGTAACGAATGTCACATCCACGTCTAGATGGTGTGGCTTTGTAGATCTGGGATTTTTATAATATTTATGTAATGTTAATATTTATGTAATTTAAATATTTATATAATATATAAATATTTTAACACACACACACACACACACACATCAAATTGACACCTGGATAACAACAACCGTGGCGCCACTCTCCCGGTTACTGGAGCCAGATCCCACATCGATAATCTATTTACATCTTCCCGTCCGTCTATCTGACTGGTGGAGGGGGGTCAACTTTCATTTTTTTAGATATTTCAATTGTAATATATATATATATATATATATATATATATATATATATATATATATATATATATATATATATATGCAAGTAAATCACTGTAGGTGCGCGTGATCTAGGTATATGCTGATAACCACCAGGAAAGAAGAAAACACGAAGTTCCCAAGCGCTTTCGTGTAATTCACATCTTCAGGGGTGAGTACAGACTAGAGATAGTAATGCAAAACAAGATGAATATATACAGAGGAGGGTGAGACCAGGTCCACAATGGTCAGGTAATTAGGTAATGACCCTACTAATCTTTAAATGGCACACAACGGTTGGTGGTTGGGTCAGATGGGACAGTGACCCGCCCTCTCACCTGATCACAAATCTTCTTAATTACAAAGTTGTCCAGCTTGTACATGCCGTTACTCAAATTCATGTTGAATGCTTCGGTATGTTTAATAAGACTAGATTCTATGATGTTCCTACTATCAATTGAATTACATGGTAATATTGAGGAGGCATTATCCCAGTCAATGCAATGCTTGTTATCCCTCAAATGAACAAACAGAGCATTGGATTCCTGGCCTGTCCTAACACTGTATTTGTGTTGTTTAATTCTAGTTACAAGATCTTTACCTGTCTGGCCTAAGTAAAACATATTACATTCCTTGCAAGGAACTTTATAAATGCAACCAATTGTGTTGTTGGGGGAGTTCTTGATTAACATTTGTTTAACAGTGCATGAGTTTTTAAATGCCACATTGACGTTCCAAGATTTTAGCTGTGCCGGAATGTGTGAGAAATTTTTGTGAAATGGTAATATTAAGATATTCTTATGGTCATGGGTGGGCTTGGGATCAGTTCTATAAAAAGTTTTCTTAGTAATGTTTAAGCATTTGTCTATGAAAGATCTAGGGTATTTAAGGTTTGAGCCAATATTATATATATATTTGTATTCCTCATCGATGAATTCCGGACTGCAAATTCTCAAGGCACGTAAAAACATTGTTGTAAATACTGACTGTTTGACTTTATTATGGTGGGCAGAATAATAATGAATGTATGAACACACATTGGTTGGTTTTCTATAAATACTGAACTTAAAAGTGTTACCTATTCTGTGTATCAGACAGTCTAGGAATGGCAATTTACAGTCTTGCTCTAATTCCACAGTGAATTTGATCGAGGGGGCTAAGTTGTTAAGTTGTGGTAGGAAAACTTTTAGGTCCTCATTACATGGCCAGAGACATAATACATCATCAACATATCTAAACCAGACTGCTGAGGGTGGTAAAATATTACTTAATAGTTTCTTTTCAAAGAATTCCATATATAGGTTGCTTAATACAGGTGAGAGTGGATTACCCATTGCCATACCAAATTTTTGAGCATAATATTCCCCGTTGAATTCGAATTTGCAATCCTTAATACATAGTTTGATGAGTTCGATGAAGTCGTCTTTCGAGACGGGCAGTGAAATGTTATCCAGGGAATCTATGAGGAACTCTAGTAAATCATCAACTGGGACCTTTGTAAAAAGTGACGTTACATCAAAGCTGACCAGTTTAAAATCATGATTAATGTGCAAGTTATTGAGTTTATCAACCAGATCCATATTATTCTTGATATTGGAGTTAGAAATGTTGCCAACTAGGGGGTTTAGTAAGGAAACTAACCATTTAGATAGTTTATAAGAGATTGACTCAACAGAGCTAATGATGGGTCTTGCTGGGTTATTGGGCTTGTGGGTCTTGATTAAACCGTACATGTAAGGCAGTGGAGGGGACGTTGAAGTAAGATGTTTAATGAGAGTAGCTTTGCCTCTCAATAGGGACTTAAGTTTTTTGTTGAACTGGGTGTTGACAGTGTTGAGAGGATTATTTATGAGTTTAGAATATGTTGTAGTGTCACATAAAAGGTCATTCATTTTTGAGATATAGTCATCTTTGTTTAAAATCACTACTGTGTTGGCTTTATCTGCTTTCGTTACTGAATACTCCTCTTCGATGATCAAGGCCCACAAATTGAAAATACGTTTGAAATTTCTCCAGACATGCCTCAGTGAAAAAGTTATGCCTAGATCAATCATCCCACAACGTGTCCTGAAGATGTCTGACCGCCCCTTTGATGAGTTCCAAGAATTCATCCTTAAGAAACATTTTGAAATAAAGAAAATTGAAGTGGATGAAGCCTTCCGTATTGTAAGACAAAAAAAAGCGCGCCTTTAACATGACCATACCGAGTTATTGGAAAAAGTTCATGTTGGACTACTGTTTTGATAACCTGAGACGTGAGCGTTCTGATCATCAAGCCAAGATAGACCACAAATTGGCACTCCTTATTAGAAATAGTGATTGGACTAAGGATGCCAATAACAACTGTGTAGTGAATCTCTCCTCTAAACAACTAGACAATGATACCTTGTGTGCCCTCGGCTATGGTTTAAGTTTTGATGGTTCCAACAAGGGAGTCGACAGTGTTGACATAGCCAGAGCATTTTGCAATTTGGAGAAATTCAGTAATCTGACAAGTGAAGAAGTGAACATGTGTAAAGGTGTTGTGTATGCATCTATGTCCAAGCCTTGTGTTCCAAACTGTCCAGAAAGATTCACCAAAGCACTCCAAGCCCTTAAGAAAAATAAGGATCTACATGTCACTAAAGCAGATAAAGCCAACACAGTAGTGATTTTAAACAAAGATGACTATATCTCAAAAATGAATGACCTTTTATGTGACACTACAACATATTCTAAACTCATAAATAATCCTCTCAACACTGTCAACACCCAGTTCAACAAAAAACTTAAGTCCCTATTGAGAGGCAAAGCTACTCTCATTAAACATCTTACTTCAACGTCCCCTCCACTGCCATATATGTACGGTTTAATCAAGACCCACAAGCCTAAACATCCCAGCAAGACCCATCATTAGCTCTGTTGGGTCAATCTCTTATAAACTATCTAAATGGTTAGTTTCCTTACTAAACCCCCTAGTTGGCAACATTTCTAACTCCAATATCAAGAATAATATGGATCTGGTTGATAAACTCAATAACTTGCACATTAATCATGATTTTAAACTGGTCAGCTTTGATGTAACGTCACTTTTTACAAAGGTCCCAGTTGATGATTTACTAGAGTTCCTCATAGATTCCCTGGATAACATTTCACTGCCCGTCTCGAAAGACGACTTCATCGAACTCATCAAACTATGTATTAAGGATTGCAAATTCGAATTCAATGGGGAATATTATGCTCAAAAATTTGGTATGGCAATGGGTAATCCACCCTCACCTGTATTAAGCAACCTATATATGGAATTCTTTGAAAAGAAACTATTAAGTAATATTTTACCACCCTCAGCAGTCTGGTTTAGATATGTTGATGATGTATTATGTCTCTGGCCATGTAATGAGGACCTAAAAGTTTTCCTACCACAACTTAACAACTTAGCCTCCTCGATCAAATTCACTGTGGAATTAGAGCAAGACTGTAAATTGCCATTCCTAGACTGTCTGATACACAGAATAGGTAACACTTTTAAGTTCAGTATTTATAGAAAACCAACCAATGTGTGTTCATACATTCATTATTATTCTGCCCACCATAATAAAGTCAAACAGTCAGTATTTACAACAATGTTTTTTACGTGCCTTGAGAATTTGCAGTCCGGAATTCATCGATGAGGAATACAAATATATATATAATATTGGCTCAAACCTTAAATACCCTAGATCTTTCATAGACAAATGCTTAAACATTACTAAGAAAACTTTTTATAGAACTGATCCCAAGCCCACCCATGACCATAAGAATATCTTAATATTACCATTTCACAAAAATTTCTCACACATTCCGGCACAGCTAAAATCTTGGAACGTCAATGTGGCATTTAAAAACTCATGCACTGTTAAACAAATGTTAATCAAGAACTCCCCCAACAACACAATTGGTTGCATTTATAAAGTTCCTTGCAAGAAATGTAATATGTTTTACTTAGGCCAGACAGGTAAAGATCTTGTAACTAGAATTAAACAACACAAATACAGTGTTAGGACAGGCCAGGAATCCAATGCTCTGTTTGTTCATTTGAGGGATAACAAGCATTGCATTGACTGGGATAATGCCTCCTCAATATTACCATGTAATTCAATTGATAGTAGGAACATCATAGAATCTAGTCTTATTAAACATACCGAAGCATTCAACATGACTTTGAGTAACGGCATGTACAACCGTTTCGTGCCATTTAAAGATTAGTAGGGTCATTACCTAATTACCTGACCATTGTGGACCTGGTCTCACCCTCCTCTGTATATATTCATCTTGTTTTGCATTACTCTCTCTAGTCTGTACTCACCCCTGAAGATGTGAATTACACGAAAGCGCTTGGGAACTTCGTGTTTTCTTCTTTCCGGTGGTTATCAGCATATACCTAGATCACGCGCACCTACAGTGATTTACTTGCATATATATATATATATATATATATATATATATATATATATATATATATATATATATATATATATATATATATATATATATTTATTTATTTATATATTATATATATATATTTATATATATATATATATATATATATATATATATATATATATATTTATTTATATATTATATATATATATATATATTTATATATGTATGTATATATATATATATATATATATATATATATATATATATAAATATATATATATATATATATATATATATATATATATTTATATATATATATATATATTTCATTAGCCCAATAAAGCACGCGGACTTCTACATACAATCAACACCTCAACCCGCCAGGATTCGAACCTACGGCCCACGAGCCCATAACTGTGGTCCAGCAGTTAACGTTCGCCGGTCAGTCATGGGCTCGTGGGCCGTGGGTTCGAATCCTGGCGGGTTGAGGTGTTGATTGTGTGTATATATATATATATATATATATATATATATATATATATATATATATAGATATATAGATAGTGTAATGTATATAATTAATAGCACATTAACAAATTATCGAAAGGGCCACAAATGGTTAGAACTTCTTAAAACCAACATAATAGCATTAAAACTTTTTTTTTTTTTTTTCCCTCCCAAACAACGGTTTTTGTTACCCCGGTGTGTCACACTGATGCACTGCCAAGAACACCGGAGTTCGATTTTGGCAAGGTTGCCAGTTATATAATTGAGTTCATTTACTTTTCATAATTAAAAAAAATAGAAATACGATGTTAATGGCGGAAATCATCTTGACTAACAAAAGATAAAATTATCTTTCTGCACACCTTGAACACAGTCTCATCAATATCAAGCCAGTTTTCCCTCAAGTGAAAATAGCCATTCCTACCACTGTCATATTTGTTTTAACGAGCGCTCTCCATACGGTGATAATTTTTAGGGCAAGTTAACCATGCATGCTTTTATCTCTTGGTCCTAATGGTCCTAAGATCAGTGTATTTACAGCTCCATCGTATTATCAAACAGTGGAAAAGGGCCACACTATTCCCTTATACAACAGAGTAGCATTGTGTAAGTCTTCTGAAAATGTCAGTCACTACCTCCACACACTCCACGTAAACGTCAAGCCCAAAATCCGTAATTAAACTTAATTTATCTCCACAACCGCTAACAAACTGGACATACCATCACAAGGCGACCTTCCTCCTATAAATAACAGGGATAACACACCCGTCTATACCATGCCTGGCCTCGCCAGCTCCTCCGTCGCTGAATATTAGATTAATAATCAATCTCCGAGTGAGGGTGCAATTATCACGCCGTCTCTCCTGAGTTATGCAGGGATCAAATCACGTTGCCTCCGGGGATGAAGTTGTTAACTGTTAAGGAGTCCAGGAGAGTGCCGATGAAGGCAACACTGAAGGTGTGAGTTGTTGATGGGGAGGGGTCATTGAGGTGTAAATTGTTGGTGATGAGGGTGCCATTGGGAGGCTGAGGGGCCAGGAGGCAGGTAGGCGAATAAGTAAATGGAATTGTGAGAGGTCTTTTGATGAAGGTTTACTATAAGGCGTCGAGCGAGGATGAATACTAAGGTGTAAAAGTCAAGGAAATGGATCAGTGACGGGGCTCATGGGAGACACTCCTGAACACTAAAGATGGACAAGAGAACCTGGATGTGCCATGTACCGTTCCGCAAAAGGCTGTTAACTCATTAAAAGCTCGGCTGGATATTTGATGCACAATCCTTTGTTAGTGTAAATACATTAGTCGGCCCGCTTAAATTTTTTGCTCTTACAGATTTTAATATCAGGAAATATTTCGCTAGCTATCGCTTATACTGTATACAAAATGCGAGCAAGAATGTATCTCGTTAAAACTTTTTTCACTATTGGAAAGTGATGATTGCCCCTGTACATGTAAATGGGTTTTACGCACTCACATTATTATACTGAACCTTTTTCCTGTCCTGTTTTAACACTGGGTTTATTAAACACATAACAGTGAATGTAGTCCATAAACACAGCTAAACATTGTTATGTTGGGTACAACTTGTGTTAATGAGTGTTCTGAAGTAACAAACATTACGTCACAGCTGGTACAGTGTAAGGTTCTTTAACACCTTCACTTTTTAAGGTTATGAAATTGTGGCTTTGGCTTAGATTTTTTCCCACCTTAACTGAAAAATAAGCCTGGTGACCCGTTGCGGGTAGTTTAGATACAGTACACTGTATATTGAGCCTTCGGTATACAGGGCATCGTGGTAGGAACTGCACTCGACCGTCTTCACTTCCTCAACAGTTGGTTGGACTGAGGGTGCTTTGGAATCGAACTACAGTATTGACCCTTACGACAGGAAGTAAGCTCCGTATCCACGCGACCGTCGAACCCCTCCAACATAATTGATAGGGTCTAGTGTGAAATTTCTCATAGGATCTAAGAATATGCCTCCATGGTTAACGAATTTACTATGGCAGCTGTATATTGTCCAAGCTTCACATCCATGCAGAAGTGCAAATATGCACACAGCTTGATATGCAGTTACCTTCATTTTTGGACCAAGTTTTACACACGTTTAGCAGATACAAGTAAGCTCGCAAGTTACGGAATGTAGGCTCATTTATCAGTTCTTTATTATAACTTGAAGTCTTCTTATATAGAATGGTTTCTGTCCAATTTTAAAGTATCGTAGTTTCACAGTTCTCAGAGTTGTCTAAGGGAGCAAATTAGGCAGAGCTATGGCAGCCATGATTTTATAGAAGCATATTTCCTCACAGGCGACCAAGTCTATGATAAATTCCCTTTACTGAAACTTTTTTCCTAATTTTTCCTCAGATTTAATAATAAAAAATAACACGGAGGATAAGGTACTAGACATGATTTTGAAAAACTTTTCGTGAATGTTATTTTTCGATAAACATATACTTCAATAGCTATTTAGCTTTAATTTTTGTATTCTCAATTTGACGGCTAACGCCGGCCTGAAATATCATGTTCTGGATACATAACTTTACATTTGTAAAAGAAATTCAGCTTTTATATAATTATTTTCGGGTAAAAACTTAAAGCTCCTGGGTTACAGGTGGATCTTTTGTCCTTGTTCTTGTTAAATTGTGACTACAGTATATTAGCGGGAGTATCTTTCCATTCTTTGGGAACACGCACTCTATTCTACACCTCCACGATCAATAAGTGAAGTTCTTGGAGGCACAGATAGCTACTACCACGTTTGAAGATTTCTTTAGGAATTTTGTCGGGGCCAAGGGTCTTGTTTTTCTTACCTTATGAAAAGTCGGTGGGAGTCGACGTCGTGAATAGTTGATCTACTTAGTTGAGCAAGCCCCTGAAATGTTCAGCCCACTTTTCCACAATAAGTCTTCTACGGTAACTCACTTACTAACTACACACACACACACACACACACACACACACACACACACAGGGTTTTTGCTGATATTGCAGGTGCCATAGATCCTCATTAATTTACTAAAATGAAAACTCCTCCACCGCCCACTGTCTTGTCAGCTTTCTCGACTACACAACCGCCATTAGGAGAATACAAGACGTCTAGGTAGCTGCTGCCTTCATTAACTTCAACAAGGCATTCAATCTAGTCGACCACAAAATAATTATCAACGAAGCCATCGACCTCGGGTTTCGGAAAAATCTTATTCCATAGTTTACAGATTTTCTTAGTGACCTACGCCAACCCATACGCTTCCGAGGGACAGTCACCTCCTTTCAGTCACTCACCTGTGGCTTCCACCCAGGGCACCAAGATGGGACCGTCTCCTCATCCCACCTGAGATCCCTCGACCGCGAATTGTTGTTCGACATCACAACCGATTCCACCCCACACGAGCAGATACTGATGATCCCAATAAAAACAGCCAAATCCCAACCATTGTAAAAATCATCAACAACTTGTAGTTAACCAGTGTGTTCGCTCCTTACCAATCTTACTTTTGTATTGTTATTATGCTGAAATTCTCTGTTGAATGGCCTTCGCCCCATCCTTGTTATGTGTATCACTTATGTTACTTGTATATCGTTTGTCAATCAAGTGACCCATTCCCTAGTTATGTAACTTTCATTATCTCTGTTGACTGTAGTTACATTTCAGCCCTTTGGTTGCATGTTCTTTCAATAAACTTTATTATTATCAACGCGCGCACACACACACACACACACACACGTGGACTTACGCTAGCTGCATGTCCCACGCGGCGGGAAGCAAAATGAACGTTCATTTTTATCTCCCCATCTTTCTAGATGAGAAAGAATGTTTAATAAACATCCTTAGAGTTAACTTAAAACAATTGAAAGATGGCAAAAAAATGTGGGCGTGCTGTTATGCAAGTACTCAACCATGTTACAGTGATTTTGATTTGATTTTGCCGCTTGCAGCGTCTACTTTATTGTACAGTTGGGGTGGGGGGGGGGGGTGTTTCCTGGTTATCTAGTTTATATTGGTCGGGACGGGGAACTGTCATAAGAACGACAGGATCACCTGGATACCTCGTAGCGCTTGAGGGGAAGAAAATTCTTTGAGCGTTATTTAAGGTTGCCACGTTTGTGTGTAGTTGTAGTACGTTACGTTCCCATTATTATTAACTTAGTAACTGCCAGGGTGAACACTGAGAATCAAGAATGACAAAATAATGTAATCTTTTGTGTTAGTTACTTGGACTAGCTAGGTTATTAGCCCCTGAGAAGGAAATCGTCCCGGCATATAACTTGATGAGGGTCGAAGTATCTCCCGTGGCCTTGACGGCTTGAAGATACTTTTCCACTTGTTTTCAATCTCCAATTTCGTCCCAGGAATATTCCAGGGGGAGATTGTGGATTTACTTAATTCAATGAGGTTAATAGCGTGTGAATATTAAGTTACATGGGGTCTGGGACTCGATAGGCCTTTAATGGTGGTTTCAGCTGGTTTAGAATGAGCAAGCTAAGAAAAATTTGATGAAAAGATGAACTGGCTACAGATGAAGCCATGGATGGCCATAGCTATTTTGTGTTTCCCGTACAACAGCTGCAACTGGGGCGGTGTCTCTGGCAGCTAGCGCGCGCGCGCACACACATACACACACATATATATATATATATATATATATATATATATATATATATATATATATATATATATATATAAATATATATATATATATATATTGATAAAATCGCACGGAAAAAGGGAAGCAACGGAGTTGCCTCTGAAGATGTCTTGAATAAAGACGAAAGCTAAGGTGTTCCGTTGTTTCCCTTTTCCTGTGTGATTTTATCAAGATTTATCTTATCCACGTTTTCATTGTGAATCTACATGATATATATATATATATATATATATATATATATATATATATATATATATATATATATATATTTTATGAAAATCCACAATGAAAACGTGGATAAGATAAATCTTGAAAAAATCACACGGGAAAATGGAAACAACGGAGTATGTCATGGAAGTCACACATCCTTAACATAGCTAAAGCTGCCTCCCAAAAGCTGGGAATGCTGTACAGATGCCATAGCTACTTCACTCCTGAACAGTTGCTTTAAGTATTTGAGGGATTCATTCGTCCCAGTTCTTCTTTCCAGCTGTTAGATAGGGTGGAATCAAAGGCATTTCGTCTTATTAACTCTCCTCCTTTATTTGACAATCTTTCTTCCCTTTCTCTTCGCCGCAATGTTCTCTCTCTCTCTCTCTCTCTCTCTCTCTCTCTCTCTCTCTCTCTCTCTCTCTCTCTCTCTCTCTCTCCATGTACTTTAACGGGCATTGTTCGGTGGATTTGGCATCCTGTGTACCACCGGCAAGGCCGTGGGATCGTAACACTCGTCTTGCCTGCGGTGCCCACCGTTTCTCTGTGGATGTCGGTCACACTACAATAACCCGTTATAGTACATTCTTCTTTCCTCACACAGCCAAACTGTGGAACGCTCTGCCTTCTTTTGTGTTTCCATACTTATACAATCTGTCTCACTTTAAAAAGCTGGTTTTCCGGTTTCCTCGTGGTGTAGATTAACACATTATAACCCTTTTCATCTTTTTTTTTCTTTCTGTTCTTATTTTTTCGCCCCGCTGTGGGTCGTTCGACCTGTGGCTTGGTGGGCTAATTCCCGTAAAAAAATATGTATGCATATATATATATATATATATATATATATATATATATATATATATATATATGTATATATGTTTTATGAAAATCCACAATGAAAACGTGGATAAGATAAATCTTGATAAAATCACACGGGAAAATGGAAACAACGGAGTACCTTAGCTTTCGTCTTTATTCAAGACATCTTCAGAGGCAACTGGATTACATGGACTGAGAGAGGCTTAAATATACAGGGTGACCTAAAAACATGAGGTCAGGTCAAAATGATGACATCCACTAATCCCCACACCAACACACACGTAGAGGAGCTTAAGAGAAGGGTGGTGACGTGACTAGTCAAGTCAGGTCAGAAAAAAAAAAAGGGGGGACCCACAAAATAACTATCTTACATCTAGATCAAAGGTTTTTAAAGCATTTTTAACCTTGGGCCACTGACAAATAAATTTATGTAACATATTATCAGTTTTGAACTGACCATCACTAAGGTTTATTGATTTTAATTCCTTAATCAAACTAGCTTCAACAAGAAGTCTTTCTGTGACACAAGATGATTTGAAAACTTCTAAGCTTTTTTCCCAAGCAATGGGGTGATTATTATTCCTAACATGAACGAACAAGGCACTGCTTTCAGATGCAGTTCTAATATTATACTTATGTTGTTTGATTCTAAGCTGCAGTGTTTTTCCTGTCTGACCTACATAATTACAATTACATTTGCTACATGGAATACAATAAACACTACCATTTACATTCAAACTTGGGCTATTCCTTATTAACATATTAGTAATGGTTGAGTCATACTTGAAAACAACATAAATATTTAGAGGCTTGAGGGACCGAACTAAAGGGACAAATTCATTACGATAGGGCAGAGTCAAAATATTCTTAAGTGTAGGAACTTGTCTGGTTTGAGAGGAATGAAAGGATTTTTTAGCCCTATTAAAACAACGATCAACAAACACAGAAGGGTACCCAAGTATATGTGTGTGTGTGTAGATCCACAATGGAAACGTGGATAAGATAAATCCTGATACAATCACAGGGAAAAGGGAAACAGTGGAGAACTTTAGCTAAGGTTCTCAATTGTTTCCCCTTTCCTTATGTGATTTTATCAATATATATATATATATATATATATATATATATATATATATATATATATATATATATATATATATATATATATATATATGTGTGTGTGTGGTGTAGATCCACAATGGAAACGTGGATAAGATAAATCCTGATACAATCACAGGGAAAAGGGAAACAGTGGAGAACTTTAGCTAAGGTTCTCAATTGTTTCCCCTTTCCCTATGTGATTTTATCAATATATATATATATATATATATATATATATATATATATATATATATATATATATATATATTAGTTTTGTATTTTTCTGTTGCCACACATTGAAATATAGTAGAGGTCAGTTTATTTCAAATGCAATGTGCGTACAACTAAGTTTAGAAGAATTTTCTTGCTGATACATCTACACAGGCATAATTACAGTCGGCAATACGCTGAGCGAAGGCGTGTTTACTCGTGAAATAGACGATAATCTCGTCTTAACTGGCGATTCACGATATTTAAAAAAAAACGGCCCTGGCCCTTTTATTACTGGAATCTCTGACCCCGTCCACCCTGCCCGGACGCGTGATTTTTTTTTTTTTTTTTTTTTTGGGGGGGGGGGGGGGGGGGGGGGGGGGGGAAGCTTCCGACATTTTGAACAAGCGATGGTGCCCGTCGCAGTGTTTGAAGCGCGGCACCACTGTACACTCCGTAAGAGAGAATAAGAGATGATCATTCATGCTTGGCTTAATATTGCATATCCGAACGTAATAGATACTAATACAAACAAACAATAACCTAGCCAGCACGGCCAAGCTAGAACGAATTCTTGCCACCAGCTGATAGTATAGTGGTGCCGCGCTTCAAACACTGCGACCCTGCAGCTTGTTCTAAATGACGGAAGCTCTCAGGAAAATAAAATTCGCTGGCCCCCGGACAGGACCGGGAGATATAACAATAGGTGTTTGTGTCGTGTCGTGTTTATCATACGCAATTCTCAGAGCAGTTTTCTACGGAAGTACATGAAGTGGAACAAATGTGTATGATGGGTGATGTGTCTTTACCATGATGGTAACAGTCAGACGGCGTATGACCAGGCTACAGTAGTATCCAACAGAGCCTGAGATATGTTCGTCTTCAGATAACTTGGTTTCTTACCTCGTTTTGTTTTGGAAGAAAGCGAAGCGCAAGTCACCAACGTTTACCTCATTACTTACACTTTAGAGCACTTGTATCCACTCGCCATATTTTGTTAATTTGTGTTTTATGCAACATACAGGTATCTGTTTATAGTATTACTTATACTTTAATAATAATAATAATAATAAAAATTATACTTTAATCACGAAATCTTAATTTTTAGCCTTTTTTTTTTAATAATAATAATAATAATAATAATTAACGGTTTATTGAAAGAGCTTGGCAGCCAGAAGGCTGAAAATATACAGTTACATATTTGGGGAATGGATTTCGAATTACAAATAATATACAAGTAACATAAGTGATACAAATAAGATATATAATAACTAGATGGAGAAAAGCTCAAACTACAGTGCATTTCAACATAGTGACAGTGCAAGAAGTAGTATTTACTGGGAGTGAATACACTGGTTTATTACAAGTTATTGATAATTTTTACAATGGTTGGGACTGGGCTGTTCTTATAGCGATCAGTTCGTGCACGTATGGGCTGGATGCGGTTGTGGTGTCGAACAGCAATTCTCGGGCTAGGGATCTCAGGTGGTAGTAGGAGCCGGTGTCGAGGATGGTGTAGAACAGGGGTTCTCAACCAGGGGGGAATTTCCCCCCCTCAGGTTTTCAGGGGGGGGGGGGGAAACTGATACTAATATGGAAAAAATAAAGGATTTTCAGTATTATATGCATATTATTTGGAATGCACTTTTTGAGGCAGACAATCTTGGAAAGGAGGGGAAATGACATTCTGACATATGGTGAAAGGGGTGCATGGGGCAAACAAGGTTGAGAACCACTGGTGTAGAAGCTTCTTACCAAATTTGCAGATGAGGTCGTGGTGATGGTCAGTGAGAGTCGAAAGGGTCAGTGTGTTGAGCGCTTCTTGATATGTGGAGTAAGAAGGGGAGAGAATAATCTTGCATGCCCTCTTTTGCACTTTTTCTAGGTGTTGTATATGTATGTATATATATATATATATATATATATATATATATATATATATATATATATATATATACTGTATATATGTGTGTGTGTGTGTGTATATATATATATATATATATATATATATATATATATATATATATATATATATATATATTTTATGAAAATCCACAATGAAAACGTGGATAAGATAAATCTTGATAAAATCACACGGGAAAATGGAAACAACGGAGTACCTTAGCTTTCGTCTGAATAAAGACGAAAGCTAAGGTACTCCGTTGTTTCCATTTTCCCGTGTGATTTTATCAAGGTATATATATATATATATATATATATATATATATATATATATATATATATATATATATATATATATATATATATATATATATATATATACACACACTCTTCGTCTGCATGCCTAACAGACAGCGTCAGCTAGCAAGGCAGGGATGCAGGATAAGAAAGTTTAGGTGTAAGTGATGAGGTTAGGTAGCGTGAAGGTGACGGCAATGCCCCCCCCACATGGCAGTACAAGGTCACTTTGGCCTGGGGTCTGCCATATGTGTTAAACTGTTACCACGCTACCCTGACACTTGTGTCGCCTGTATACATGGTCCAAGGTGTCCTCACATAATTGGGAAATAAACCTTATCGGGGGGCCATTCGGGGACTCGTTTGTGGAGGGAACCAGACGCCCCTTGATAAGAAACACACGTCTCTGACCTTTAATCTTTCTCTAGTTTATTTTGTAAGTTATATTTAATATTATTCGTGGGTCAATTGTATTTGATTAAAATAAAAGTATAATTATTGCCTTAGTCTGAAACTAGAAGAACGTGTCCAGCCTTGTTTGTGTGTACATAAATCTTACAGCATAATAAGTACTGTTTTAAATACATTTTCCATGAAACTTAAAATGTTGTAATTACGATATCGTATGGAACCATGCATTACACGGTCTCTCTCGTTCATGTATTTGCTTTAGATCGGAATGTTAGACACCTGGAGAGCAGCCGGGGGGGGGGGGGGGGATCTCTAAGAATCATCATGAGGAAAAGCTGTCGTTTATAGCCAGAGTTGTGTTCTTCGTTTTGGTGTAACCTTGTCACGGCATTCACCATTATTCCCACCTTGAATCCATATAAAACTTTAAATAAACATTTTTCAGAATGTTTAGGATTTTACAACTTTACTGGCGTGGAATTTCAGGT
This sequence comes from Homarus gammarus, assembly GCA_958450375.1. Classification (NCBI taxonomy): domain Eukaryota; kingdom Metazoa; phylum Arthropoda; class Malacostraca; order Decapoda; family Nephropidae; genus Homarus; species Homarus gammarus. The sequence continues at coordinate 487,469 of CAUDMG010001725.1, read as the reverse complement.
GGGTGTTTTTGAAGGGAGGGTGCACGGGTAGTGGAGGAGCTTGGGGGTTTAGTTGGGATGTACTGCAGCATGATGATGGATGAGGATGTGAGCACCTCCAGTCAGCCTCTTTATCCATAATCCTTTAACCGCTGCCTCTCCTGCTACCAACATTTCTCCTTCAACCTCTCCTGCTACCAACTTCTTCCTTCTTCCTGGGTAGTTTAGGTCACTTAACTTCTTGGTAATTAGGGAGAGGCAATGTGTGGTGCAGTGACACGTGGTCTTCATGTGTATGTGGGAAGTTGGAGGTCATGCTGCCAATCCTTAAAGAGTGGTTATACTCTGCCGACTTTATTAAAACAACACCACCACCTTCATAAATCCACCATGCCCCCAGTTCTCCATTCTCTATTACTGCCCTTAAACTGCTTTAAAAAAATACAATTTGAATGAAAAGATACATTTTGCTCTTTTGTAATCGAATTAATGCTTTCAATTCTCTTTTACAAAAAAAATGTGTTATACTGTAGTAATGGTGGTCTTTATGGCAATACTTCACTTCATTAAAATACTTATATTTATCCAGATATCTTTGATAGGTGCCTGACAAACATTTAGTTAGGTATTTGTTATGTAAAGAGAGTAGGACTTTCTCTTCCTTGGGTAAGAGAGGTAGCCAAATCTGTTATTTCACTTAGTTTTTATCCTTGACATTTTATGTATACTCCTGATTATACTCGGCATATATATCTTGCTATCGCTTAGTATAGATTTATGTTAATAATATTTATGATAACTAATTAATCTACAACAAACCATTTGAGAACTGAATGTACTGTAATGTGGGGAAGTGTTCCAAGTACAATATATGCTACCAAAGTGTAGTTAGTCCAAACGGTATTCATACTGTGATTATCGGATACTATGTCGCTGGTATCCAATTTACTTCTGACGAGTCTGTCAACAGGTATGGATAAAGATAGTGGTCATTGAGTGCTGAGGTATATAGTTAGTAGTGTAAGGGTAGGTAAGCATGGCTGAATGTAAAGTAGCTTTGCTAGGTACAGTAGTTTACCATATTTCTTATTATTGTATGTTTTTTTTTCATTATGCAAAGCAAAATTATTTACTGGCATTATTAATCAAGAATCGTCCATTTTATTTGGTATTTTTTTTACGTACTGTACTATATGCACTTCATAACTATACAAATATTAATTTCATTTTCAGACGGGTCGCCCGTGAAGTCCATGCAGAAAGATGGTGTTAAGAAAGTTGAAAACGTAACCACGTCCAAGGGTGGTGTTGCTCCCTCCATCACTAATGCCCAACAGGCAGCGGTAACACAGCAGGCAACTGCTGCACAGCAATCCAAACCCGACGAGCCTTCTGACTGCTACCTCAAAGACCTGTACTCACAGGTCACCTCCGTTGTTGCTTCCAAACCCGATGAACGAGAGAATATCAATGAGGGTAAGTTTAAACTTATGTTCTCCTTGCATAATCTCTGGTTATTAGGACATTTTTATCCTTATACACTTGTAATTTAAATGATATTACAATACAAACATTCATGAACTGTACACAAGTAGCTTTGACATAGCAATGTACTGCACATTCGTAATATACATTAAAAATAATGCTACTTACGTTGATAATGGTAAAAATTTTAATAATATCATAACTACTTTAATGACTAATATTGTAACTGCTGCTTAAAAAAACTTATGGGTAACAGAGGAATGTGAGGATCCAGCCGCCGTACCTATGATCTGGGTCAGTAAGTGGGTGGATTACAGTGACAAATATGGCCTTGGCTACCAGTTGTGTGACGAGTCAATTGGTGTACTTTTCAACGATTTTACCAAGCTGCTGCTACTAGCTGATGGAGAGTAAGTGAAAAAAAAATTGTTTTGATGTGTTACAAATATGTTGAATGTACTTAAACTCCACTCTACTTTATATGGCATACACACAAATTAACATATATATACATATAATACAGTAGTAGTAACACTTATTTGATTGACGGGCTAATTTACAGTCGTTCTTATGGTAGGAACAATTTATTTATTTTTTTTCTTGAATTTATATTTGACATTCCTTGTTAAACTGTTTATATATTTTTTTTTAAGTGTGGATACTTATGATATTTTATTTATATAAAATAATGAATCAAAACTTCAATGTTGAAATACAGTACATAAAGAAAGCCTTTTATCAGGCGTAGTGTTCATTATTTGAAATACTATACAGTAGGCAGTCATCCCTTAACGTCGAGGTTCCTTCCTGATAACGGCGACGTTAAGCAAAATAAATCAATCAATCAATCTCATAGACCTATAGGTTACGGACGGATTTTTTCGGGTACTGGGAAGGGTGATTTCTGGTCAAATTTCCTCACCTGAATGTGACTGTTTATTTTCGATATAAAATAAACCCGTTATTGAATTGAGGCAGTCCTCGTTTAAAGGAAGGTTTCGTTCAGAAATGCATATAAATCATGAAAAAAATAGTTGTAATACAGGACAAACAAATATGAAATACAGCGAGCCACTACCATCATGTACACCCATTTTAACTACTTCCAACGTAAAATAACTATGCATGTAATAACTAATAATACATAACAAATTGTCTGATGTGGTAATAATTAAATTTGGTAATTAATATTTTATTGTCAAGTGCTGCATCGTATTCTCCCTTACGACCTATCATCTGTTGTTCTTTCACCACGCGAATGTCTAATTTTACCAAGTACCATGACACTGTTTCGTGATACACGGTGTTGGTGAAGCACTGTTGGGACTTTTGTACTCATTATACAAGCTTTGGGGCAATTTCTAAAGAAATAATTGTAATTATGTAACCTTTCGCGACAAGCGAATCTACTCGTAGAAGTTTCTCATTACTCCCGCTTGACTTGTTCTTACATAATTTGAAGAAAAAACTAAATTTTAGGAGACCTTCATTATTTCGCAAACACAAAAATGATATATAAAGAATTTAAACAGCTTGCAGGGATTATAGAACCCCAGGAAGAATAAACACGGGCGTAAATACAGTTGAAGCAGCCCTCTTTAGAAAAGGCTGTAGAAATGCTTTCTCTGAACAGTTTTTCAAAACGTATGTCGTCTTTTATCAGGATACAAGGAGTACTGTAAATATATTTATTTCGATTTATTTCTATTTTTCTTGGAATTGTTCAATGTTTTCAGTATATTCGTGTTTATAGTGTTAGCACAGAAGCTCCGACATAATTTTAGCTTTGTATATATATATATATATATATTTATATATATTTAATTTTTAGTCCATATAACACGCGGACTTTGAACATATAATCAACGGTCATAATGATGTGTGTTGGTGTGGGGATTAGTGGATGACATCATTATGACCTGACCTCATGTTTTTAAGGTCACCCTGTATATTTAAGCCTCTCTCTGTCCATGTAATCCAGTTGCCTCTGAAGATGTCTTGAATAAAGACGAAAGCTAAGGTGCTCCGTTTTTTCCATTTTCCCGTGTGATTTTATCAAGATTTATCTTATCCACGTTTTCATTGTGGATTTACATGAAATATATATATATATATATATATATATATATATATATATATATATATATATATATATATATATTTATATATATATATATATATGTGTGTGATCTTGGAAAATGTGGGAAGTACAATATAAGTACTTTCGTGACTCATATTGTACAAACCATTTTCCAAGATTACATCTTCAGCTGTGTTCCAAATGACTGGTAGGTTTAAGTTTAATATTGTCAATGCTAGATTTTTCTTAATCATTTTATTGAAATAAATTTTCAACCCCAACATATATTCCCTGTGGAAGAAATTTTGTGCAGTCAACAGCAAAGTTCGTTCCAACCCACCTGCACGATATGAGGCAGACGGTCCGGTAACACTGTATGGGGATGCGTTGACAGTTATGCTTTACTTGGCTAGCTATTTGGGATTTATGATCGGAAATAAACTAAGAATACATTTCTTGTATATAACTCAAATAGTGTCAGTGAGTAAAATATAGGAAAATAATGTTATTGAGAAATATGTAATTGCTTTATAATGTAAATATCATTAATCATGAAAAATACTCATTGGCATAAGCAGTCCGTATACGGCTTGTTCCCCAATTCTGAACCATCCTGAAGCAATGTCATATATTAATAACTTTATATTCTTACATTTTACACTTAGATAGAATTTAAGAGATGTGTTCTTAATCAATATCCGATCATAATTCTTAAATAACTAGTACTAATTTAAAGCCTATCTCAACTCCCCCCCCCCCCCCCCTCCCTCCATAGTGTTACCAGATTACCTGCCTCATCATGCAATTGGGATGGGACAAACTATTGCTGTTGACTGTACATATCAACGAAATTCAAGTGAAGTTATGGGTTTTAGACAGATGGGAGGCAGTAATTTTATATACAGTATTGACAAATTTTTTTTTTTTTTTTTTTTTTTTTTTTATACCCTGTCTGGGCTCTTTTACTCTATTAATAAATGTATTTCACCCATGAGGGATGTTTTTCAAATGGAGTTTAACACTGCCAGTGAACTTTTTGTTGTTAAATGCTTGTTGATTTAAGGATTAAGGAAAAGGTTGGAGTGGGTAAGTAAATATCAGAGGAGGCTGATTTATCCACAATGACAGTTTTTACATTTGATTGGTAACTTAGTTTAGTACTGTGGTAATGAAATATATCAGTTTACTCAATTTCCTATTTACTCATAATAAGTGTATTTTACCAAACAGAAATATTCACTACATTGAGAGGTCAAGTGCTGAACACTACCACCAGCTAAAGAATTACCCAGCAGCACTAAACAAGAAAGTAACGCTGCTTCGTTATTTCCGAAACTACATGAACGAGCACTTGGTAAAAGCAGCAGCTTCTATGTGTCCTCGAGAGGGTGATGAGCTAGCCCGTATTCCCTCGCTAAGAACATACTTTAGGACACGCTCAGCTATTATTCTTCATTTGACAAATGGCACGCTACAGGTATGTATTTGTACTAGATTCTATCTAAAAAAAATTAAATCACTATCATGTTTCATTTCTTTTCTTTTTTATACAGTATTGGGGTGTTTATCTGTAAATTTTTATTTGAGATTGTTTCCTCAGTTTTAGTTAGTACAGTAATTTAATATAGCAAGTCATATTTTATTTCCTTTTCTCTTATATTAAGGGTGTTTTAGTTGTAATTTTATATTCATATAATGTTTTTTTTTCCCAGTTTTGGTTAGCCGTGGGCAAAATATAGGGTGAAACGCATCTGCTAATGTATGTTTTAATAAATGATACTAAAAAGATTGCTTCGGGTATTGTTAAAAAGAAAGATTGTGTGCCGGATTTGGTAATACATAAGATAATACTTGCATACTTTGACATTCAACTTCAATGGTAAAATAATTAAGATAAAACTAAAAAGAAAAATCTTAGTGAGAAGGAAGCAATTTGTAAATTTATGGAGTATCCATTTCCCTTCCTTTGCTGTTTAATGCACAATTTGCTCCATTATGCACTTGTCTTTTTAATTCCTTTATATTCCATTGATATTATTATAGGTTTGAATAAATTCGTTGTAAAACCTTCCATTACTGGACTACTGTACTGTATCAAAGTACCCACAATGTCATTCTTGGCTCTTCATAGTCTGTAGTTTATTTCTCCTATATTTGTTTTTCCTTTACCATAATATTATTGCTCCTCCATCTTCTAAGTAAATAAATGTTGCTGTTTCCTTTCTTGTAAGAGCTGAACAAATTCTGTTGAATAGTTGACAAAAATTAAGAGGTAGTATTTGTGGTTTCTTTGTTGCCTTCAGCAAATATTAAGGAAGCAGCAATGAATGTGAATGAAAGAAAGGCAGAGGAATAAGGGATGTACTGTATAGGAATGTATTGATAGTGTGAATGGATGTTCGTGGAAGGGCTTGCAATATTGGGAGTGGAAACATTCTTATATGAGACAAAACAAAAGGTTTTCACTTTACTAAATGATAATACAGTCTCTACCCAAATCCCTTAAGAGTTTTATTTAATCTGCTGTCTCACCCATAAGACATATACAGTACTGTAGTTTCATCTACATAGAATGTCATCCCAGTTTTCCATTTTTGTCTTGATGCTCTCAATGAAGAAGAAAAAACATCCACAGTGACATTCCAATCTCACTAGAGTTGACTCAAAACCAGTAACACTTCTGTTTACTCCTAACTAATCCATCTGTAGCAAACCTTCACTTCTTCCAAATAACTTGTCGCTTTTTTGTATATGTTCAATGTAGTATGTGAAGGTCCCTTTTTATTAGATCTCAAAGGCTTTCTTAAGATCATTAAAATTGTATGATCTGTACAGATTATGTTCAACTTTATATCTATGTTTTGTTTGTAAGTGAAAGACTGTGCAAATGTTGGTGGAGGGAAAGGTAAGGGGTTAATTAATTTTTAAACATTTTCTTAATTACCAATTATTTATTTTAGATCAACTTCTTTGAGGACCACACCAAGATAATACTGTGTCCACTGATGGGTGCTGTAACCTACATTGATGAAAAAAGGAACTTTAGAACCTATAGGCTAGCCAGTCTTGAGAAGGTAGGTAGTACAGATAGTGGTAGCTAAAAAATTAATTTATCGTTTATTACATATGATTATAGAAGTATTGACATTTTCTGGCATTTTTTTTTTTTTTTTTTTTTTTTTTTTTCCTTCCTCATTGACATTTAGAAAGCTTTCCGCTTCTTTTTCAGTATGGATGTCGCCCTGATCTGGCTAACCGGTTACGGTATGCCCGGAATATGATACAAAAGTTCCTGGTGACGAAATCTTCAACGACTAAGCCCTCCTCTGCCTCCTCTTCCTCCTCCACAACTTCTACTACTCAGCATGCCCCAACACCTACTGCTTGAATAGCTGTGCTACATTTGTACACTGAAACACTGATCTTGTGCTCTCTTCACCAGTAAACTCACAAACTTCTACTTGTGACATGCAGTTAAAAATTTATAATGCTATTGCCACATTATTGGATGTCAGATCATATTTAAATTGAATGAAAAATGAAGTGTCCATGTTTAACAACAAGACACGTCTATTTCAAGAAGACTGGGTGAGAAATTATTTTGTAAATTTGTAATAAAGTCAGCAGCATAAGGGTTACCTATGGATAACTTATTTTGAATCAGCTGTAGAGTAAATCTTTGATTTCTCTTCATATGTCATTTACAATAGAGTACTGTATTTTTTTTACTGCAGCTTGAAAGAGTGGTTACTTTTGATATACTCCTAGTCTGTGTCCAGTGCTTGGTAACTAAAGTAATCTGATAATTCAAAGTTGGTGCCATAAAGTTATTAATGATACAGTGACATCAGTATTTGTCCCAGTAATTGTTTAACAATAAATGATAAATTTGGTGGAATGATTTAATAAGGGAAGTACAGTATACATATACTGTACATCATATGTATACTTTATACAGTATATTAAATACAAGTATTATTTAAAGTTAATGATTATATTATTTCAAGGGGGGATACTGTCATTGATAAAAGACACCACATCATAACAAGTAACACAATGAATTTACTAATTGAGAAACCAGATTTGGTTCAAGATGTTAAATACTCATTTATTGTTGCATATTCAGAGCTGGATGTTTTCACAACCAAGAAACCCTCGACTAGCTAACCCTTTTCTGCTAAATGATATACTGTGCTACCAAAAATAATAGGACAGAGTACTGTAACTTTTTTTTTTTAGTTTTATTTTTTGCACTGAAATAAACAAAGACACAAAGAATCACAATATTTCATGCTACAAGTTATAATTTCCAGTGGGGGCACCACACTGAAGCTGTTTCTTGTCTTATGTTTTAATTATTTCCTATCAAGTACGGACTCTTAATTTTAATACTTTACTTTTATTTATGGGAATATGAAATGGTTGGATATAAGAAAATCTTCCAAGAATGCCCAACTTCTTGGAAGTGGTGTGAGTTATGTAGGCTATATTTTCTAACAGTAATATTTTTTATTTCAAGCCTGGAGTGGGAAAATTATTGAGGTTTGGTTACGTGACTTAAATTTGGTGACAGTTGGGCATATATCCCAAAATGATAACATGATAAACTATACTGTATTCTTATCTTTACCTGTACTGTAGTCAATATAACAATGAATGTAAATATAATTAGTAGGTGGTAATGTGTTTTGTACTCCCTAATTGCAACATACATACTGGCTGTACTGACGAAGATAGTCTTTGCTGTTATTCATCATTTAGGTATAGTATCCTGGCAGTGTTTCCCATACAAGTTTGTGAGCAGCATTTGTAGGTCATATTTTAGTCATTATATTATCATTTTCATTCATCCCATTTTTAGTATGTGTGATGAGTTTCTATATACTGTACTGCATTTTTGTGTTTTAATTTTATTTTTGCCTCATATATTCCTATCTCGCCAATTTACAGCAGTGTGATACATAAGTGTAAATAGTCCGTGCGGTAATATAAATAAAGTATGTATAACTAATGCTTTGTTTTTTTATCATGGATTATATCTGAGGTTTAAGTAGAATAGCTAATATTCAAAGCAAAATGTAGGAAAGCATATATAATTTGAGGTGTTTTATTAAGTTTTCCAAGAATTATCTTTTAACAATTCGTCACCTACATCAACGTACAGTAATTTCTCTCGGGAAAATATCAGAAATGGCCAGGTACAGTGTCTTCTACATTTCAACACTAGCAAGCTATTTAATTTTTTTTTTTCACATTCGGTACTTTTTCCTGATTGTAGAGTTGGTGGAATCTAAGAGTAAACACACCCTTTTTGCAAATACAGTATGCATTTTTATACTCTACTTGTAATAGATGTGTTCTTCACAAACAGATCCAACTTATCACTTTTTACAGGTATAATTATACATCTTGGAAATGTTATTTTATTGTTGTGTAGTATGGCATAATTTTAGTGTGAATTTTTTGGTTTCCATGCAACATTTTAGTTTCATTTGATAGGTTCTTTTCAATTATTTAGACTGGGAACTGAGGGAATATAGATCACAATTTCAGTATTATGCTCCTAATATTTACGTTGCACTTAATTTTTCCTGTTGTAAATCTTGGGTATATCATGATACTCTAGGAAGAGCAGATTTTTGTTATTGCCTTGTTTCCATCAGAACCTTCAGATGAGGAATTAACGCACAGAATTTTCTGTAACTGATCAACACTACATTATCTGGTGATTTATTTGCACTGAGAAGTGAAGTGCTTGGGAACATGATAATGTGGAAGTACAGTACAGTACTGTACATGTATTTGTAAGAATGAAAGTAGAATTACACTAAGGAAAACATTGAGAGAACAATGAAGAATAGATCATGACAAAATAATCCTCAAATGATAATGTATAGTTTAAGAAAATGTCAGATCTCCAAGTGGGACTACAGAGAGATCACCATTGAAAATCTTCCATGGAAGGAAATTTTTCTTTGAAAACTATAATAAAATCATAGTGAATGGCAATATTTAAGCAAAAAACAGCTCATTTATGTTGATGTATTAAAAGTTGACTCCTTCAAATTAACATTACAGCATAAAAAAATAATTTTTATAACTTTTCATTGTAAGAATTACAGTATTAGATTAAAACAATGCAAAAATTCTATATTTCAGATTCTGCAATTTTATACTGTACACAAAATTATAAATTCTGCTTGCCAGGTACAGTATATAATTTTGTGAAATACTGGTAGGTATAATTCTTTGCTCAGTTATATCCATGTGCACTCTCATATTTAAAAATAACCACTTTCGTTATACAATGCCCATACTTTTCTTCTTACAAACTGCAACAGTCCCACAGCAGAAGCCCTTAAATTCTTCAACCGACAGGGATCTCTTGCCTCAGACAAAGTAACTGACCACAGTATATCACCCACTGTACAATCACAAGCAATAGTCGTGCAACACTCCTCGCATATTGTTTCATCTGCCTGTGTGAAGTGAAATCTCTCCTCCACCAAACTCATCAACCAATTTTAGGAATAACTCGAGCAATGTAAACACCCTGCATAATGTAGATTTCAGTTATTGCCTGAGGGAGAGTGTCACATGCCGACTATTGCTCATAACTAGCGGTGCTGATGGAGTTTTTTTTTTAGTTCTGATTAAATTAAACCATTGAACATGATTATTTGAAAATTTTTATAATTTTGTAAATAACCTTTGATAGGAAAACATTAGTACTGTACAGTCGGGGTCAAAAGTTCACTCCCTTCCAAAGTGAAGCAGCATCAACCCCAAACGAGAAACAACAGTTAAGGTAAGTCAGTTTCGGAGACTCATTCCCGTGACTCAGTTTCATCGTGGGGAGTGAACTTTTGTCCTCGACTGTATTCACAAGGCTTTTCCTTCTATGATCCTCGGTAGCCAAGCATACTCTTAACATTTAGCTGCTATTGGGTTACCACATCTTCACTTTCAAATGCAAAGGATAGATATGTCTCCCTCTTATCCAAGACTACACATACAGTACTTTGTGGACTAGACCTTACCTACAGATTTACAAAGAGAGGCAGAATGATGCCTTTTTGTGCACAAAATAATACAGGGGTAGTGTAATTTGTTAAATTGCCAACTTTATCGGAAGTAAAGCTGATATGCTTTGTAACAGTCTATGAATAAAATAAACAAGCCACATACTAAGATGTACTGGAATACCTTGGTTATCACAACAAAGGATGTGTTCCCAAAATTATTGCAAATACTGTATTGGGGCAATTTTCCGCACAAGAAACAATAGTACAGTATAAATAGGGGGGGATGTATTTCCAGCTGGTAACTTTCACCACATTTTTTTATATACAGTACTGTACAGGTACACTCAATATAATGCAGTAAAATAACTACAATACAAAAGAACAATGTCCAAAGTCACAGATACAGATGAGGCAGTAAAAGAGGAATAAGTGAGCTCGGAAGGAATTACAAGTAATTCTTGCGTTACACTGTGACCACACAAAGCAAAAGATCAAAACAGACGGTCATGCAGACCGGCATATGAATACTGTACATGATAAAAACACGCACTGTAGAACCTGAGCCACTACGCTCTACTCCTGAAAACTTGAGCTAACCCATGCTTTTTTTTTTTTTTTTACTGGGAAAAGCCCACCCGGGCACAGGTCATCGATCCACAATGGGGCCTGGGGTCAAAAAAAAAAAAGAGTAAAAAATTCAAAATCAAAAAGAAAAAGATATTAGTCTGTACCACAAAGATACCGGAAAACAGCTTTTTGAAGTGAGACATTATATGAGCATGGAAACACAGAAGAAGGCAGAGCATTCCACAGGTTGGCTGTGTGAGGAAAGAAGGATGTACTATAATGGGTTATTCTAGTGTGACCGACATCCACAGAGAAACGGTGGGCACCGCGGGCAAGACGAGTGTAACAAGCTCACGGCCTTGCCGGCGGTACACAGGATGCCAAATCTACCGAACATAGCCTGTTAAAATACAGTGATCCCTCGGTTAACGAATTACCTTCCATAAGTTTCTTCACTTTGGTTAACGAATTCCTTACGAATTTTTCCCAACATGTTTTCCCCTGCATTTGGCTGCACACCAGCTGTAGTATTAGTCCGCCAATACAGTAATCGGTTTTAGGGCTTAAATTCGTTACCATTTTAGTAAATATTAAGAAGGTTGTACTATTCAATAATTTTAAAAGTTTTATATTAAATTTTTTAGTCATTTTAACAATTATTGAACATAATTGAAGTACAGGAAACTATTTTTTTGCGCGCCAAACAGCCACTCAACCCACCAAGCTTGGCGTCAGTTTGTTTATCGGTTCAGAGGAAGGAACATCTTGTTCGAGACTCTTCAACATAAACGCTTTTTTTCTGTGTTTCCAGTCAAATTATTGGTCATTTTGAAATATATTTGTGTTGATTTAAAGAAAATAATCTTGAATTACACCAAGTGAACTAAAATTTTATGGGTGAAATGGCACCATGGGGTGACTTCTCTTCCACCCCAATGCCTTCTCTTCTCCCTTCTCCTCCACCCCATTCTAATTCCCATCATCATCATTATACACACCTCAAAGTCTGTGTACTTTTCTACCTTTTTTGTTGAATTTAGATAATTTTCTGTGAGCTGGAACCAATTACCCAAAAACCCATTGAAACAATGGCCTCGGTTAACGAATTTTTCGGTTAACGAACAACCTTCTAGAACGAATTGTGCTTGTTAACCGAGGAACCACTGTACTTGTAAAAGAGAGAGTGAAGCAACATTATGGCAAAGAGAAAGGGAAGAAAGATCAACTAAAGGAGGAGAGTATATAAGACGAAATGCCTTTGATTCCACCCTATAGAACAGTTGACAGAAGAAGAGCCACCCCAAATATGAGAGCAGTACTCCAAGTTAGGACAAATGAATCCCTTATAAACTTGAAGCAACTGCTAAGGAGTGAAGTAGCTCTGGCATCTGTACAGCATTCCCAGCTTTTGGGAGGCAGCTTTAGCAATGTTGTGGATATGTGGCTTCCATGACATATTAGAGGAAATGGCAGACTGATTGCATCCCGAAATGTGATTGGTGGGAGATCATCTAATTTGGAAAGTGTTATTGGTAAATACTGTGTTTTATTACAATTGAATTTAACCAAGTTTCTACCTCCCCATTTGGAGATGCTGCACAGATCTGCATTGATAGATGAAATGATATCAGGTCTAGAAAAGTGAAGAGTAGAATCATCAGCGTGAGAATGGATAGAATTAGTCGTAGTGTGAAGTAAATCATTATTAAAAAAGAAGGAAGAGAGCAAGTGAAAGAACAGATCCCTGTGGGACACCACCACTATTGGTTTGAGAAAGAGCGAGAGATCGATCCCTCAATCGGTTCTCTAGGAAGCTAGAGATAGAGAACAAAGTGGGGGAGAGAAACCATATGAGGAAAGTTTAGAAAGCAAAAACTTGTGCCATACCCTGTCAAATGCTTTGGGGATGTCGAAGGCCACGACGAAAGTTTCCCCATAATCCCTAAGAGAGGATGACCAAAGATGGGTGCAGTAGGAGAGCAGATCACCAGTGGATCTCACCTGACGAAAACCATACTGGTGATCCCGCAAAAGAGAAAGGCGGTGGAGGTGATGGAGAAAATGAGAGTTTTAGGTAGTTTTGAAAATCTTAAGAGATGGATGAAGTTAGGGCAATGGGGTGATAGTTAAAGGGATTGGAATGGTCACCCTTCTTCAGGATGGGCTGAACCGAGGCATGATTCCAAGAAGACATGCTTTGTGACTAAGCAGGATATGCTTTGCAAATATCAAATAGGGGTGTTAAAATATTAATTCCGAACAGCAAGGCATGGTATTCTTGTATGGTGGAACAGTAAGAAAATGATAGGCAATCTTTAGTTAGTTTCTCCAGCTTACTCTACAATGGACAGACCAGGCAATCATTGTTTAATTATAAAAATGAAAAGTGCGCGGAAAACTTAATAAACTAAAGCTCATTGTACAAAGAAACAGCCCCTCCAACCTGCAGCTCTTATTGAGAGTACCAGTGAATCTTTAATATCTACATTTCTTGAATGCTAATTTAACCTTTTAGCATACCACAGGTTTGACTTTACAGTATATTCCCCTTACATTTATGCAGTCCATTATACGTCATCTAATCATTCCTAAATACAGGTATTAAGAGATACTGTACATTCATGAAAAAAAAAATATGTTTTAATATATTTTCCCATTGACTCCTAATATACTATATAATGAGAGTTCATTCTTATAAAACAAGCAAAATAAAATGACACTAGTACATTTGCTGCTACAGTTATGAATACAGGTATCACCATCGTTATCAGGTGTTGCGTCACTTGTGCAGACGCTATTGTTCAGTATCACTGTTGCTTATTTTTTTTTACTTCTTGTTCCTTTTTTAGTACAAATGAAGCATTGTACTCGGCTATAAACAATTGCCTCAACATAATCGTTCACTAGACTAGACATGCTGTAAGATTACTGTAAGATGTAATACAACTTTTTCTTGCCTCATTTTATTACACACACACATGTATATATATATATATATATATATATATAACCACAAGGAAAGAAGAAAACACGAAGTTCCCAAGCGCTTTCGTGAAATTCACATCTTCAGGGGTGAGTAATACAATACAGTAAATATTGTTAAGATTGATGAACTACTCACAGTACCGTAAAGGAAATTTGGGAAAGGGAAGAATCTGCTCAAATGATGGCGCTGGCCATCAAAGTCTGAAACGTAAGACTCGACTGTCCAATTACTATTATGTGGAGCCCTGTGATTGGTCCGTATGGGCTTCAGAAATCAGACTCAGAGAGTCACGAGTTAGTTAAAGAGTAAAAGTTGTGCGGTGAACATCTGGTAACCTGTCTCCCAAACCGTAAGTATAGTCTTACTACTCCAGAGTGATTACCGGGTAGATATAATTTTGTGGTGTTTAGGATTTAGTGGTAATATAATATATTGTGGTGTTTAGGATTTACTGAACAGTTCATTTATTATGTTAATGTCTGAGAACAGCACAACTACCAGGAGCTGTTCGATTTCGTTCATTTTCTCCACTTATGTCCTTATCATTACAGTAAGTGTTTTAAAAGAGGCGACCTTTACTAGAACCTAATAAACCTACGTAACCTTACCTAACCTCTTAGCCCCCGGCGTATTATTTTTATTTTTTTTATGTCTGGTACAGATGAAAGGAATTTTGTATTAGCGTCATGGTGTAGTTTTATGCTTTTGTGGACGTGAGGGTAAGCTCGGACCTAGCAAGGACTATTTACAGTAAGGCTAGCAGAGTGGCTCATCGAAAGGGCTCATCAGTCGTGTAGCGTAGTGTATGTAGCCAGTTGTCAAATTTCTCTGTGTTTGTCTATTTTCTCTTTGTTAGGCTCACATACATACGTAATGTACATGTAGGAGATTTCGCACTAAGGATGGAGGTGAGAAAGGAAACCCACAATGTCGTTTTCTATGTATATATATTATATGTACAATGCAGCGCTAGGGAGTTGTTGTGTGGTGAGGAGCTAGTTGAGAGGTCTTGTCCGTTTGAGTGTGTTGAGTAGAATGACCTTCTTGGCTTTGGAGTCATGAGTTATGAGGTTGAAAGAAGATTAATAAGGATTGAAGAAAAGTGGTGAAACAGAAATACAGTAGGAGTAGAAAGAATCTGGGCTCAATCAGATCGTTTCATCATTTCTATTGTTTTTTTTTTATCTTTGTTTTGCTCCCTTGGGTCGTCAGACCTTTGTATTAGTATTGGTTTATTTATATAGTGCTGCTTATACTTTTTTTTTTTTTTTTTTTTTTTTTTTTTTACTACCACCACAAACGGAGTTAGTGAGTCCTCCCAGGTCCTCGCATACACGCCACACAACGAGAGGCATTCAACGAAAATTGGACACACTTGAAACAACGGGGTAGCATCACACTATGCCACTATGACGCTGTAACCAGTGACGACAACCGCCACTGCAAAGAATATCAACCCCTGACTCGATCTCAACAGCTTATGTACATGAGACTGCGCTTCGGGTACAGGTACCTATGGGAGTACATTGGCAACCCTGAGCCTCGCCGCTCTGTTTGTAAACTTTGTGGCCAACCCGACTCTCACACACCTCTCTCACTACATTCTCACTTGCCCTATGACCTCCTCCTATAGGTCCCCAGCCGTTACCAACACCTCTTCCCTCCCAGACTAGATATCCCTCCTCCTAGTCACAGGCCTGGCATTTGACATTATTAGGGACCTGCCACTCTTTGCCATAAACAGATAAAATGTACCGGGAACTTTCCCCCCACACACTCATCATTCTCTCACTTTATGCAACTTGACAAAACCTATGACCCTTCAGGCTTTTACGCCCTTAATGTACGAGTCATAAAGGCAAGTATGAACTTTTCATACTTCCCTGTTGGGCGCTGAAACGCTTCTGCGCTTCACCTTGCACAGGATGTAAGGGGGTGCCCAATAAACTAGCCCCCTCGGGGGCAAATCTGAAATCTGAATCTGTCCTTGTGTGGCTGGGAGGGTAGTCACTTTTTATTTTTTATTTATTTTTATTTTTTGCTAATGTGTTAGTTAAATGTTAATTGTGTTAGTCTAAAAGTACACAGTATGGAGAGGCCTGCCAGGTTCTTAGTGGAGCTGGTAGGTCACTCGTATTTTATTCTCTTTATTAATGTTTTATGTGTATATTGGGGCAGGAGGTGGTTCAATTACTTTCTTTCTGGCTGATTTAAACCAACTGTGTTCTTGGAATTCTTCGTTATCTATATTATTTACACAGTTTTGGTAAGTTTCTGTGTTGAGTTCAGTCACTGTTCCAAATATTTGCGGCTTTGTTATGTATAACCTTCGGTACGGTACGGAGTCTTTAGTTATGAGGTGAAAGAAGATTATTAGGGGTTGAAGGAAAAGTGGTGAAACTGAAATACAGTAGGAGTAGAAAGAATCTGGGCTCAACCAGATCGCTTCATCTTTCCTATTAGTGTTTTATCTTTGTTCTGCTCCCTTGGGTCGTCAGACCTTTGTTTTAATATTGGTTTATTTATATAATGCTGCTTATTATTATTATTTTTTATTATTGTTGGAGTTAGTGAGCTCGCCCAGGTCCTTGTGTAACTGGGAGGGTAGTCACTTTTTTTTTTTTTTTTTTTTTTTTTTTTTTTTTTTTTTTTATATTGCTGCTGAGGTGTTCGTTAAGTGTAGTTGTGTTAGTCTAAAGGTACACTGTATGGAGAGGCCTGTCAGGTTCTTAGTGGAGCTGGTAGGTCACTCATCTTTTATTTTCTCTATTAATGTTTTATGTGTATATGTGTATATTGGGGCAGGAGGTGGTTCAATTACTTATTCCTGGCTGATGTAGCTGGGAGGGTAATCACATTGTTATTATTTTTATTTTATTTTTTCCCCCGATGGAGTTAGTGAGCCCGCCCAGGTCCTTGTGTAGCTGGGAGGGTAGTCACATTTTTTTTTTTTTTTTTTTTTTTTTTGCTAAGATGTTTGTTAAATGTTAGTTATGTTAGTCTAAAGGTACACTGCATGGAGAGGCCTGTCAGGTTCTTAGTGGAGCTGGTAGGTCACGCTCATCTTTTATTCTCTATTGATGTTTTATGTGTATATTGGGGCAGGAGATGGTTCAATTACTTTCTTCCTGGCTGATTTAAACCAACTGTGTTCTTGGAATTCTTCGTTGTCTATATTATTTATCCAGTTTTGATATGTTTGTGTTAAGTAAAGTCACTTTTTTCCAAATAATTGCAGCTTTGTTGTGTATTTCTACATTGATTGCTAAGAGGTTTGCTCTCTTGTGTAGCTGTTCATTATTGATGTGGTCTGTATATTTTATATATAAATCTGAGGGCTATATTTTGTACTGTTTGTAACCTTTTAATGCTCGTTTTACTAAGAGTGTTCAATGGGATGGGTGGGTAGTCCATAATTGATTTGACAAGGGCAATATAAATCTTTCTTTTGTTATTAATGCTAAGGTTCTTAAAGCGTTTTATTTTTGATAATCTTATTTTTTCATGTCGTTCTTTATCTTTTAAGTATGTTATATATCCTCTTTTTGTTAGTTTTAGTCCAAGCATCCTGCCTTCAGTGTCGTATGGGTATAGTTCCTGGTCGACTATTACTGGACTTGCTTTGATCTTGGCTATTGGTATTATCTTGAATTTGTTCTTATTTGTCCTAATTTTCCATTTTTTCTCAATCATTTATATTTTTTATCGCTCTTACCGTGTAGAGTGCCATAAATTGGGTTGATTTTCCTGGGTATGATACTATTTGAGTAATATCATCAGCAAACATTACATATTCGCTAAAGGGGGTAGGTTGAGTTGTGTCTGAGGTATAAATTGTATATAGTGTTGGAGAAAGTCATCCTCCTTGAGGTACTCCACTCTCAAGATTAAACATGGTTCCCATAAAGTTTCCAATTTGAATTTGTGCTCTCCTATCATCTAAATAGTTACACAATATTCTTAGCAAGTATTCGTTAAGTCCCAGTTTTAATATTTTATATTTTAAGCCTAAATGCCAAACTTTATCAAAAGCCTTAGAAACGTCCCATAAAATTATATTGATCTGGTTCCCCTTGCTTTTTTCTATTGCAATTATTTCCGTTCTTGTAGCTATTGCAGTTAGGGTATTTCTGTTGGGCATAAATCCATGTTGTCTATTGTTAGTTTTCCCATGATGTGTTAAAAAGGTTATAAGTCTTGAATTTAAATTTTTTTCCAATAGTTTCCCGGTAATTTCTAATAAGGATATTGGCCTGTAGTTTAATATTTCCTTATTGTCCTTACCCTCCTTGGGAATAAATATCATTTTAGCATATTTTAGTTTGTCTGGAAAGTAACCGGTTATTAAGCATGCGTTATAAATGTTTAATAGTGTTTTTAAGATGTTTTCAGGTAGATTCATGATCATATTTCGTGTAATACCTGTGAGCCCGGGGGCTTTTTCCTTAACTTCCTCAGACAGTGCATCATTTCTCCCATGGTTTTATTTGATTATTAGGTAATAAGTTATAGTCTATATATTGCTTTGGGGTGATTCTATGTGTCTTGCCATTTCGTCTTCTATCCTTTCTTCGTGTTCACTATCAAAATCTTCATTTTCCTCATCTGATATTATAAAAATTTTACCCATTCCCTTTTGAATGCTGACTCTTGTTCATTTTCCTCGTGCAGTTTTGTTCCATTTTGGTCTTTAATGTATGGTGTTTGCTTGTTGTGCCCCATCATCTTGTTTATGGAAGTCCAAAATGTTTTTGTGTCTTTAGTCATGTCAGCCGCCATTATAATATCATTCCATTTTTTATTGTTTGCTTCCTTACATGCGTCTCTTAATTTTATCTGTAGTGCTGTCTGTGTCGTATATAGCAATCTGTTACTGCCGTGTCTTTCCATATACCTGTTTATTTCATTGTAATGGGTTTGGATTAATTTAAATTCTTCTGGTAGTCTGTTGTTGGGTAATGTTCTAAAGTGTGAAGTAGGAGTGTGTTTGGTTATAGATGTTTTTATTGCTGAGTGCAGTCTGTCCATTTCTGAGTCTATGTCTTCTGTTGTTTTCCCTTGTAGGTTAATCGAGTGGTGATTACCTAAGTCGTCTTTGAAGCTGTCCCAGTCTGTTTTACTCATTTTCAGTCTCTTTTTTTTATTGGTATCCGTATGGGGCTTGTTTGACAGTGTTAGTATAATTGGCCTTCGGTTGGTTGGTTATACAGAGAGAAGAGAGCAGTGGCTCTGAGAGTGGGAGAAGGGTATAGTACAAGGTAAAGTTCAGAAGTGGGAAGTAGAGGAGAAGGTTAACAGCAGGTGGGCTATCCACCTTGCGGAGACGGGTTTTTTTGTCTTCCGTAACAGTGCTGCCTTAGTGGTTAATTGTTTAGGGAAGGCCGGTCTCAGCTAAGCTAAGTTAAGTTATTCTAAGTTGTCCTTGGGGTATATTATCTTGGGGGGGGGGGGGGGTCCCTCCAGGTCCTTGTGGCACTGGAGGGATGATCCCCATCTTTTTTTCTTTTTTTTTTCGTGAACTATTTAGGTCTGTTTATTTGTGGGGTCCCTCCAGGTCCTTGTGTGACTGGAGAGTTGTGCCCATCTTTTGGTCTTATCTATTGTTATTTTTTATTGTTATTTTATTGTTATTGTGTATATAGAGGCTCTGGTTCTTCATTATCATTTTTCCTGCTTCTAGGCCACCATCTGTGTGATGTGTTGTTGTTTTCCTCGATTAGTTTGTTTAGTATGGGATCCTGTTCTTGCTGGATTTTTTCCCATAGTGCATTTGCTTGGGTGTGTATTCTGATGTTGAGTGGGTCTATGCCGTGTTCTGTGTGTATGTCTTGTGCTGTTTGTGTGTATGGTGGTTGGTGTTTTGCCGCTCTTCTGAGGACTATATTTTGCACTGTTTGAAATTTAAGTTGATTAGTTCTTGCGATTGCGTTCAGAGGTATCGGAGGGTGTTCTAAGTGTGGTCTGATCAGTGCTTTGTATACGTAGGTGCAATTGCGTGTTGGTGTCCAATTGGCGGAATCTTCTGAGCTTTGAAAGTTGTGATCTTGCCATAGCTATTATTTCGTTGATGTGAGGGATTATTCCGCTTGTGGATATCTTGAGTCCTAATGTTTTTCCCTTGGCAACATATGGTATTTGTTGGTTGTTGATAATAATAGGGCATGGGTTCGTTTTTGCGATGTGAATTATTTGGAGTTTTTGGACATTGGTTTTTATCTTCCATTTTCGTTCATAGTTGTTTATTATCTCTATTTCTCTGCATGTTCTAATGGCTGTTAGGTTCTGAATAATAAGTTCTATATACAGGAGAGAACACAAACACCTGTATAGTTTTGTAGGTTCGGTTTACTGGATAAGAGTATGTACACAAAGGAGAGCAGCACTCTCTCTTGACTAGGCTCCCGGTCAACTGCTATAGGCGACGTATGGCAAGTGATACATTAGCAGCTTCCATACGTCGCCAGGCACATTAATTAAGCATGTGGGATATGGTAATAACATTGCCACACGCTGCTAGCTAGGCTGAATAAATAATACATAGATGGAGCACATACATAATATACATACATGATATATAATCCAGCATACATAATATACATACACCTCCCTCCCCCCTATACGCTCATAGCAAAGTCTTGAGCGGACCTTTTCTTTTGGATCCGTTCTGAGCGTCGAGGGACTTCATCACTGGGAAGGGTATGGGACTCAACACTGGTGGCGGGGCCAGCAGAAGGCATTGTTACGGGGCGGAGAAAACGGCGGTTCCTCCACCACACACGACCACTGGGTAACCGCACCTGGTAGTCCCGTGACCTGCCGAGACCCATGACTACGCCTACTTTGTCCCAACGTAGGGAGGTCGGGTCCTGAACACGGACTTGGGTGCCGACACTCAACCTGGGGAGAGAACGGGCGTGGTCATTGTAGCGGGCGACGACGTCCTGAACACGTTCGGCGGCTCGGCGATCACAATCCTCTGTCTTGGCCTGCCACTCCTTGGAGAAGGATTGAGGGTGAGCAGGGACACAAGAACGAAGGGGGCGTCCATACAAAACCTGGGCAGGGGAGCGTCCGGTGTAGTTAGGTGTGTTGCGGAGTTCAAGAAGACCCCTGTCGAAGGCCTCGCAGTCAATGTTCCCAGAAGGGGCCACCTTAAGGATGAGGTGCTTCAGGGATTTGACAGCAGCCTCAGCGTGGCCGTTGGACTGCGGGTAATGGGGCGATGACAACACATGCCGGACTCCCCATCGGTCAAGGAACGCAGCAAAGTCCCGGCTTGTAAACTGAGGCCCTCCGTCGGTTCGCAGGCGTACAGGAACGCCCACGTCACGGAAGTAGTGGCGGAACTTGCTGATGGTGGCGGCAGACGTCGTGTCATTACCGCACTTGATGACAACCGGCCAACCAGAGAGACGGTCGACGATAACGAGGAAGGACTTTCCTGACACACAGAAAAAGTCGGCCGACACAGACTCAAAGGGGCGGGTGGGGTTGTCGTCACTCATAAAGGATTCCTGCTGCTGGCTGGGTTGTAATACGCGGCGGGGCTTACAGCATTGGAGATGTCGGGGTCGATGCCAGGCCGGAACACAGTCTGTCTTGCACGCCGTTTGGTGGCCTCGGCTCCACAGTGACTGTCGTGGAGGCGAGCCAAGGCGTGGAGACTTGAAGCAGCAGGGACAACTACCGAAGGAGAGGTGTCACTGGCCAGAGGTAGGGGCAGGGCGGCAGCAGGGTAGTTGCTGCTCCCTTCGTGCACCCTGTTGGCGTGTTTTACCTCGAGAATCGGTGTTGGGAAGTCCTGGGAGATGATGGCCAACTCTTGGCAATGTCTGTAGGACAGCAAAGGAGTCGGGACGCCATTATGCACATCAATCCAGGCTTGACACGACCTGTTGCCAAAGGTGACGTGTGCATAGAGTGAACCTAGGGCCGGGGTCATCTGTGAACCATCTGCCATAAAGCGGAGATCCTTGGGGGGCGGTCCTAGATCACTTGGAGAGAGCCCCAAGCATTGCAAATGCTGGGGACCGATGACTGTAGCATCAGCGCCGGTGTCGGGCAACATCTGAAGACGGGATGACACACCGCCGTAGGTCACGATGACGCTGATGTACTGGGGGACTTTGGTCCTGGGACGCGGGGGGGAGCACACATTCCTAATGTGGCTCGAGCGTTGTCAGGAGTCGTCGTGCCTCTGATTGGAAGACTGTGGGCGGCCCTCTCTGGTGGAGGGGGGCTGAAGCTTCCGCCGACGCGGTCCCTTGGGTATGTTGGAAGGGCAACACTTGTCATAGTGGCCCAGACGACCACACACATTGCACTGGACGCGTTTGGCTGGGCACCGTACTGTGAGTGACCAGTGGCCCTTACGGTCACAACTGTTGCAGGTAGACTGAGCAGCTGGACACACCTGTGTTCCGTGCTGCTTACCACAGTTGTTGCAAAATAAACCGGGCGTGGACGTGGTGGGCGAAGGCGTAGGAACGGACTTCTTGTCCTTCTTGTACCGGGACACAGCGCGTACAGCTGTAGGGGGAGCACGGATGGCAGAGGTGGCACACCTGGCAGCCTCATAGGAGCGACATATCGTCAACACATCCTTAAGAGAAGAGGAAGAGTCGAGGGAGGTGAGGCGTTGGACAAGTTCCTCGTCCTTAACACCCATCAGGATCACCTGCCTCAACTGGGTCTCCTCGCACTGCTGGTGGTGGCCTGGACATATATCTACCTCTTCCGAGGCTCTCTTAAGACGCACGTAAAAGGCATCAAAAGACTCACCCTCCATCTGTCTGCAGCTAAACAATTCCCTCCTGCGCAGAGCTTCATTCTGCTGTCCTTTGATGTGCCGTTGTAGAACGTCCAGTACCTCCTCTACAGACAGCAAAGAGGTTGGGGGTACCTGCAACGTATGTTCCAAGACACGCTGAATTTCCAAGGACAGGCACATACGCAGCTGGATGAGTTGTTTAGGCTGTGACAAACTCTGGAGATCCACCATTGTAGAATAATCAGTCCACCGTCGCCGCCATTCACGAAAAGTCTGGAAAGTCTCATCAGGCTTCAAGATGGGCGGCGTTTGAGCTGCTGCTTTAGGTGGGGCTGGGGGGTGTGAAGGAAGCATGGATGAGGTATCTGAACCAGTCAGTACCGAGGCAGTGTTAGAGCCAGGGGCTTGGTTAACAGTGAGGCGAGATATCAAGGCTTCAAACCGTTCACTGTCTTCCAATCTCCGTTGGTTGTCTCGTTCTGCCTCTGCTTGCCTTCTGTGCTCATCCGCCAAACGTCTGTGGGCTTCATCCTCGCGTTTCTCATCTCTCATAAACTTCAGTAAAGCAATTATCTCTGGAGACAACGCTGAATATTGAGGTGAGGGACTGCGCGATGTGGGGGCTGGAGCGTCGTGGCCGGCCTGGTCATCCATCTCTGCGGGGCTATCACCCGCCTGAGTCATCCAGACGCTGGGTCCACGGCTACGTAAGGCGTGAGACATAACTACTTCCTCTGTGTACTATGTCTTAAATCAGTGTTGACCGGTCAGCCCGTCGTATCAACAAGATTTCAGACAAAAAATTAATTAAATACACAGATAAGTAGGTTATATATATAAAATATATATAAGGAAGCCGCGCGGTCAGCGAGTGTTAGTACATGTATGTGTGTGAGTGAGTGTGTGTCCTGGGCGGGTAGAGCGTCTCGCCCCAGCTGTGAGGGGGGGTGGAGGCGGCGCTGTGAGGGGGTGGAGGGAGAGGCGCGGCGACTCCCAGTCAGTCTAGTTACCCTCAGGACGCGGTCAGAGACGGGTGCACTGAACTCTACTCCTTACAAATGCCCAGAACGTGCCGTATACCTTGGGAATCCTTTAGAACAAGGTCACACATGAATGGCACGAAACACACAATGCACTAAACACTTCACAGAAAATCACTGTCACTGACACTGCTCAAAGTTGCTGAAATTCTTCGAGGAGAGGTGACGCGCGGGAGTTGACCCAAGCGAGAGAGGAGTCCGTACGCCGGCTTTCCACAAACTTTGCACTATCACTCGTAATTATCCAGTAAGATCGGATCACTGCGCCATGTTAGGTTCTGAATAATAAGTTCTATATACAGGAGAGAACACAAACACCTGTATAGTTTTGTAGGTTCGGTTTACTGGATAAGAGTATGTACACAAAGGAGAGCAGCACTCTCTTGACTAGGCTCCCGGTCAACTGCTATAGGCGACGTATGGCAAGTGATACATTAGCAGCTTCCATACGTCGCCAGGCACATTAATTAAGCATGTGGGATATGGTAATAACATTGCCACACGCTGCTAGCTAGGCTGAATAAATAATACATAGATGGAGCACATACATAATATACATACATGATATATAATCCAGCATACATAATATACATACAATGGCCATCATTTGTTTGGATTTTCCCGGGTACCTGATTATCTGTGTTACATCATCTGCGTATGCTATATATTCTGATTGCCGTGGTTTCGGCATATCTGCCGTGTATACAGTGTATAACGTCGGCGAAATTTTACTGCCTTGGGGAACTCCGCTATGAAGGTTGAATGTTTGTCCTAGATGGTTGTCGATGATTAATTTGGCCTTTCTGTTATCTAAGAAATTGCATAGTAGTGCTGTGATATTGGTAGGCATGTCCAATTTGATTATTTTTAACTTCAGTCCTTCATGCCAGACTTTATCAAATGCTTTTGAAACATCTCTTAGAATTATATTGCAGTGTTCTTTGTTACTTGCAGCATTTGCAATTGATTCGTATATTAGTGCTATTGCTGTTTTGGTTCCTCGGTTTTTTCGAAAGCCGTGCTGTCTCGGGTTATATTTGTTTTCTTGGTCTAGAAAATTTCCGAGTCTGTGGTTAATTATTTTTCCAATATTTTACCGGGTGTTTCCAGTAATGAGATAGGTCTGTAGTTTTCTGCTTGAGTATGGTTCTTTCCTGCTTTCGGGATGAATCTGATTTTGGCTAATTTAAATTTGGTAGGGAAAAAGCCAGTTGCAAGTGAGGCATGGTATATATTTTTGAGCTGTTCGATTATAGACTGAGGAATGTTTTGTAGTACGATTTTATTAATTTGGCTTATGCCAGGTGCTTTATTCTTGAAGCTTGCTATTGTTTTTACAATATCATTTTGAGTTAGAGGAGCAATTATTGGGTTGTTGATGTTTAGTGAATTGAGGTTAATTTTTTCGGTTGGTTTCCATTTCTCTGTGTTCTGGCTCAAATATGTTCTAGTTGCCTGTTCTTGTTTCTTGGCAAAAGCTTCTATTATCTTCGTCGTTGATTCTGAATATTTTTTTCCAGAATTCTCTAAATATTGGTTCTTTATCGTGTGGTTCTGTTGCCTTTCTACCGTTTTTGTCCTTTATGTAGCTAGTTTCTTCTGAATTAGTTCCCATTAGGTTTTTTATTTTTTTTCAGAATGCTTTTGGATTTCTGTGATCTGCTTGTGTATCCTGGATCAGTTTGTTCCATTTTTCATTGTTTGTTCTTGCTTATGTCTTTCAGTTCTTCTTTTAGATTCCTGTATAATATTCTGTTGTCATTGCTCCACCCGTGTGTTTTTGTATATTCATATAGATTGGTGAATCTAGTTTGGATCATTTTCTCTTAGTATGTTAATTGTGCATGTGGTAATGTACGGTATGTTGTTTTTGGGATGTTGTTTTGCATTGCTGTTGTTACTTCATTGTACCATGTATCCAGCGATTTGTCAATCTCAGTTGTGTCTTTGTTAGGTAGGAGTGTTGGTTCGTTTTTGCTGAGATCCAATTTAAATTTTTCCCAATTTGCTCTATTAAGTGAAAATCTTGGGATTGATGGAATTTGTATCGGAGATGTGGATAAAGTTGCTATTATGGGTAAATGATCACTAGTTGTTGTGGGTCCAGCTTTTAGATGTACGTTTAGATGGTGATGCCTATTGGTTAAAACAATGTCAGGTTTCCCAGTGTTACCGGCTGATACGTAAGTTGCGAAGTCGGGCCCAAGGTGTGTTATTGTCCCGTGTTCGATGAGAGCATGTAGAATTTTTCCTCCTGGGTTTCTAATATTGTTTCCTAAGGTTGTGTGTTTAGCATTGGCCTTCACGGCGAGGCTGGGGGTATTTATACGATTCTGCCAGGTCAGGTAGACAGATCTGGAGTGAGCGGCGCTGCTGATTGGCTGAGGAATCGAATCGAATCAGATTATTTAGCCAGAAAAACAGATAGTGGATAATAACAACATTATTAACATGGCTGAGCCAGTTGAGAAGCTGAGCTCTCTTTTAGGCAGCTGGTATATACTAAACATTTATCTCAAGAAAGTGTTATGTTACATTTAGTATCATCTGGAATAGTACAATAGCATGGTGGTAATAAGAACCTCTCGTGTTTCCTCGGTTATCACTTCAATATTTATTAATTTAATTGTTTTATTTATTTTTTAGTTTATTTTTTATTTATTTATAAATACATAAATTACAGTGGAATTGAAAAACATAAGTATAATGGGGGAGCAGTACAACATGGGTTGTACAGTAATAAGGTTGAACAAGAGAACAGAGCTGTCAGGATTGTGTCTAGTTGGCAATTATGTTTTTGCAATGGTAATTACTTATCTATTTACATGATAATTTCTGATAAAACGGTTTTGATGGTACAATAGAAGCATATTTTTTAAGAGATGATTTAAAAGAAGGGAGCGCAGTCTTTGCATGGATGGGTGGGGGAAAGTTGTTCCACACCTTCACACCATGATATTTTATGGAGGTCTGGGACTGAGAGGGGCGCATGGCGGGAGGTCTTAGTAGCTCTGGGTGCCTTAAGTTGTATCTCTGATTATTCTGGAAATAATTATTGTCAAGCAAGTGAGTGATAGATTTGTAAGCAAAGAGGGCACAGCAGTAGGTATTGATATCTTCGAATTTTAACATTTTCAATATAGCAAATTTTTCGTTTGTGATCTGTTTTTTCAAGGAGGCTCATTGTCTGTACAACTCTCTTTTGTGCAGTAACCAGAGATTGGGTTTTCGAAGAGCCAGAGTTTGACAGTGTATCAGGTGTTGGTAAACAAGATCATGATAGATTTCTTTCATTGCTGTGAGAGTGAGTGACTGTCCAGTGTGGTACATGATACCGAACTGTTTATTGACTTTACTGTGAATGGCTTGTATGTGGTTTCTCCAGTTAAGTTTCTCATCAACAATAACTCAAAGGAATTTAATATTTTGTTCGCGTTTGTGCCTTTGTGGACTGTATTACCAAGGTCCAGGGGGTCCAAGTCTGGGGGTAAATTTTTCCTTCTATGAAAGATCGTGTAGTGGGTTTTCTCAAGGTTTAAGGTCAGTTTATTACGTATTACCCAGGTCCTGACTTTAGTCAATTCAGTGTTCATAGTTCTCATCAAGGAATGGAGGTCTGAATTGCTGGCATAGAGATTACTATCGTCTGCAAATGAGTTGTATTTTATGAGTGTGCTGGCGTGGAATGTCGTTTATGTACAACAAAAACCGTACTGGACCGAGAATGGAACCTTGTGGGACGCCACACAAGATTGGCGAGGAGTAAGATTGGTGATTATTATAGCAGACATACGTGTACTGCATCCTGTTGGAGACAGTTGAGGTTGTAGCGTACTGTATGTGGCCAGTTGTCAATTCTCTTTAGTTGTCTATTATCTCTTTGTATGGGCACAAACGTACGTACATGTAGGTATCTCCACTCAGGAATGAGGTAGGATAGAAACTCACAATGCTCTTTCTGTATATATATTGTTGTACAGCGCAGTGCTTAGGAGTGACTAGGTAAGGAGAAACTTGCTCAGAGGTCCTGTAGGACGAGGAGGTTTCTGAGGAAGCTGAGAGATATGTTGCTGGTCCAGTAGCAGAGTGTAGAATGGTCTCATGATGGTGATGATGATAATGATGGAGATAAAATGGCAATGGCTTGCCATGGGAAGGGAGAGAAGAGGTAAGGTAGAAGGAAAGTTATGAAACGGGAAGTAAAGTAGTAGAGAATAAGAGCAGGTGGTCTCCATCGATCGATCGATGGATGAAGTAAAGTATGAAGAAATCTTGATGCAGGTGCGTAGATTGGTGGTGCGGGAACTGGACTTGAAGAATAATGGTGGAATTTGGAGGGACTTCGGGTTGGTGGATAGTGCAGAAGAAAAGCGAGGAAATTGGAAAATAGTAGTAGAATGCTAGGTCTTGGGGCTCAACCCAAGTGCTTCTGTTTTCTCATGTTTGTGTTTCAACTAATTTTCGTCTTAGGTATTATATTTATGTCAGGTGTTTGTATGTTTAACAAATATTGCAGTTTTATGCCTTACAATTAGGGTCTCCCTGGCTTGTTGTTGTTGAGATTGTCGGACCGTAGTCCGACACGGGCCTTTCTTTACCTATAGGCGGCCCGTTTGGTGGTTCCGGCTGGAGCTTCAGGAGCAGCCAGACCGGATTGAGATTGGAGGTGGTCCCACCTGCAGATTGGAAAGATACTGCAGGTTGCAAGTGTGAGCGGACCCCCGATCAGTGGACGCTTACCACCAACCCCCACTCGTGGACGTGGTCAGTTTCGGAGTGGCGCGCCCCCCGAACTGGGGTCAGCACTTGCTGGGAGAGGATACTTTCTAAGCTATCTGGGTGGTGGGTGACCCGGAGTAGGTGGTGAATGTGGTCTGTTTGGGTCTTTCGGGTTAGAGTGGCCTCTGGTGTTGTGTGTGTTTCTTGGGAGATTTGAGTTCTGTTTCGGAGGCTTTGTGTGACTTCGCAGTCGAGGAGATAGTGTTCAAGTGGGTTGGCTGCTGGCTCCTAGCAGTAGGTGCAATCCATGACGTCATTTCCGATCATCTGCCAGGAGCACTTGTACCCTAGTCGTAGTCGATGAAGGCTGACTTGGGTTTGTCTTGGAGTTTTCTTGTCAGCGAAAGGTGGTTCCCCTTTTGTGGCCGCCAGGTACCATTTGGCTGATTGGGAACCAGCGTTGAATGCGTGAAGGGAGCTCTTTTTGATGTGGAGCTTCCTAGTCTTTCTGAGGTGATTCTTGATCTGTTGCACGCTTGCTGGAACTTGGATGTGTACACTACTAGAACGTGTAGCTGCCTTGGCTGCTTCGTCTGCCACGTCGTTTCCTCCGATCCCTACATGACTGGGAATCCAGTGTAAGACGACTGGGCGGTTTTGGCTTTGGAGTTCCTGTAGCTGTGCGAGGATCGAGGTAATGATGTGGACGTTGTCTCTTGGTTGACTGTGTTGCAGCGCCTGCATGGCCGATCTCGAGTCCGTGTGAATTATGATGGACTTGTTGTGTTGCAGCGTGTTGTAGGGCCTTTGAGATTGCTACCAGCTCTGTTTGTAGGGTGGAGCAGTCATTGGAAAGTCTCCATCGGAGGGTCTGACCTTGGGTGTAGAAGGCCGCTCCGGATCTATGATGTTTTGGGTCCACCGAGCCGTCTGTGAAGTATGATGCTGCATCAGCCGGTGTCTCGGTGGCTATGGCTTCGAGAGTTATTTTTTTGAGGTCCTCCTTCTGGAGGTTGGCTTTACTATCGCCTAGGTCGGTAATTTTGAATGTGGCTGGTGGAGGGCTCCATGGTGGAGGAACAACGTAACCATTGTCTCGTGTGTCTTGGTTGTTCTTGACGAGTGTTTCTGCTTGCAGGTGTCGGATGACCTCGCTTGCCTCGTGCGACCAGGTGGCCCCTCGCACTCTGTGGTCGAGGTGGAGGGAGGCACTGATTCGAATTTTGGCAACTGTGGGCTTATCTGATCTACAGATTTTGGCGAGGAGACCGGCTGTCACCTGCTTGACTCGTACTGCCAGGGGTGGTAGTTCGGTTTCCATTTGCAAATTGCAAATTCTGGTCCACATGGGTGCTCCGAGCATGGTCCTGAGAGCATTATTTTGGATTACTTCTAGCTTGGCTATTTGGTCTTCTCTCAGTCCAATGAGTGCTGGAGCACTGTAATCTACCAGCGATCTGATGGCGGCCGTGTAGTAGGCTTTGAGCACATGAAGGTTTGCTCCTGCGGTTGTGCTGGTGAGCGACCTCATTATATTGTGTCTGCTCTTCGTCCTGTGCCTGAGATACTCGAGTTGCGGCTTGAAGGTGAGTTTCTGGTCAAACCAGATTCCAAGACACTGGTGGGTGTTGGTCCAGACTACCGGCGTGTTTTGTATGGAGAGCGTCTTGTCTGGTGTGTCTGTGCAGATGGCCATCGCTTTCGACTTGGCTGGATTTATCTTGAGTCCAAGTCTGTTGCACTCCTCTTCTATAAGTTGGAGTGCGTGTTGCGTGTTGGCTAGTCTGTTTGATCCTCTTACTATAAGCTGTAAGTCGTCTGCATAGCATAGGAGCTTGGCTGTTTGTCTGAAAGGAAGTTTGACTAGATTTTCCATCAGGACATTGAACAGCATTGGACTGAGGATGCCTCCTTGTGGGGTTCCGTTTTCATGGACCCTGTAGCTTGAGGTTGCTCCCTGAAAGCGTACTCGTGCTTCTCTCTGTGTGAGGTAGTTCTGGATCCACCCCAGCAACCTTCCTTTGACGCCTTTTCCAGCGAGCGTAGTTGTAATGGCCAATGGATTTGCTAGTTCGAAGGCCTTCTCCAGGTCGAGGAAGACCACCAGAGCTGGTTTGTAGTCTACTGTGCTGAGTATCTCGGCGATGATGTTGCCTGTGCCGGTGTTCTCGGTGTAAGCAAAGATGTGAGGGCTGCCTACTTTCCACTTGAGTTGGTTGAGAGCCATTCTTTGTTCCGTCTTCGCTATGCAGCTGAGAAGGGAGATGGGCCTCGGTTTGTCTGGTTCTCTGGGCTTCGGAATGGGCTGTATATCTGCCTTCTTCCATTCCGGTGGGAGTCTTTGTGCTGTCCACGAAGCATTGATGGCTTGTAGCAGAGCCTCGTGTCCGGCTGTACCGGCATGAGAAAGCATGGAGTAGGTTATCCTGTCGGCCCCTGGTGCTGTGTCCTTGCTTCGTTTTAGCGACTTCTGGAGTTCTTGCTGGTTGAAAGGTCTGTCGGTGTCATCTTCACTGTTGCAGGCCTCTTCGATCATCTGCAGTCTGACCTGTCGCAGACGCCGTTGTGTCTCCTCCGCCTGTCTCGGGAGGTTTTTCGTTGCTGCTCGGTCAGAGAACAGTTTTGCAAGTCTCTCGGCTTCCTCTTCTGGGTTGGGATGGGTTGGTGGTGGTGGTGTTGCCTTCCCAGATGCCCTTCGGATCTGGGCCCACATCTTGCCAAGGGAGGTGTGCTCGTTCAGTTCGGAGCACCACTTGAGCCAGCTTACGTTTTTTATTTCTTCCTTCTCTTCCCTGGTATCCTTAACTATGACTTGCAGGAGATGTCTGTTTGTTTCCGTGGGATGTCTCCTGTAGTTTCTTCGGGCCATGTTCACTCTGTGGTTGAGTTCTTTCACCCTGGGACAGTAGTACCAGTAATCATTGTACTGTCTTGATGTGGGTTTTGTTTTTGGGATAGCCTCTTCTGCCGCTTGGTGAAACGCCTCGACCAATTGTTGGTGGAGGGTTGTCTCGTCCACGGGTGCTGCGCCGGCCGGCTGTGATTTTTCGCGCCACTTAGCCAGGTGTTTCTTAAAGAGTCCCCAGTCTGCCTTTTGGGTATTGTATCTCCATCTCGGGGGGGGGGGGGGTGGAGTGGGGAGTTTGTTCACCTTCAGCGTTGTTAGGGTGGCGAAGTGGTCACTGGTCAGCGTGGGGTGTAGCTGCCAGGAGGCCGAAGGCTGTAGTGCACTGGAGACGAAGGTTAGATCTAGCCTTCCTCCCCTAGTGTGGGTGGGCTCTCCGGTGTTCAGGAGGCAGATCTCGGGTGTATCTTGAAAGGTGGTGTATAGGTGTAGGCCGTCTTCATTTGTGGGGCTTGCCGAGCTTAGGAAGGGATGATGTGCGTTGAAATCCCCTCCTATGAGTGTGGCGTGGTCAGCGGCCGAAGCAAATAATTGAGTCACCTCCAGTGAGCCCCTTGGGTTCTTGTAGATGTTGTGAACAGTTAATTCCCGTTCTTGGAGGGTTACTTTGACGGCCTGTGTCTCGATGTTTTCCCCACATGGAAATTGCTGCGTGACCTCGGAGGAGGGTATGCTTGACTTGACCAGGATCATACATCCTCTTGTTGACGCCTGCGTGAAATGCCTCCTGTATGTCTTGTAACCACTGAATTTGAAACAGTGGTGTTCTTGTAGAAGTGTTTCTTGTAGCAGTATGATGTCAAGCTTGTCCTTGGCTGCTGCTTCTTGTAGGAGGTGTTTCTTGTTTTTGATGCCCTGAGCATTCCATGTTAGGATGTTCAGGGTGCTGATGTTTTCCACCACTGTTTCATCGGGGACTTCTGGTGGTCCTCGATGGAGATGTCCAAGTTCGATTCCAACTGGATCAGGTTCATATCTTCGTGTTCTGTGGTTTTTGCCTTCTGGGCCGTGGTTCGGTTCAGGGGAGTTGAAACGACCAATTTCTTTCTGGGAGCTGTCGGTATCTTGGGTTCTCTGGTGGCCTTCTTCGGTGTAGAGTGTACCTCGGCTGTCACTCGTGTGAGGACCGGCGTGGCTTCCTCCACTGAGGTGGCTGGAGCTGTGGCGACTTGCCCGAGGACGCTCCCCATGAGTATTTGGAGCTGTGTGGGTTGGATCTTGTGGCCCAGTAGTCCGGCTAGGCCCTCCGCGAAGGTTGTCAGTACCTTGGCTAGGTCTGATACGTGTATCATTCCTTCTGGTGCCTTGGTGTGTGCTTCTTTTGTCTTTTTCGTGGTTGTCGTTGTCTGCTGCTTGGGTGGCTGAGGTGTGGCCGTAGTGAGGCCAGGAAACTGGGCTGCACTTTGGGTGTTGACCGGCTGAGGAGGTTGGCTTTGTTGTCTTGGCCTTTGGGTTCCCCACACGAAGGTACCTGGTGGGGCTGGTGTGCAGGCGGTGGGAGCCGGTCTTGCAGCTGGCCGGTTTGCCTGGACCCTCCTTGTCCTCTCGGAGCATCCAGGGTTCCAGGCGTGGTGTTTGCCCCCGCAGTTGGCACACTTGGGGGCAATTTTTTCTCCATTTTTCAGCTTGGTGAGGCAGGAGTGTGTGCCGTGCTTCTGTGCGCAGACTGCGCAGATTTCCTTGTACGTGCACCTTGTCTGATGGTGCCCGTATTTCTGGCATCTGAAGCACCGCAGGGGCTCTGGGACGAAGGGCCTCACTTCGTAGATCCCCCAGGTTTTGAGGTCTATGGTGCTGGGGGGTGAACCGTAGTGCGTTATGAGCACTTGTTTTGTGGTGGCCGTCTTGTCGGACAGGGGAGAGCATCTCTCGGCTTTTAAGATCTTCGGGTGGTTCTCCAGGGGTTCGAGAGGTAGTTCCTTTGGGTACCGGAGGACTACCGACTTCATCAGTTTCTGGGCGGGGTCTAGCTTGGTTGATGCAACGGTGGTGGTGTTTTGCAGGTAAGTGTCGAGGGTGGTGGCGGAGTCCTTGTCTTTGGGGTGAATAATCATCTCCCCCTTTAGGTTGGGCCGCACTGAGAACTTGGCCAGTGGATTTTGCTTTTCTATCTCTGTGATGGCGGCATATGTCGTTTTTGTGTCCGTTTTCGTGATCCGGAATTTTGGCAGTGTCGTTGGAGGTGAGCTGGTGGTGGTGATGGGTGCCTTTTGGGCTGCTTGACGGCATTCGTTTCCCGAAGAAGCACGTCGGCGTTTTTTATTTTCTACCTTCGTCCAGTTGTCGTCCTCAGTGGCGGTAGCAGTGGTGGTGGAGTTGTTGGAGGTGGTGGCAGTGTTCCTACTTTTTAGGGCTTCATTGAAGGCGCGTAACTGGTCCGCTTTCTCTGTACGGAGCCTGTCGTAGTTCGGGTCGTCAGGTTGGCGGTTCAGGCGGGGGTCGCGGTTAGGAGGGCGTACGCGCTCCATAACCGTTTTTTTTTTTTTTTTTTTTTTTTTTTAAATCCTACCTATTCCGGTTAAGTAGCAGAGGAATTTCAGCACTCCCCACTGGCTGGTGGTCGTAGAGTGGTTCCTGAGCTTCTCTACCGGAGCCCCGTTGGGGAAGCCTACTTCCTAGTGTATGTGACTGCTCACTTATAGACGTGAGCTAAGTGTGCCTATTTGGGAAGGATAAAGATTGCTACCCTCTTTCCAGGTGGACCCGCACGATCACGGTTTTCCTGGAAAGACTCGGCTGGGATGGGTTTTGCTCCAACCCCCTTTCGTGTTCACAATCTCCTGGGAGGGAGGTGAACAGTTACAGGGGGGACCGCAGGACGAATACACTTTTTGAGGGTGCAGGTCCCTAGGCCAGAGCGAAAAAGGAAAAATAGTAGTAGAAGGAAAAGAGCTCAAACCACGCGGGGAATATCGCGCTATAACTGCTCTCCAGCTGGAGTGTGGGTCACTCACACCACCAGTGGGGAGGGCAAGCTAATGCTCGACAAACCGGAAACGCTCGTGAGTTGTTGTTGACGATATCAGTCGTGGGTGGTCCGGTCCGGGAAGATGGCCAAACAATGGCACAAGAGAGAGGGCGGTCTTCACAGTTTCGGGTCCTGCAGGAGGTTTTGTTGAGAGGTCTTCTTAGTTCAGGAGCGATGTGTGAAGTCCGGTCTCCCTGATGATTATGATGATGATAATGAAGTAAAGTGGCAAATGAATTTGCACTGGGAAAGGAGAGAAGTAAAGCATGGAAACGGGAAGAAAAGTGGTTGGGGTAGATAGCAGGTGGGCTGTCCACCTAGCGGAGACGAGTTGAAATGATTGGGTGGTGGCCGCGCACAGCACACGCCCGACCGCTCAGGGAGGGAGGTTGACGGGGGAGGGGGGGATGGAAGCTAAGCTAGCTAGGTATTCATTATTGTAATGGGTGTTAATTTTTGTTTGTCCGTTGGTGGTGTTATTTGTTCACATGTATGTGTAAAGTGGGTCTTGTTCTGCTATGTCAGCATGGAGGCTCTTAGGCCACCAGCTGTGTGTTTTAGTTGTTCCTTCTTTTTTTAACTTGGAGAATAATGGGTCCTCCATCTCTTCAAGTTTGATTCATATTCTCTGTGCTTGGCTGTGTGTACGTGTGTTCAGTGGTTCGATATTGTATAATTCGTGAAGTTCTTGTATTTTGGTGGTGTATGGCGGGAGTTGCTTTGATGCTCTACGGATAGCTTTGTTTTGTACTACTTGAAGTTTAAGTTGGCTGGATTTGCTGATCGTGTTGAGTGGTATTGGTGGACATTCTAGGTGAGGGCGGACAAGTGCTTTGTATAGATGTAGTTGAATTTTGGTGTCCATTTTGCTGAATCGTCTTAGTTTCGTGAGTTGTGATTGGGCAGTCTGTTTGCGTTATTTTACGTGTTTTGCTATGCCTGTTCTTGTTATTGCGAGTCCCAAAATTTTGCCTTCGTTGGTCGTGCCTACGTTGTTGACTGTGATTGGTGCAGGGTTTATTTTGGCAATGTATATTATCATTAGTTTCTGTGTATTGGTTTGAGTTTTCCACTTTTTTTCATATTCGTTGATTTGCTCGATGGCGTGGGTTGTTTTCCGTGCCATCATCTGTTTGCCCTTGCCTGGATGTCGGATGATTTGGGTGACGTCATCAGCATAAGCTACATATTCTCCGTGTATAGGAGGTGGCATGTCCGCCGTATATATTGTGTAGAGTGTGGGCGAGAGGTTACTTCCCTGTGGTACTCCGCTGTATAATTTGAAGCGTGGGCCTATGTGGTTACCTATGATAATTTTGGCCTCTTTATTGTCGAGGAAGTTGCAAAGAAAGGAAGTGGAGTTGTTGGGAAGTTCTTGAGTGGTAATTTTGTATTTGAGTCCTAGGTGCCAGACCTTGTCGAATGCTTTAGCTACGTCCCTTAATACTACGTTACATTGCTCCTTGTTGTGCATCGCGTTTGCTATGTTTTCGTAAATTAGGGCTAAGGCTGTATGGGTTCCTCTATGTTTTCTAAATCCGTGCTGTCTGGGGTTGTACTTCTCTTCAAATTCGAGGTGTGTTCTCAGTCGGTGGTTAATTATTTTTTCTAGGACTTTTCCCGGTATTTCTAGAAGAGAGATTGGTCTGTAATTTGATACTTGGATTGGGGATTTACCTGGTTTTGATATAAGTCTGATGCTTGCTGTTTTAAATTTCCTTGGGAAGTAGCCAGAGGCAAGTGCTGCATTAAAAATGTTTGAGTTGGTTCTATCATGTTGATTGGTAGATGCTGGAGTATGGGTTTGTTTATTTTACTGATGCCCGGGGCCTTGTTCTTGAAACTGATTATTGTTTTCTGAATATCCTCTGCGGTGATTGGTTTGATCAGTGTGGAAAGATCATCCAGAGCGTTTATGTCTATGCTGGGACTTGGTTGCCAGATGTGGGTTGTGTGTGTCATGTGATTGGTTACTTGTTGCTCGGTATTCATACAGAAGTTCAGGTTGTCTTCCTGGCTTATTTGAAAAATTTTGCTCCAGAATTTCCTGAATTCAGGTTCTTGTTCTTTGGGTTCAGTTAATTTGATTTGGTTGCTATTTAAAATGTAGTTTGACTCGTTGCTGGAGATTCCCATTAGGTTTTTAATTTTTCGCCAGAATTCTTTCGGGTTGTGGTAAATTGCTTCTGTGTCTGCTATTAATTTCTCCCAGTTATTCACGTATGCTTCTTTGGACATGTTTCTTAGTTGTTCGTGTATGGTGTAATATTGTATTCT
Organism: Homarus gammarus; assembly: GCA_958450375.1. NCBI lineage: Eukaryota > Metazoa > Arthropoda > Malacostraca > Decapoda > Nephropidae > Homarus > Homarus gammarus. The sequence continues at coordinate 450,668 of CAUDMG010001725.1, read as the reverse complement.
GTATTCTGGCGTCCATCCTTGTTCTAGGATTAATTTGAATAAATTACTGAACTGTGTCTGTAGAATTCTTGATTGATGTGAGTATTGGGGGTGTGGTAATGTGCGGTGAGTGGTCGTGGGTATGTGGTGTTCCATTGCTTGGATCACGTTTCCGTACCATGTCTCCAGTGTGCTGTCTATTTGGGAGGTGTGTTTGTTGTTTAGCTGGGTTATTTGGTGGTTGCTTAACTCCTTTTGGAATTCCTCCCAGTTGGACCGGCTGTAGCTGTATCTCATCCTGGCAGGGATCTGTATTGGCGACGTGGAGAGTGTGGCTACGATAGGGAGATGGTCACTGGTGGTTATTGGGCCGGGTTCCATTTGCAGGTTAAGATGGTGATGCTGGTTTGTTAGTACTATGTCTGGATGTCCGATTTGACCTGCTCTGATGTATGTGGGGAATTCCGGGCCAAGGTGTATTGCGTTGCCGTGACTCAGTAATGTGTTTAAAATCTTGCCCACGGCGTTGTTGTCCTGGTGTCCCAAGACGCGATGTCGAGCATTTAAATCACCCAAGAAATATGCTGGTATGTTTCTTCTCAGGAGTTTGAGCATGTCTGCTAGTGGGAATATGGGTCTTCTCGGAGGGAGGTAACAGGTGCCGATTATAATAGGTCCTGTTGGGCAGTTAATTTCGATCGCCAGAAAGTTTTCTTGAAATGAGTCGTGTATCTTGTGTTGTATGTTTCGTTTGATGGCTATGGCTATTCCATCATGTGGTGTGTCTTGATTGTTTTTTTGGTAGACTGTGTAGTTAAATAGTTTTATTTTTTCTGAGTTTTTCTTACCATGCGAATTGATGAGAATAATATCTGGGTCTATGTTACGGTATGTGTTATTTAATTCGCTTGCTCTTTGTGGGATCCATGCTAAGACATTATGTTGGATTATTTTAAGCTTATTTATTATGAAGGCTGGTGCCTAGAGCTGGTTTGCGCCATTTTTGCTGACCGGTGCTCCCCTGACATCCTCCTGTCCAGGCCCAAGCGGATCTTTTTATATGTTGACTGATCAACTCTCTCTATTCTGTTGTGTCTTGTGAGTATTCTTCCCTTCTTGATTAGTGTTTCAATATGTGTGTGTCATCTAGGTTTTTGTCTGAGTATGTGTATTTAATCTTGCCTTGCCTTATTTCTGCCGATAGTCTTTCTGTTGAGACTATGGGGGGAGCAGTAGTGGAGTAAAATCGAATACCAGTTTCATGCCCTAGGTCTTTGTTCTCCGTAGCAGGTGGTGCCTTAGTTCCTGCTTGATTCTTTTTTTAGGTGTTGACTCTGGCGGCTTGTTCTGTTATTGTGGTGGTTTCATCTTCGCTTGTGTCTTCCATCGATTCTTCCTCGCTTGCTGGCTCGGGTTGTATGCCTGAGGTAGTCTGTTCTTGAGTTGATGGTTCGTGAGTTGATGGTTCGTGAGTTGTTGGTATTTGAATTTCAGTGCTCTCTGATTTGTAAATGAAGTTGAAGATTTCAGAAGAAGGCACATCGTTTGGGAATTCCATGTCTGGCAGGTTGTTGGCGGCGAACATGTCCCTTGCTGCCTTGGCAAAAGTTCCAGGTCTGGCTATGTTCATGATGTGGGCGTGGATTATGGAGGTCATTATTTTTACGGAAAGACTATTTCCAAGCTGAAGCACAATAGGTTGGTTTGCGGGGGGTGGTGTGGCGACTTTTTCTAGGATCTTTGTCGTTTCTCTGGTTAGTTTTGTCACAGCTGAATATGTCTTGTTTTGCTGTTCCTGTGTCTTCTCCCTCTCCTGGATGGATGGATGGATGAAGTAAAGTATGAAGAAATCTTGATGCAGGTGCGTAGATTGGTGGTGCGGGAACTGGACTTGAAGAATAATGGTGGAATTTGGAGGGACTTGGGGTTGGTGGATCAGGATTTGGGATGCGTGTAGAGCGAGAGCCAATCACAGAGGAGAATGCCAGAAGTACCTGGCACTCTGATCCTGGCGTTGCTACGTGTGCGTCCGCACTGTGGAGTAGGTCTACCAGCGTCACTGGCTGTACGCTGATTGGCTGGTAGGCGTGCGGGAGCTCAGTCATCAGTTGGAAGTTGTAGGGGAGAGAGCCACTACAAGGTACACCAATTGTGGGACAGGCCCCTAACGCCGTAATGTTCAAGCTTTGAAAGGAGGATGGTATGATCGACAGTATCGAAGGCTTTAGAGAGGTCCAAGAATATACCGACTGTGAACTGACTCATCAAAGGAATTTAAGATGTCATTAGTAAAGGATAGCAGAGCACTCTCAGTCGACATTCTAGCTCTAAATCCAAACTGGGAGTCTGTAAAGATGTTATTGGCATTGCAGAAGGAATTTAGTCTATTACATGCTAGCTTTTCCAGTATCTTACTCAAGACTGGGAGGACTGATATGGGGCGGTAGTTCTTGAAGAGACCTTTGTCCCCAGATTTTTTATATGCTGGGTAAACTTTAGCAACTTTCAGTTTATTCGGAAAGACACCACTAGTGAAGGGGGAGTTACAAATGTGTAGGGGAACAGGTAGTAATAAACGGGTACTTTCTTAATGATGCTCATTGGTATAGACTGCTGCTGCATCTTTGGACATTTTTATGATGGCCAGTAATTCATCTGCTGTGACAGGGGATAAGAACAGCTCATTTTGCTGTCTGTTTTGCAGGTCGGCTCTAAATTCCTCATGGTGATCAGGGATGCTCTCTGCAAGATTTTTGCCAATATTAATAAAATATTCTTTGAAATGGCTGGCAATGGGGAAGGGTTCCGTTACAACTGAATCATTTATCATAAAAGCTGAGTGGGAGGGGGGGGGGGGGCGAAGGCTGAGTGTTCCTGTCCTGAATAGAATTTGACATTTCCAGGTTTTCTTACTGTTGCCTGATCCTGACTGGAGCTTATTTGTATAATAGTTACGTCTGGCATTTCTAACTGCTTGAGTTACTCTATTTCTGATACTTCGGTAAGCATCACCAAAAGTTATGGGTCTTTTTGCAAATTTCCTTTGGAGTTTGTGTTTTTCTTTTATCATTATCTTAATTTCGCTTGTGATATAGGGTTTGGAAATGGATACAGTTTTCACTGACTTAGTCTTGAGCGGGAAGCATTTATCAAAGCAAGCATTGAAGATGCAAGAGAAGTTGCAGCTGTTCACGTTATGGTTGTCGGAGGCATAGACAAGATCCCAGTTAGCATTCATTAGGTTGCTTTAAAAAAAAGGAGCATGTTGTCGGTGCAGTAGTCTCTGTATTGTATTGAGAGACTACTAGACCTTTCAGGTCTTGTGGCTGTTTTATACATGGCAAAAGCTGGGAAGTGATCTGAGATATTGTTATATATAATTCCACTTGCAAGATTGTTAAGAGTGCTGTTAGTCCAGATATGATCTATCACAGTGGCAGAGGTGGCAGTTACTCTAGTGGGTTTGGTTATAGTGTTGAAGAAGAGTTTAGAATGACAGGTAGCAAAAAGGTCTAATACTGAGGTGTCGGTCTCTGATTTTAATAGATCAAGTTTGAAATCTCCTATAATGTAGCAATGTTTCCTCTCTGAACTTATGATAGTGATAAGCTCCGAAAATTTATCAAGAAAATTTCTTACATTAGTGTGGGGTCTTATGTAGATTACTCCTACTAGGATATTTCGTGTGTCGTTACGTAATTCAATGAAAACACTCTCCATGTACTCCTCCTGAACCTTTAACTCATCTCTTACAGAAGTGATGACGCAGTGTCTATTATAATTAGGAATGTTATACAAATGGTCAATATCGTTAGTGAGTTTGGTCTCACTGAACCCAAGTACATCAAATTTGTGGGCAATAGAAGATAAACACTGATCTAAAAAAGGTATCTAGATGAAGGGGAATACTGCTGATGTTATGGCTAATCAAGGAGAAGGAATGAGGTAGTAGGAGACTAGAACTAAACTCGGGGGAGTCAGGAAAGTAATAGTTACAGTTGGGGTTGGTGTAACCCAGTGACTTTTGTAGAAAGGCATCAGGATCAATATGCGGGAGTATTGTGTCGACACCATGGGTAAATGGGGTGTAACACATACGATCTAGCACATCTAAGGGAATGACATCATCATTGTGGGAACATTTATACTAATTAAGGAACAGTAGAAACTCAGGGTCACTGAGGTGTGAAAAAGGAAGATCTATGAAAATTATAATAATGAGGGGGGGGGGGGGGCGTACTCACAAGTGCTACAACCAACAGAATTAGGATGACCGGTACTGTTGAGGGTGATTCCTAGATAGTGGGAGGTGCGCCTGTCACTCGATTTTGAGGGTTGCTGATTTCCACCATAGAGGGTAGACGTGTAGTACTCGAGTTGGCCGGCAGGGGGGGAAACTCCTCAGGTGATAGCGACAGTGGCAGGTTCCCACTCTGTAGGGAGGGGGTTCTAGAGGGGCTTGGTACAGCGGGTGGGTGAGTGGGCGGGTGCCCACTTGCCCTATTCCTCACAACAAGGGTTTTATGACTGAACGTCACGTGTTTCCCTTGTTTCCTGGCTTCCATAAACTGACAAGACAAGTATTGGAGATTGCTGGCCACTTCGCCTTTGGGCTATTTCGGCCGGAGCTGATGTCTTCTTTCTTCTTCTAGTCTTGGTCTTCTTTCTTGCTACAACTAATCTGATGTTCTTGTTTCTTCTTTTCTTGTTATTCTTGTGTTCTTCTTGTTCTTGGTATTTTGGTTACTTCTTTCTTCTTCTGGTTTTATTTGGGATGAATTATGGTATGAGTGAGTGATATGATAGTGGGTTACTGACAGACCTGATGAAATGGCCGGTCAGGTGACTAGTTTCTCTGATTTTTTTATTTTTTATTTATTTTTATTTTTTTTATATTTTGTCTTTTGTAGCCCGTGTCTTTTTGTTTAAATATGTGTTGGTGGGTGTCAGTTTAACTTGATAAATGTGCGTGTTGTATGTAATGAAAAGGTTTGTGATGTGTCTCATGTTGTATGTTTAAAGTTTTGTTTTATTCATTTTTATTTGCTTTAGGGCATGGTTACATACATATTATAAATATAAAACGAGTTCATGCGTGTGTCAATCATAACATGCCGATAAGATGGGTCTCCTTGAGGAAGATTATTACAGCGTCACTTATGGTGACATCATCTTGCAATAAATTGGGTACAGTCAGCACGAAGCCTTGCTCGGCAGCTAGGATCACCAGCTGCCGGCGCTCTGGTTCGTACTGGCTGCACTCAGTCAGAATGTGTCGGATAGAGAGAATTTTGTTGCACGTGGCACAGATAGGTGGAAAGGAGTTGTCAAGATAGGCTTTTAGGTGGGTCAAATAGGTACAGTTCAGCCTTAGTCTGGCGAGAACCACCTCTTCCCTCCTATTCTTTCTATATGCTGAAAGCCAGTTTCCTATGTTAGTCTTCCAGTTGTTGTGAAGATCTAACCTCGTCCAATCAAGTTGCCACTTCCCAATTGTATACGTCTTCCCCAAGGAGAGAGACGACTGACACTCCCAGGGTACATTAGTTGTCTCCCTGAGACCCACAGTCGCTCTTGCTAATCTGTCTGCCTGTTCATTGCCCCAAATGTTGCAATGCCCAGGCACCCACATCAGCACAATATTCTTGGCACACTCATGTAGTTTATTAATAATGTTGCCCTGTATCTCATTGCTGGTAGTATCACCACCTTGAATTGCTTTAAGAGCTGACATGGAATCTGAAATGACAGCAACATCATTGACATTGCTTGTTATTGCAATGTCAATGGCTCTACTTATTGCGAACATCTCTGCAGAGAATATGGTTGTATGCCGCGGCAGGCGGGAGCTCCACTCCCCGTCTCTGCTCCAGATACCGGCTCCGACGTTGTCGTCAGTCTTGGACCCGTCGGTGTACACGTGAGTATAGGCGCTATATCCTTCCAGAAATTGATAGAAAAGTTGCCTCAGGAGCTCAGGATGAAAGTCATTCTTCCCTCCTGGAAGCCACGATGTTTCCACATGGAAGTTGGGGTTCTCCCATGGCGGACACAACGGTGGAACGTATCTATCAACGTCTTCGAAATGGATACCAGCACCCTGGCACAAGGTCTGGAGGCGGACAACCGAGGACGGGGACCTACGCAGCTGCAGGAAACGGAATTTAGCAACAGCACACCAACCTGGGTGGCCTGTGCCGCGCTTCCTAGCCGCACTCAACCCGTACCTTAGCGTCAACATGTCCCTCCTGATGTGAAGTGGAGGGACGTGGGCCTCAACCTCTAGTTTTCCTACACGTGTACACCTGTAAGCACCCAGACATAGACGAAGGCATCGGTTCTGTATTCTGGTTAGCTTTGCGAGTGTGGTGTCGCATGCCGAAGCATACAACTGGCATCCATAATCAAGTTTTGATCTGATCAGGGTCTTATACACCATTAATAAAGATTTCCTATCGGCTCCCCATGTAGTACCTGATAAAACTTTCAGGATGTTTGTGACTTTAAGACATTTACTTTCAAGTTCGTTAATGTGGTTTTTCCACGTTAATTTCCGGTCAAAATGAACACCGAGAAATTTTACTGAAGTCTGAAATTTAATAGGAGTATCATTTAATTCTAATACTGGTTTATTAATGTTACGTTTCTTAGTGAAGACTACTCCTACTGTCTTCTCAACTGAAAACCTAAATCCCCATTGTATTGCCCACTGTTCCGCGGCTTTTAGGCCGGCCTGCACCCTTTGTGCAGATAGCCTCTCGACACGAGAGGAGCGCCAGATTGCGCAATCGTCAGCAAACAAGGAGAATTTGAGGTCACTTAAGCTGGGGGCTGGTGATAGGAAATCATTAATCATTATAAGAAATAATATTGGGCCCAAAACGCTGCCTTGTGGAACTCCATTTTCTAAGACAAATGTGTCTGACTTTACGTTACCTTTTAATTTGACGGAAAAAGTCCTGTCTTGCAAAAAATTACTAATGAAAATTGGCAAATTACCTCTCAGACCCAAGGCGTGGAGCTTCATCATGAGGCCAGTCCGCCATGTCATGTCGAAAGCTTTTTCTATGTCTAAGAATACTGCAATTAGTGTTTCTTTACTGCAAAGAGCTTTTGAGATGTCAGTTTCAAGACTTATTAAATGATCTAGTGTGCTTCTACCTTGGCGGAAACCACACTGTCGATCATTCAATAAGTTGTTACTTTCCAAAAAATACATTAGCCTACGCTTTATCATACGTTCCATGACCTTACACAGACAGTTTGTGAGCGAAATCGGACGGAATGAGTTGGTGTTGGTAGGGCATTTGTCCCTCTTCGGGATCGGTACGACATGGGCAAAGTGCCATGAGTTTGGAAACGTTCTGGACGTCCAGATCTCATTGTACACTTCTAGCAATTTGTCCAGGTTTCCCTGGTCAAGGTGCTTAATCATCTCGTATCGTATACCGTCAGGTCCAGGAGTAGAGCCCTTGCCCTTATTTAAAGCAAAGGAAAGTTCCTCTGGGGAAAATGCTCGATTGTAGTCCTGTTCGTCCCCGTTCTCGAAGTCGAGATGCAAGAGCTCGGCACGATCACGGAACACGCCGAAGCGTGGATCATGATTGGTGGAGCTACTGGCATCTGCGAACTTCTGGCCTAGGGTGTTGGCAATGGCCTGGGGTTCGTCGAGAAGCCGCCCTCCACTACTCACCTGTGGGATAAAAGTCCTTCCTCCTTTGGATCTGACCCGGTTTATAGCCGACCATACCTCAGAGGAAGGGGTATCCTTGTTAATAGTGGAGACGAATGCCCGCCAAGACTCTCTCTTGCACTCCCCGAGAACCCTCCTAGCCTTGGCTCTAGCTTTTTTATATTCAATTAAGTTTACAAGAGATGGAATTCTATTGAATAAACGGCATCGCCTATTTCGCTCACAGACCACTCGTCGGCAGTCTGGTGTCCACCATGGAACTCCAGGCCTGTGGGTTTTTGCAGAAGTCTTAGGAATTGTTAAATCTGCTGCGTGTATTATAGCTTGTTGTATGTGTGTCATTTTGGTGTTGATGTCTTGTCCAATGGTGTCTATACGAACGGCTCCTGAGTAGGCCCTCCAGTCTGCTTTCCTAAGGTTGTAGCGCACCTCGGGAGTAGCCGTTGGGGCGCCACACTCATAAGAAATGCAGATCGGAAAATGGTCGCTACCCAGAGAGTCGTCGTATGTAGAAAATTTACAATCTAATAGCAAGGCAGCATCAACTATAGAGAGATCTATAGCTGACGCTGTGCCAAATCGTTCGTCCACTCGAGTCGCACTACCGTCATTCAGAAGAGACAAGTTGGAGTTGAGTATAGCTGCAGCCACCTGCTCTCCCCTCCCATCACTCCGGACACTGCCCCACCGCAAATGGCGAGCATTGAGGTCGCCGAGGATCATTTTTTTTTCCTGGCAGTTGGTTAAATAGCTCCTCAAGCTCACCATCGTCAATGAGCCCGCCCGGAGGACAGTATAGTGAGCAGACGGCAACATAGCCAGACCGAAACTTAACTCTGCACGCCACAGCCTGCAGGTTCACGTTCAGGTCTCACCCTCCTCTGTATATATACACCTTGGTTTGTATTTCTCTTTAGTCTGTACTCACCCCTGAAGATGTGAATTACACGAAAGCCCTTGGGATCTTCGTGTTTTCTTCTTTCCTTGTGATTATCAGCATATATATATATATATATATATATATATATATATATATATATATATATATATATATATATATTAGATTTAAAAAGTTAATAGCAGAACATTAATAGATGCCAAAGCAGGGTAAATGACATTAACGGTGTATTGTAGAAATGGTTTAATATAAAACTGTAAAGTTATAATTAAGTAAAATAAGACTTCTCTGACGACATTATGAACATCTTGCATATATGTAGCAGTTTGTGGTAAATACAATTTAATTAACGAGATAAACATTTTCATATTAAAAAAAAAGGTTAGTTTCAGATCTAAATTGGCGATTGATACCATGTTAGCAGTGCAACTTGAGTACAACTGTACTCCCGAAATAGTAGATGTAGACATGATGTAATGTGTTTTTTGCTGTACAAATTATAGTTTGAATAAATACTATCACCTCGAGCTTTAACGCTGAAAATAGATATTTACAAAAAATAATAATTTGTCACCTTTTTACTGCGAGTGTATATTCAACAAAATATTCTTATTACACTATTTCGGTATGTAAACGAATGAATTACGATTATATCGGTAAGAGAATGTGATGGCAGCATTACCCTTTCCATTTTATTTATAAGTTACTTTTAACTGCTAAGATCAATGGCACCGGCAGCAGCATTCCTAGGAGTTCTCTCACAGACTGGGGAGGATCTAACGGTCACATGCAGTGTGTGGGCTTCGCGAAAATGGCCACCAGGCTTATCTTTCCAAATGGACAAATGTAAAGTACTTAGCCTAGGAGATGTAAACAGAGAAACCAAATATCAGATGAACAACGATGTTAGAGAAATCCAAATGTGAGAAAGATTTAGGAGTAATGATATGTAGGAATCTTAAGCCAAGAAAACAATGTGTATTTGCTCGAAACAAGGCTAATAAAGTACTTGGGTTCATACAATGGAGTGTTAGTTACAAGACTAGCGAGGTATCCTAAAACTATATCCTAATTTCGGGCATTAGGAACCTTGAGTACAGAGACAGGTTAAAGCATCTTAATTTGCACTCCCTCGAGAGACGTAGAGTGAGGGGCGATATGATAGAGGTGAATGAATGGAAGTCGGCTGAACAAAGGGGACAAAACAAAGGTACTCAATCTATCCAACCAGGAGCGAACTCGTAATTATGGATTTAAATTAGATAAATTTAGATTTAGGCGCGAAATAGGTAAACATTGGTATATAAATAGGGTAGTGGATGAATGGAACAAGTTACCAAACATCATCATTAACTCGAGTACGCTGGATAGCTTCAAACATAGGCTGGATGGATATATGAGCAATAGGGGTTGCGTGTAAATGGGATTGCCCAGTATGGGCCAACAGGCCCGCTGCAGTTTCCTCTATTCGTATGTTCTTATGTCACCATTACCCTGGCTACACCCCCGTCCCTCGGCTACTCTTTATGGAGAACTCTGCAGCTGCTATTACTTCCCTCGTTGCTGCAAGAGTGATTCTTCTGAACATCGCGGCTATACTGTCATCCAGATTTGAGGCGGATGTCTTGTCCAGCCTTGGGGTGACTTTTCTGCCATCCAGTCTTGGAGTGGCTATCCTGCCGTCCAATTTCGGGGCGGCTATCCTGTCATCTAATATCGGGCTGACTATCCTGACATCCAGTCCCAGGGTGGTTACATTGTCATCAAGTTTCGGGGCAGCGTGAGAAGCTGCAGACTTTGCAGTTGTTGTAGCAATTTCCCAGGGGTTTCGGGCAGACACTACAACTGGTAGAGATGTGGTTGTAGTTGTCGAGGGGGAATCCGTGTTCGATGCCAGTCTGTATCGCGGTCTTGAAGCCTTCACGCGGGTAAGGGTAGCTAGGCGACGTGCAACGACTTCCTCAGCTCCCGGCATCGTCCACCTCCACGCTCCTGTTTTGCTGCCGCTGTATTTGTTTGATTTATACTTCTTAGTTCCTGCGGGGACCGCTTTCTTAATTCTGTTGGAGAGTTGTGTAGTTATCCTTGTGTACTTGGG
>CAUDMG010001725.1:392500-435000 GCA_958450375.1 Homarus gammarus | reverse complement strand
ATCCCTCCCTCACCTCCCTAAAAATACAAGCCAGGCAATTAATCGGTGGTCAGTCAAGGTGTAAAGTCGATGCCTACCCGAACACGTTGGTATGGATAGGTAATTAAACAAAAAGCACTTTTTAAGTTATTTGTCCTTACTAACTTGTTCGAGGGTATTCGTTGCTCTTACACTGGAGTTTGAAATTTTGAAAACAAATTTTGCTCAAAATCTTAGTATACTGTAGGTATTTCTTGCCGTGCAGCTTAACGGTCTGTGTTCACAAAGTTGAAATTTTAATAATTGTTCTAAAAGCCACGGAGTTTGAAATTTGGATAATTAATTTCCCTGATAAAATTTAGCATGCGTACATTGTGTCGAAAATATGCATAAATCTCAGTATAGTTAGTCCTCGAGGCGCAATTTAAGGATCCGTGGGCAAAAAGATGAAATTCCGACAATTCGTCTGTGGCGGTGGTAGACCGAGGTGGGACGGGGCGGCGGTAGACCGAGGTGGGACGGGGCGGCGGTAGAGAGGGGTGGAGAGATGATACAGCTACATGGAAACTGTTGTGAGTACTGACAGATTTTTTACAGATTGCCCACGAGGGGGCTAGTTTTTTGGACACCCCCTTACATCCTGCGCAAGGTGAAGCGCAGAAGCGTCCTCGATTCTACGCTCACTGGCTTAGTAAAGGTCAGAGAAAGGTCCCTTTTACTATTGACGTCGAAGGGCACTTGGTGCCTCATAGACACACTCCACACTGATCACGGCAGGTAATCTCACGTTACCGAAGTTTCCTTCTGTAATAACTCTGGGCTCATGAAGAACATATTCACGAGGAACGTTACAGTGATTCAACAAGCACAGGATGCCTTTAACGAGCAACTATAATAAATTAATTTTTTTTAACCAAAGTTCAGTGATTGATAAATTTGTAACTAAAAATGGTCTCCTTTATTGTATCAACGAACCACACTAACAATAATGAGCAGAGGGAAGACCTGACACAATCACCCATCACGACTGACAAGTGTGCCGAGTATTGAAGTTGTGCTAAAATATCATCCAATGTTGTAACGAAGGCTTACGACCTTCCGGATATTCATTTATTATTATTATTATTATTATTATTATTATTATTATTTTAATATAACGTAACAGGACTGGATTTGGGGATGGTCCCGGTAGAGCTAGAACGGAATCTGATTCCGTTTTGTCCAATACACATAATTCACAATGTGTGAACTACAGTACACTTTACTACCGGCAACGATCAAATATTTTTGTAGCATAAAATAAGTGAATGTTACATATAAAGGATTAAAACGCACAATGAATATACTTCAACGGACAACAAATAAAACAAAAAACTAAAACAGTTTAAAAACACTTGAGGAATAAATTGAACGAAATCAGAGATGAAACTGAGGTATTCGACGTGAGTGACGTTAAGGGGACAACGCCACGAGTGTCGTTAGGCGGAATAATGGAACCTCTGAAGGTACAACTATCTAACTGTAGAAGAGACAAAGATGGTATGTAGGAACAACATGTAATGATTGTTCAAGGTAAAGGTTGTTGAACGTTTTAAGGATATTCGGTCACGCCTTTGTGTTGGTTACTAAACATTGAACGTATATAACTATCAAAGCAGACACTGACATAAGACACAAGGAGATCTGTGTGGATATGCAACAGGAGAGAGAAGAGCTTACATGACCTGAACTTGCACTTGGGTATGGCCGGCTACCGGCGGCACCTTTTGTGGTAAGAGTAGGGTAGGGGACTAGCTCACACACACTTCCACCTTTGATCTGATCCTCCACCTTGACCTAAATTCCACATACATATTTTCTTTTGATCAGGCCACACCCCTTACCACATTCCTGCATCAAGGTAGTTACGCTCGGAAAGAAATAATCATATATTCCAATTTCCATGACTACATATTACAGATTTTCTGGTTGTTTTCACATAAGCCAACACATCTGGGGTGCAGTGGTGCGAAGCCGGTAAATTCATATGGATAGAAATGTAATAATTTGTCACAGTACAGTACTTTAATTTTCGTAATCATGTATACGAATACTTCAGAATCTGTACTCGAATACGCAACACAGTCTTTAGTGTGCATAATTATACATACTAAATACTGTTGTAGGAAGGATGGAGAGGCACTTTTGTAAACTAAGAATAATTTCAACTAAAACATGTCAATTTTTCTGTGAGAAAGTATTTGACCATTACCTGATATCAGTGTTGACGTGTGGACGTGGAACATGGCGATTGCATACTGTACCCAAAGAAGTACAGGACTGTATGTAATGATGTATATATACGGCTGAAATAATCCACCGACAACAAAAATGAGTGGATAACATCTCAAACTAAAGTATGAAACATTTATTACACGAGTCCAGGAACAGGAGCGGCAGAGGGTGGGCTACAAGATAAATCCGTCTAAGGCGTACCGTGGCTGTCCTCGACTGCATCTCACAAAAAGAAAACGACAGCTTCTATACAAAGATCAATGAGAAGATAGTTTGGAGGCGCTCACTGGTAGGGAAGACAGAAGACTCGAGATAGTGGACACAAGTCGATCTATACAGGTTGATGATAACGATGGTGATTAATTGATTGTATATAGAACATCTGGCGTCGTAACATTAATTCATGTGACGACGTATGGTGAAAGACTGAAGTTGCGGTCGAGTCTCGACAAACTTTCTTTTTACTTTTACCCTCTTCGCTACTGATCGGCTCGAGATCATCTGTGTACCGCATATGTAGTCAATGAGTTATGTGTTCGTAATAACTTAGTTGCGAAACTGAAAATCCGTGACCATACTAGAGAAGCTTACCATGTCAGCATGGGACCAGAACTAGCGCTGCCAGACACCATCATCTAGCTAAAGTTCCTAATTAGTTCACACCCTACACTATCGTGGCCAAGCTGTCATATATCCCATATGGTCCTCAGTAGGGTGATATTGGCTGTCAGGAGCAACAACCAGGTGTGAAAGTTTGGTGAGATCCCCAACGAAATGTTAAAAGGTAGTATCATTGTTTGTTGGTCGGGGAGTGAAGACACTGATGGCGTTTCAGGACTGTTTTGTAGGGTTAAACTAAAGTCTTACGTAATTTGTAGAAAATATGAGTGTAATCCTAATTTTGATAATTATCATTATGGAACATTTGAAACACGTGAAACATTGTGTAATTGAAGTACTAAGTTATTTACGTCTCGAGACAGATGAAAGGAACCTGAAGTATGATAGACGGGTACTGTTGCAGCTGTCGTGCTTCATCTTAAGGTCTCTCTAATCTGACCATTATAATAACTTTAACATCAGTATTCAAACTCGATACACGTGTTCATTTAACATAGCCGAACCCACCCGGGGTAATAATATGCTAGATTTAATTTTGTCAGAAAACCTCATTAGTAATGTCGAAGTAGGGAACGGACTAGCGAGATTTAAAGTAGAACTTAATGTCAGTCGCAAGGAAGATTGCATTAAAGTCCCAGATTTCAGAAGGGCAAACTTTGATAGATATAGACGTAGACAGCATCATTAATAAATTTGCTGACGACACTAATATAGGGCGTGTAATTAAATCTGACAAGGACTCTGCAAAACTACAGGAAGAGTTAACAAAAAAAAAAAGCATGGTCTGAAAAATGGCAGATGGAATTTAATGTTGACAAATGTAAAGTACTTCGTCTAAGATATGTAAACAGAGAAACCAAATATCAGATGAACAACGTTGTTATAGAGAAATCCGACTGCGAGAAATACTTAGGAGTAATAATAAGTAGGAATCTTAAACCAAGACTAGAGAGGTTATCCTAAAACTATATCTTGCGCTTGTGAGACCTCACTTGGATTACGCGGTTCAGTTCTGGTCACCGTACTACAGAATGGATATAGAATCCCTGGAAAGAATTCAGAGGAGAATGACGAGACTAATCCCGGGCATTAGGACCTTGAGTACAGAGACAGGTTAAAGCATCTTAATTTGCACTCCTTCGAGAGACGTAGACTAAGGAGCTATATGATCGAGGAGTATAAATGGAAGTCAGGGCTAAACAAAGGTGATATAGCAAGGTAAAACCATCCAACCAGGAGCGAACTCGTAGCAATGGTTTTAAATTAGACAAATTTAGAGTATAGGCGCGAGACGGTAAACACTGGTTTGGAAATAGAGTAGTGGATGAGTGGAACAGATTACCAAACATCATCGTTAACTCGAATACGCTGGATAGCTTCAAATATAGTTTGGATGGATATATGAGCAATAGGGGTTGGGTGTAAACGGGACTGCCCAGTATGGGCCAATAGGCCCTCTGCAGTTCCTCCATCCTTATATTCTTATGTTCTTTTATGTTATGCATGGCTTGTGGATTTCTTGATATACTGTTAACCCTTACTGTTCAATGTTTGTTGGATCACAAGCAATCCATTCATTAGAGTTCTTTTCTGTGTCTAACTTGCCCACACACAATCAAATATGTTTGTCAAACATGGTGTTTGATCATACAATTTGAGTGTGTGTGGGCAAGTTTGAAGGTATGACCAACATGTTTGAAAAAGATTAAACAAATTTGATATTTTCTCTTCCAACATGGCGTTTGTCAAAATTGTTGGATATTGTGTGTCAATGTATGATCAAACATGCTCAGTCGAGTAGCAGTAGCCATGGCGAGCGCACGGGACTCCCATGAGATTTGGAGAGAGAGTATTGAACTTTAAAAGCATTGTTATGGCACTACATGTCTACATTATGATGCAACCAAGACTGAGCAGAAATGGCAGTTGTAAACTTTAAGTCTCCAAATGACTGGCCCGTTGCTAAGAACCGCAATGTACTAGAGAGTCTTTGACTTGCTGGAATGGCATCTCTCAAGATAGTGTCCTCGTTTTTTATGTATGGCGTCACTTTCTCCAACAGTTCAACGAAAGTTTCATTTTCCATTCTCAGAAAGTTCTTATAATCTTGTGGAGATACCACTAGTTCCTTTCATAGGGCGTCGTGAGAGAACTTGAGTCTTTTTCTGTCATTCCTTCGTCCATAATTTTCTTATTCGTTTTTTCTTTGAAGTCTCTGTTTCAAGAGCAAGTATAATAGCAACACAGGCTGCCTCTTTACTCATGCTGTCACCCAGTGTTGAAGCGGCGCGTACCAGACACCAACTGAAGTTTGATCATTGTAGTTGTAAAGTGTGTGGCGATGTATGATGTTTGACAAACTCGGGTCGAAGTATTATTACTTGTCTTCAAGGTCCGTTCGATTTCAGAGGTTTACTAGACGGCAGGAGCTCCCGGGGAAAACCTTTCCAGAGAACCAGAATCCTTCAGTCAGTATGAAGGATCTAAATACTGATGGAAGTACTTAGTGAAGTGTCTCCAGTCTCCTCTTTCAATCTTGACTTTCGGGGTCTTTGTTTTCATATCATTAAGGTAAGGTTGAAGTGGTAGAGGGAAGTATTCCACTTCTCTTTGTCTTAGATCAATTTGAACGGAACGCAAATGAAAAAAAAATATTAACCTATGTCAAGTAAGGACAAACCAGGGAGACCACCGAGTTCTCTTATGCATTTGTTAAGTTTACGGTCGAGTGTCATTTGCGCACTGAGCGTTTCTCAGCAACCCGGCTTTGTCGTGTTGTTGGAGGCTGCCAGTGACCTGCAAGAGTTGTATGGTGATAGGGAGGTTATGTTGATTAGGTTAGGTTTACAAAAATCAGACACCCGATACAGCGATCGGTGGTTTAGTTAGGGTTGACGTATTAGGTTAGGGAGATGTAAATTTTCTGTTGGCCAAACCTTTTAAAAACGTATAATGGCTTCTTTTTTTCCCAGACATCGCCCGCTCTCCAAAATGCGCTAATTCCCCCCCCCCCCCCCCCCCACAAAAATTTCTGATAATCTTTAGAAATCTACTCCTTTTTTAAATATGACAATTGCCCAGAGTTAATCTGACCAAAAAGGCGGATCAGTCCTTTCCAATTCAGATTATCTTCTATTTAATGTCATTGATCGACACTCGGCAGCTTCCTTCTGTGGGGTGACATTCAAGGATTTTCAGTGTTTGGGACTCAGATTGTTCACTCAAGACAAACAGGAGTGTCTTCCTTTATTTTGTGTGGCCACTAAGCATGGCACTAAAGGATCTCTTGCCAGATAAGTCATGCACACGATGCTAGAAGGTACAGGCTAGAGTAGTTGTGATGATCTGGATACATTTCCTAGAGGTTGTGTTAAAGTAACCAAAATGTTCCCTTCCGTCGACCTATCAGAGAAAAGTTATCTTTTGGAGGAACAAGTGTTTCTTTGGACTTCCGCTTCGGCACAGTAGTCTGGGATGATCGAATAATTTTCCCTTCTTGGAAGTATCAAATTTTCAGTTAGAGAACTTTCCTGTTCCATGATTCATCACGGCCACTCACCCTGCGGGTTGATTTACTGAGTAAGCTTTGTCGAGGGATTGACCGATTTTTTACAAGGTAGAATAAGGTATTTGCTTGCTAGATCGGGTGATGTGAATCCAGTCATACTGTGTGTGCAATATAGTAACTTGGATGAAGTTTTTTTTTTCACCAAAAGTCCTTTCAGGATCAAAAGTCGAAGCTGAAGCTTCTAAGGTGTGTATTCCAAATTTTTATTTCATTATCAATTTGACACAAGCGACCTGTAGAACGACGGTTTTCTACATCAGATGTGCCGCATTACTGATCACTTTTCTACAAGTCTCGTGCAAGCTGTCCTGCCTGAAGGTGGTGGTCAGTGGCTTTATCTTCTATATACCGATATTACGAGAAAAATCAGTCAATTGACTGTGTGGGTCTGGGAGGTGTGTCTGTTGAGTCATCTCTACCGTTGTGGATGTGTCTCGGTGCTAGAGGAGCTTTTGTTGGCATTCACCTCATGATGCTTCTAGCAACGTAAGCAAATCAGAACAGTCGAAAGATTACTGAACTGGGTTACCCTTTACAGCAATTCCATTTCATTGCCGAGGCCAGAGTGGATAGCTCCAAAGAGTAGACTGCTAAGCGACTGACATTGAAGACTGAATGATAAGTAAGGTGCCATGCTAACACTGTTGCTCACTGCTGATGTGGCCTTCTACCTAAAATGGCAACCCCTGCTTCTGTGAGGGTTCTGGCTCAGGGGGGAGGCGAACCTAAGGTACAGATGATTAGTCCTAACCGGCAGTTTAGGGAGGAGGGGGGGGGGTGAAGTGGAGGGTAGGTGGTACAGGATACAGTGCTCATAGGTACACTCGCAACAAAAAGTATCGGTGCATACTGTAGTGTGAACAATTTGAGACCAGTGACGATAGGTATTGGGAAAGGCGAGTTGTTCCAGCCGTATGTTGGCAGTCCTGATCAAGTGAAACAAACCGTTATAACTAAGGTCGGGAAGTGATAAATAGACAGTATGAAATATGAGGAGCTCCCTGTTAACAAAATTATTTGTGATACTTGTGAATATTGCCACATAAATTTATGCTACCAAATAAACCACTCAACCTGGTCGTCCTGAGAGGTGGTGCAGCGTGGACGGCCGCTCCCAGACCTGTCGTCTGTAGCACCAGTTTCGAGGTATCGCCGAATCCATCGTGCAGCGGTGTTCCTGTGGACACCAACCTGCTGACTAATCTGTGAAGCCGAACCCTTAGTTATGAAGGGCAATAATAGCTCCTCGCATTCCCTCTGAGGTTTCCATGTCGTCTGGCATGTGTAGATCTCTACTGCTTCATATTGCCTCTGTTTTATACCCACGTTCACCGAGACCGAACCCTCGCTCATCATTCAGTCGACACAAAGCAACAATCCGAAAAGAGGAAACAAACACACTGATTGTCAGCCATATGGCAACACCTAGTGGGGAGGGGGGGGGGGGGGTTATGAGGATACACTTACCAACCTTCCCGACATATCACAGTGTATACGTATCGTTTCGGAAGTCGTTAATCACACCCTGCTCCGATACTTTTTGGTGCGAGTGTACATCACCTCCAAGTATCTGCCAGGATGGGTTTGATGACTTTCGAAGTGCTACATGCAACTCGTGATGTCCCCGGGATGGTTGGTATGTGTGGCTCTGTGGTATACTGATCCTACTACATTTGGTAACCGAACATCATATCAATTACGCCGAAATAAATACACGTTGCATTACTTACGTTAAACTATACAGGGCAGGAGTGCACATATCCCAGAATTTATCGTCTGTGGTTTAATGTTTCACGCAGTGTGGACAGATTCTTTTTTGAGATATTGTACAAGACGTGGTACACTATTACAGTAATAGAGGATACAGTGGTCATGGGTACAGAAACTACAGCACTTAACGTTCAAGTAATATTTGACGATACATAGTGTAGGTGTGATGGTATACAGGTACACCAGTGTAGGTGTGGTGGTATACAGGTACTCAGTGTAGGTGTGGTGGTATACAGGTACACCAGTGTAGGTGTGGTGGTATACAGGTATTCAGTGTTCGTGTGGTGGTATACAGGTACTCAGTGTAGGTGTGGTGGTATACAGGTACTCAGTGTAGGTGTGGTGGTATACAGGTACACCAGTGTAGGTGTGGTGGTATACAGGTACTCAGTGTAGGTGTGGTGGTATACAGGTACTCAGTGTAGGTGTGGTGGTATACAGGTACACCAGTGTAGGTGTGGTGGTATACAGGTACTCAGTGTAGGTGTGGTGGTATACAGGTACTCAGTGTAGGTGTGGTGGTATACAGGTACACCAGTGTAGGTGTGGTGGTATACAGGTATTCAGTGTTCGTGTGGTGGTATACAGGTACTCAGTGTAGGTGTGGTGGCATGCAGTGTAGGTGTGGTGGTATACAGTGTAGGTGTTGTGGTATACAGGTAGTACTCAGTGTAGGTGTGGTGGTATACATGTGCAGAGTGTAGGTGTGGTGGTATACAGGTAGTACTCAGTGTAGGTGTGATGCGGTATACAGTGTCGGTGTGGTGGTAAGCATACTTTGGAGACGTGTAGTACTGTGTATAACGTGAGGGTGTAGTCTACTTCAATTAGTGTGAGTAGCACCCCCTATATCAGCGTTGTCTCCCATGTTCTATCGTCAAGTTTTAGCTTGTAGCACAGGAACATTAATTAGGTTACTTCACTATCAGAAGAACCGACAAGTTCTGAGAGGGGAAATTTTACGGACACTAGACCATTGAGAAAGAGGTAGTACTATTGTTATAAGCATCAGTGGGCGTAGCTCCTGGTCGAGGAAACTCTTGACAGCACATTTACGAAATGGATGTGTCAACTCTTTCTGTACCTATCTACAACACTCGAGGGATTCTGTGGTGTCCATACTGCATCCGCGACCTTTGAGCATTAATATTTACTGTATGGTTTCGAACGATGCATGCATTAAAATAGCTTGATGGATTTCTTATTATATTGGAGTATCTAGTATGCTACACAAGGACTCCCCAATCCTACCCCCAACTTTAGCTGTTGGTGATATGGCCAGCGGGTATACCAACTTATGATGATTTACTGGGGATCATATCAAAGCATTTCGTCTAGCGCTTCCATTATAAATATATCTATCTATCTCTCTCTCTCTTGATATATATATATATATATATATATATATATATATATATATATATATATGTATATATATATATATATATATGCTGATAACCACCAGGAAATAAGAAAACACGAAGTTCCCAAGCGCTTTCGTGAATTACACGAAAGCGCTTGGGAACTTCGTGTTTTCTTCTTTCCTGGTGGTTATCAGCATATACCTAGATCACGCGCACCTACAGTGAATTACTTGCATATATATATATATATATATATATATATATATATATATATATATATATATATATATATATATATATATCCTGCCGCCCACTTATATGAGGAGAAATAGTAGTAAATGTTCATGTTTCCTTTCACGAGCCGGAATATCATGTATATTTCGGAGGCAGATGATAACTGGGTGTAAACCAGATCAATATTACTTTCACTACTAGTGGTGACTAGTTGGTATATTATAATGGCGGTCTGCAGCTTCACACCGAGCTATACATGTCACATTTATATCTTAGCGCTCAAAGCACGAGTGTTCATCAACACAATAGCAATATTTAAATAGTATTATTTTTACACGTTTTCCTGGTAGATTGAGACACCTCAAGCCTTCTGGGAGTAGGAAATATGGAGGTTCTAATATCCCGTCTGGTAACCCAGATATTGGCCGGAGGTGACGAAAGAAAACGGTTATTTTCCTCGTTATCGGGGGAGACTTGGCTGATATCAGAGGAAATGAGGCCCTGGCGGACCCCGTGGAGGAAAGGTGAGTGTTGGCGGCTGGTGGTGAGATGGGGAAACTAGGGGGGTGAGCTGGTGATGAAAGAGTGAGGCTGGTGGTAAGAGGAGGAAGTTGAAAATGAAAGGGAGAGACTAGCAAAAAGAGGAAGTTGATGGTGAAAGGGTTGACTGGGGGGAGCGGGGGGGGGGGGGGAGACTGGGAGGCTGATGATGACAGTGGAAGACTGGGGGCAGAGTCACTCGCTGCCGATATGAGAAGTTTAAAAGTTTTAGTATTTTGTATGACTTGGGAGCGAGGACCCGGGCGATAACATTACATTGCCTTTTAACTTATTTGTCGCCTATACTGTATAAGATAAGAAAAATTTTATATAATTAGTTGAAGAAACTCTTTTACAGGGGATTCCTTCTTTCTTACACAAATAAATGAAAAAGAAACGGAGTCACCAAGTTTGAGATACATGAACATAAAAAATAAAAAGATAAACTGAGTTGCGAAAAATATATATGTATAAGTAAAAGAGAACAAAGGCAGGGTGCAGCTGGTCCTCCTGGGCCTCACAACAATGGTAGACGTGTAAGATGCAGCTCCGAGAACACCGAGGTTGACTCTCACAGGCACATATTGCTACAACACAACACACCGTACAATACAACACAACACACCGTACAATACAACACAACACACCGTACAATACAACACAACACACCGTACAATACCTTACAACACAACACTGCACAATACATTACAACACAACACACACTGCACAATACAACGCAACACACACTGCACAATACAACGCAACACACACTGCACAATACAACGCAACACACACTGCACAATACAACGCAACACACACTGCTGCACAATACAACGCACACACACACTGCACAATACAACGCAACACACACTGCTGCACAATACAACGCAATACAATACAACGCAACACAATGTACAATACAAGACAACACACACTGCACAATACAAGACAACACACACTGCACAATACAAGGCAACACACACTGCACAATACAAGGCAACACACACTGCACAGTACAAGACAACACACACTGCACAGTACAAGACAACACACACTGCACAGTACAAGACAACACACACTGCACAGTACAAGACAACACACACTGCACAGTACAAGACAACACACACTGCACAGTACAAGACAACACACACTGCACAGTACAAGACAACACACACTGCACAGTACAAGACAACACACACTGCACAGTACAAGACAACACACACTGCACAGTACAAGACAACACACACTGCACAGTACAAAACACACACTGCACAGTACAAGACAACACACACTGCACAGTACAAGACAACACACACTGCACAGTACAAGACAACACACACTGCACAGTACAAGACAACACACACTGCACAGTACAAGACAACACACACTGCACAGTGCCACGCAACACACACTGCACAGTGCCACGCAACACACACTGCACAGTGCCACGCAACACACACTGCACAGTGCCACGCAACACACACTGCACAATACAACGCAACACACACTGCACAATACAATACAACACAACACACACTGCACAATACAACACACTGCACAATACAACACAACACACACTGCACAATACAACACAACACACACTGCACAATACAACACAACACAACACACACTGCACAATACAATACAACACACACTGCACAATACAATACAACACAATACAATACAACACAACACACACTGCACAATACAATACAACACACACTGCACAATACAATACAACACACACTGCACAATACAATACAACACACACTGCACAACACAACACACACTGTACAATACAAAACAACACACACTGCACAATACAATACAACACACACTGCACAGTGCAACACTACACACCCGACACACCGCACCTGACACACCACACGCGACACACCACACCACACGCGACACACAAGAACACTACGCGACACCACACGACACCGCACGACACTACGCAACGTGTTTGACACCACACCACGCAACGCTTGCGGTATGGTATTGCAGGAGAAATTCTAAATTGGATTGGACTATAGTTGACTTACAAGAAACAGAGTTAGCATTAATGGCACAAACTTTGATTGGGGTAACGTCACTTGTGGCGTACCACAGGGCTTAGATATAGGCGAAGACAGCAGCAGCAACAACAACAACAAAATTCTGATGACACAAGGATAGGGCGTATAATTAGTAACAGGGCAAACCGGGTTATCCTTAAACTATATCTCGTGCTAGTGAGACCTCACTTGGCTTATGCGGTTCAATTTGGCCACCGTGTTACAGAATGTACAGGCATATCGATTCCCTGAAAAGCATTCAGAAGAGGATGCCAAAGTTAATCAATTTCAATTTCTATTGTTTAATCCTTGATAGAGGAAGC
Organism: Homarus gammarus; assembly: GCA_958450375.1. NCBI lineage: Eukaryota > Metazoa > Arthropoda > Malacostraca > Decapoda > Nephropidae > Homarus > Homarus gammarus. The sequence continues at coordinate 422,270 of CAUDMG010001725.1, read as the reverse complement.
GGGATCCTAGTGCTGTCACTAGGTACCCCTGCTTCAAAGTTAATCTCGGGTATTATGAACTTTGAGTTTGGTGACATTAAAAACAGCTGAATTTGACTCTTGCGAGATATAGAGTGAAAGACGATATAATCAGGTATATAAATGGATGATTGATGGGGTTAAATGAAGGTAACAGCTAAGGTACTGAAACTATTTAACCATGAGCGAACAGATGACAATGGTTTTAGATTATATAAATTTATATTTAAGCTTGAAATTTGTTAATATTAGTTTGAAATTTAAGTTGTGATTGAGTGGGATAAGTTACCAACCATCATAATTAACTTTAAGTCGCTGGGACGCTTCAAATACAGGTTGGACAGATAAGAGTGATAGGGGTTGGTTATAAACAAGGCTACCTAGTATGGCATAATAGGCCGGAATCAGTTTCCTTAATTCTTACGTCCTCAACAACACCTCTCAACACCTCCACATATTTTTAATCTTTTCATTACCGTGTGTTCATGGTCAGCGTGGAAACCCAAACCATTGTCATTCCTCCTTTCAACTCTGGTCACAACATAGTCATTCTTTATTATGCCATTCCTCCCTTTTGTCGAACCTAATCAACATCTAGCATTTCTCGCACTTCTTGACTTAAAAACATTCTTCTCTCTTACACATTTCCAGGTACACACGGTAACAAAAAATATCGCGCAGGGGGGGGGGGGGAATCTGCTGACGTCCGTAATGATCCATACATCGCCTGATGTGTTTATATTATGTTATACCATCAACTATATATACGGCAGGATATGTCGTTAACAACAGATATGTGAGGACACCCTCAGGCAAGGACAGCAGGATTACCACCATAATACAGGACCAACATGTTTATTCCACTTTCCCTCGTCCTTGGTGTCATATTGTTTCGCACATAATCTGTTTGATACTTTTTTTTTTTACTGTGTACACTGTACACTAGGGAGTGACAGTTTTGCAAAAGTTTTCAAAATCTAATTGCTTGGGTTGGATTATTTGTCTATCGGCCACGCTAATTCCGAATATGTTTGAGTTTTTTACATCATTGCATTAGAAGGTTTGTGGATACTTTTGGGTTTGGCATGAAAAACGCGAAAAAACTGTAAATAATAAAGGGACTGGCAATGTGGCACAACCTGTTAAAATCAAGTTATTGAATTGGATTATTCGACTACTGTGTACACTGGTTCATAATATGCTATTGTTTTACAACTCAATGCGCTACAAATTATGCCGATATTTTTGCTGCAAGTCACCACATACGTATATTTCGAAAACCAGGGCCCAATATTACCAACGGCGTGGACAGATTCCGTGGAATGAATTCAGGACATTCCCGCTCATGGAACATTACCAAACTCCGTATATGTGCCAATGGCAGGCCAATGGCAATATTTACAGAGTTTGTTGAGGCTCCCTGGACGGGAATGCCCTGAATTTATTCCACGGAATCTATTCATGCCGTTGGTAATATTCGTCCCATGACTGATCAACGAATTCAGCCCAAGTAGCTTGACTGGACAGTTAAGGACAAAATCTCAGTCCGTACTTTTGAATAAAATATTGTTCAATAGGTGGTGATATTGAAGTGCTGAAGTTGTTTTTTCTGTGTTGTTTTGCAGTTAGTTCAAAGGGCCGCCACCAAGATGGGTCGTCCTAAGATTAGCAACACTCAGCTGCGCCAGGGTAACGATAAGGTGTTCGGGGTTCGGATGCCTCTGCCATCTAACAAGTTGCCTCTGAACAAGGAAGTTGGAAGTGCCCTGGCTTATGAAGCAGAAAACGAGAGGTTAAGGAGAAGAACAAATGCTTTTGATTATATGGATGCCACCAACAAGGTGACTGAGAAGGTACTGGATGTGTATAGGAAGGCCACTGTCCCCACTATCTCTGAAATCAGGGTGAAAATGAGAGTCCACGACCTGTGGAGGATGCGGAGGGAGACGATGATGATGAAGGGAAATGGACAGAAACAGAAAAGGAAGAAAACGAAGAACGGGAAGCTGAAGATGAGGTTCGAGGATATAGCTGAGAAGTTGTTTGATGTGGCAGGCGACAGCAAAGTGCACGAACGAGAGAAAAGCTTCCTGGCAGCCCAGAGGAAACCGGGAAGGGAGGGCTGCATTGATGGCGTTGACAAAATTGTGACTGCCAAGCTGAAAGAAGAGAGGGAGAAGGAAGCGAAGAGGGCAAAGAAAAGGGCTGAGGAAGAGAGGAAAACTGAGAAGATGAGGTCAAAGAGTAAGGAGGAGATGGAGAGGATGTCGTGTAAAGTGTCGGCAGTGGATGACAGTGCTCAGGAAGAAGATAGTGATTATAAGGATGTCAATGACAATGAGTTCAAGGCTATGGTCGACAGGAGAGCAAGATCAGAGAAAAGGAAAAGGGAGAAAGAAGCCGAGGACAGGATCGGAGAAACTGCTGACAGGTTCAAGGTATCCAATGATGCAGTGGCTCACATCGCAAACACCATCAGAGCTGCAGACAACATCATAACTGAAGGGGACAAGTCTAAAGTGACTAACTGGAAGAAAGTGGAGAGAGTCAGGAAGAGGTCACGAGAACAGAAAAGTTCAGGGGATTCAAGGTCAGAGGTCTCATGGTAGATGAGAGGATCAATGAGAACAAGATAGTGAATAGATTCTGTGGAATAAATTCAGGGCATTCCCGTCCAGGGAGCCTCAACAAACTCTGTAAATATTGCCATTGGCCTGCCATTGGCACATATACGGAGTTTGGTAATGTTCCATGAGCGGGAATGCCCTGAATTCATTCCACGGAATCTATCCACGCCGTTGGTAATATTGGGCCCTGGTTTTCGAAATATACGTATGTGGTGACTTGCAGCAAAAATATCGGCATAATATGTAGCGCATTGAGTTGTAAAACAATAGCATATTATGAACCAGTGTACACAGTAGTCGAATAATCCAATTCAATAACTTGATTTTAACAGGTTGTGCCACATTGCCAGTCCCTTTATTATTTACAGTTTTTTCGCGTTTTTCATGCCAAACCCAAAAGTATCCACAAACCTTCTAATGCAATGATGTAAAAAACTCAAACATATTCGGAATTAGCGTGGCCGATAGACAAATAATCCAACCCAAGCAATTAGATTTTGAAAACTTTTGCAAAACTGTCACTCCCTACTGTACACCCACTAGGGAATTATTCGGCACACTTACGGCGTGATACAATATGACACGGGTGCCGAATAATTTTCTAGTGGGTGTACGTACAACCTACTGTTCTATAAATATAGGACATACATCTGCCTTTTCTCATTCAACATTTTTCCATCTAGCTTGAATAATGTTGGTCATTGTCCACCATAGAGCACCATGACCCCAGCTTCATCACATTAGGGCCTAAAACATAATCAAATCATTTAGAAGTGGGGTCCAATCCCACTGAGCCTCAATCTAAGTGGGCTCCTGTCTAACTGGGTGAATTTTGTTCGGTCGAGTACAATTAAGACTGAAGTTTGTTAGGACTAAGGCCTAGCTGACACATCTTAAGACTTTCATAGACACTGCTGTCCCGGACATGTCCACGTTAGACACTCGCCCACAAATGTGAACCCCATGAATGTAAAACTAGGAAATTTGAAGCAACAGGCAGCGATTCATTTATTTTGTAACAATGTGTGTGTATGGCGGCGGGAGGAGGAAGGTATGGAAGGAGGAGGAGGGTTGGGGAGGGCAGGTGCGTGTGTCACCGAGTTTTGTGGTGCATGCAGTTGGACAATATTTAAATAACCACATGTTTGCAGATGCCTTCTCTTACTAAGTGAATCGTGGGAAAAACGGACACATGACGGAATACCTACTCAGAGTTTGCAAATGAAACCGCCCTTCTTATTTGTGGTAAAACATGGATGGCATGTCGGGAAATGTTCTTACCGGAACATCATTAATTATCAATGTAAGGCATATTTTACATGCAGGTAATTTTACAACTTAAATATTTAAGAATTCTAATCATCATGTTCAGCCCTAATGAATATAGATGTCAAGTGCACACTGTAACTGGCTACACTGAGGCTGATAAGATCACTTGACATCAATCTACTCATCACATTGTCTGGCATTGTTGATCCTTTGCCGTTGTTGTGTACATTTTGCTCTCATTAAATGATTGATCCAGCAGAGCCGCCTGTTCACGTTATACATGCTGAATTCAGTATTCCAATATGAACGTCAGCCAAATATTTGACTTACAGAAATTGTTTGTCATTAGCATTTGCACGCAATTAATGCGGATTGGAAACTTAAAATTTTCAATGCATACAGAGTAGTTATGTGTATTGTGTGATATTCAGATTGATTCTGTTTTACCTATGAATGTATAAATAACAGTAACCCGTATTGGGTGTTCATTCCCTTGAAAAAACCTTTGATGAAATATTAGGAATAAAGCTTCTTCTCTTAGTCAAGTTTCCTCCACTACCATAATACCATCTGTCCACTATGAACAACGTTCACGACCTCTCAGAGTAGTTGGGTTTCGTTCCGGTTCCTCTGGTTTACTAAAAGCTTCTGAGCTGTATCACTTCTGGGGGCCTGACATTACCTCGGGTGCTTTGCTATTGGCTATTGGCATTGTTACGTCACCAATTCCGCAAAAAATAATTTTGTAAAACTTTCTTTTCTCCATTCATGAAAACATCTCTCCTTTTTATTGTCAAATAATTGGATGTTTACGTTTATATTCGAAATCTAAATTCACCATGTGTGGTAGTTAGTGGTAATACTGGGTAAGTGTTGTCATGGGTGGCTTGAGGTGTGTGTGAGGAGTGGAATGGAAGATACATCGTCCCCCAACAAAGCTGAAATACGTGCTATATCATCTTCCAACGGAGGGAGGGAGCGTGGGGGCCGGCCATGCATAAGGGCCGGAAGGGGAGGGGAGGGGGGGGGGTGCTTGTTACGTGAGGCTATTGTCCTGGTGGTTTATATGTTTACTTAAGACTGGGCTCATTACAAAGTTTTAGTAAGTCACTAATTATATATTTTTAATACAAATGTAGACCCATTTTCTTAAACGTAATCACCCTCTTCCATCTCCATCAATCCATAATATGGTGAAACAACACACAACTGCCTGCAGGACAAAACTCAGTTACTCCTACGCCCTTTGCACTCCCCAACCTCTTAACACTTTTCCTTACACCCCCCCGCATTGACGGGGTTCGCATTTATGGGTGAGTGTCAAACGCGGAAATGTCAGGGACTGTACAAAAGTTCTGACATACGCGTGTAAAAATATCACCTGCTCTTTCTGTAGCGTTAAATCATATTAGAAATGGAAATTACTGCTAGTACTGTGCAACAATTGTGAAGCAATATATTCTTATAACAGACTTGGGCAACTGCTCAATATTTCCTCTCCTAGAATACCTTGAACAACACCATGGCGAGTATGAGCGACAGCGCCTGTGTTAGGTGAGTGTCACCGTCAGCAGTACCAGCTGCTTCCTAAACCGTCGTCAACACCACTCTAAATAAAGCTACCGGGTGGCTGGGCAGACCTCTTATATACGTCACCTGGCAACCTGGCTGGACTCTCCCCCACGCAACTTTGTTGTTGAGAATCTAATTTATCCACAATCTCTATTACTTTCTTCTGGGAGTGATAAGTACAGTACAGTACTGTACTGTACTGTACTAACACCACACTTTCCAGCGGTGGAAACTGGCTGTATAAGGCTAAAAATACTTTAATTTATCCGAAATCTGTGAGACGTAAGAGTGAGTGGGACCGAGTGACCCTTGGATGAACCCCGCGACCTTCAGCTGTGTACCGACCTGACGGTCATCCTCCTACCCCGACACACTGGCCTTTCCCGCACCAGGCAATGTACTTTCATCCCTGCCGTTGCCGACCACGAGACTAACTGACACACAACACTCGGAACCCACTTTTTACCTACTAGGAGCAACAAATTTCCATGCGCTATCCCGTCGAGGAATGTAGATTAGTATGTTAGTATGGATGAAGCGACTGACGCGGTCATTCCGGCTGCGTTACTAAATACCATCTTCATCTTTGTGTCAATGAGCACACAGAAAAAAAAAATATGAAGTGATTATACCACCAAACAACTGGCTGTATCCTGCAGAATAACTGATCTTTCAACAAATTACAATACATTTTTTTATTATTGTTATTTATTATCATTATTAGTAGTAGTCGTAGTAGGAGTAGTCTTTTTGCTGTTACTGTAGTTATAATAAATTGTATATTATTACATTGTTATTGATAATAATAAAATAATAATATTATTATTAGCAGTAGTATTTTTACTATTAATTATTATAATTATTAGTATATTATATTAGAATTAGAATTGATATTATCATCATTATTATAGCTTGTTAATTTTTATTACTACATTCTAGTTCATATCATTATTACAACCGTTATTAATTTCACTATGTATCATTGTTTTCAATACGACTCTTACTTTTATTCATGTCATTATTTTTTTCTTTTTAATATTGATGTTGTTATCAACCCCTATCTTTCTTCTTTTTGTGGTTTCCTTCTCTCCTCATTTACTTTGCAAATCTTTATTTCTTTCTTTTAAATCCCCTTTCCATCCCTATTTCATTGTACTTTACTTCAGGCGGGTGGCTGAAGAGAGTACAGTACAATACACCAGACACCCCACACCACCACCCGCTGCCTACAAGCTCACCACACTACCTTCTATCTCTCCCTCCTTTCTCCCCACCTCCTTTTCCTCATCCATCTTCTCTTCCTCCTTCCTCGTATTCTAAAAACTTGAAACTCCCTTCGGGACTAAGAAAGACTGATTTTTATTTTGAGTTTAAATGTCACTAACTAACTTTATCCTCTAATTACTATCACGGACGTGGAGAGTCTTGTAGGGTTTCGTGATATTATGTTGTCTAGCACTCAGGATGGGATTGATGGAAACTCTAGGTGGTGGTTTTCTTATATAATATAAATTATATGAAAGACAGTCTGGTGCTGGATGCCGTGTGGTGAGGAGCTGCTCAGTAGACACGTTCGGTGAGTAGCGTGTTGAAGGAGGTAGATGTGCAGGAGCTTCGTTAGAGAAGATGTTGCTGGCCTCCTGGTTGAATGAAAGTTGGACAGCGAGGAGCTTGCTTGGAGGAGGTGTTGCGTGTTCAGGAACGTAGAGTAGAATGAGAGAGCTGGTTGGTGAGGACGCTCAGAGAAGGACAGCTGGTGGGTCGCCATGCTCGCCGACGGGAGGGAGGACCGCCAGGCAGGCGGAGGAGAAGCGAGGGCCGCCAGGCAGCGGCGGAGGAGGCGTTGCGTTGCGTGTTCAGGAACCGAGGCCAGAATGAATCTCAATGGAGAGACAGAGCTTATATACACAGCAGCCGGAAGTAAATCCATGGGAACTCGCCGGTTTCTCGACTCCGTTGCTAGGGAAGACGTAGCAGGTGGCTGGTTGCTAGGATACTGTGGCATTGGAATGCGGCTACACAGTTGTAGGGGAGACGTCCACTAGTCTCGACCGGCTCTATTTGGTACGACTGAGTGGCGGTGTATTGTTATATACTGTATTATACGGTATATGGTACCCACTGTCTTCTATATCTCTCCATGTCTCTGCTGTCTCAGAAATTATCCTAGCCTTGGGATTACTGTCTTTGAGGTGATAACCAGTCGCATAATCAAGCTTGTCTCCCATCAGATGTGTCATTTTGTGTCGTTTACAGTGCTTTTCTTGTCTGACTACGAATAAAATTCACGAATACCCTCCCATTACTGTTACAGTGAAAATCACCGAGGACAGTTGTTTTACGTGTACTATTGCAGATAATACTAAATGATAACAATTCCTGGAGATAAATGTACAGTATATCAGGTGCCACTAAGAATGCCTAGGCTCTTAATTGGCTCAGCCGAATCTGGCACCACAGCAGACGGTTTGGAAGCGATATGAGCCACGCGTTACCAGAACACTTGGCATGTAAACTTTGAAATAAACCTTTAAAGCATACACTTGAATATTATACTATGGAATGTGACACTATCAAAGACTTCAGACCACCTGATCTTAGTGGACCATTAACAATATAACTACTACATTGAATCAGGAATCATTGGGTATTTTCTGGCAGTTTATCCTAAATTTATTACTTCACACTGATGAATATAACCTACTTTATTATCTCTTGTGTATGAACCTCAGCCCAGCGTAGCAGTAATCCGTGATGGCACCCTCGTTGTTAAGACATGACTTAGCTATTCAGATTGTCAAAATTGTACCTCAATTTTGTCAATACAATTTAAAACAAAAAAAATCTGCCTTTCTCTCTCTCTCCTTTCACTTTCTACATCCCATATTTTTGTTGTCTTTTTTATAACTGTATATATATATATATATATATATATATAATATATATATATATATATATATATATATATATATATATATATCACTCTCTTTCTACTCCTCACCCACTTCCTTTCTTTTTCTCTCCTGTTTCTTGGTCAAGACTGTCGTGCTCATCAAGGATGATTACCACACCCACGTATGGTTTTTCAGTGTCGTCGACATATTGTATAACCAAACCAGCAACTGACTACACGGAAAGAGTTCAGGCAAAAGACACTGCCTCTCTTCTTATTATACAGTAATGGTTCATTCAGTGATGAGTGGAGGTGCATGTTTTCTTTTAGCCAAACTGTTTTGGTAACCTTTTTGGGAATTATTTTGTGGTGGGTGGTTCAACTTAAGCTGGGATAAATTAGGGGGTAGGGGGGCCAGGGGAAGGCAGAGACTGGGATGGATGAGTGAAATTAAAAACTGGGTCCCCAGAGAGATACAAAACCTTAGAGGATTGGTAAAAATAGCCCGAGAACGCTTAGAGTGGAGGACTGTGGTCGCCAACCCTCAGATATGAGGACGGCGCTCTGATTGATTGACTGATTGATTGAACAAGAATGGAAGACTTTCAACCAGAAATTCAATTGATACCTTTTAGCATTCTGGAAAAAAGATGAAGGCGAAAGATGTCACGGTAGCTTTGTTCCTCATAACAGGTGATGAACTCATAGAAATCTATTGTAGCCGCCCATGGCTAGAGTGGGGGGTAATGAGATCCGTCCAGTAGTACACGACAATGTTTATTTGGTCATCCCTGAAAATACATGTCCCACTATCAGTTGTAAGTACCAAACACACAAACAGTATCCATCATATTTAATTCACATCCAACAACAATAACAATCATGTGATTAACTTCCCAAGTTGGCTTAATTCTGAATACAATAATACAGTTCAACACTCACTTGTGAAGGGTCTGTTGGTATAACATGCGTGAGTACAATGACAGACGATCAGTGTTTAATTATCATACACTGAACTCTTTGGTTTCCATGGACTATCACCGTATGTTTGAGTTAGGTCACTTATACACAGTTGCTTGATAATAGTTAGAAGTCGTCTCCGGACAAATTAAGACAACCTAGTCTGCTCACTGTACCACACACACTGACCCACGTATGTTTACTACACATCTGGCCGCTAGTCCTTTATCAGAGCGCTAATGGACATGGTGCTGACGAATTCACCTACTTCAAAACAACACTCCTCTCTCTCTCTCTCTCTCTCTTTCTCAAAGACAAACTCGCCCCTAATCTGTACGGGTTAATGCCCGGGCGTAGCACACAGACATGCTTTGCAGAATATCTTGTTCACTCAAAAGATAAGACACAAACAGCCTTCATAGACCTTAAATCAGCCTTTGATGTAGCGAATAGACATTATACTTGAGCAACTAGCTAATTTTGGCATCCAAGGTAACCTCCTGACATGGATAAAGGGTTATCTGTCCAACAGGTATGCCAGTGTTCTGTTTAGGGGAGTTAAAAGTACCAGAATAAGATCATTTGAGCTGGGCACGCCTCAGGGAGGAGTGTTAAGTCTTATGTTCTTTAGTATACTGATGCACAAGCTTATTGCTGACATTCCAGTTCAGCCAAACGAAGCCGTAATATGCTATGATGATGAAATCTGCATTAAGACACAAACCAAACTCAGGCTCCAAGCCTTGCTGGATGTATTTGCTCTGAGAACTGTTGAATGTGGTCTCGTAATATCTCTTGACAAGACGAGGGTCCTTAATCCTCGTCCTGCTCACCCTCTGCCTATAAATATCTTGGAATTTGTGTGACTGATGCAAACTTTGTCAGCAACCTTCATGACAAACTAATGCAGCGTATTAAACTCCTCAGAACCCTTGCTGGCAAGGGCTATGGAATTAACATCACCTATGCTCGTACTTTCTATCTTCACTTCATTCGTTCTGTAGTTGACTATCATGCTCTCCATCTTGTGACTATTTCGCCTAAACAACTCAACAGCCTTGAGGTAGTGCAAAATGAAGCCATGCGCATCAATCTGGGTTGCCCAAAATCAACCAGAATTGTAAACATGAGGAAAGAGCTCGGACTGCCCTCCCTATCTGAGAGGATAGCTCTACTTAATACCATGTTTTGTCAAAGTTTTGAAGAACAATGGTTCCCAAACTACAGCTCAAACTGAATTGATGTTCTATCTAAGTAATCCCGACCATCTCGCTAACCTTCCACAAAAGACTCTCTTTGGGGCGTGGCTTCATAAAAGTGTTGCAGATCTTTTGAAACTGAATGTCCCAATCACCCCAGACGAACCTATTAATGCCATTCCTCCTTGGCTGGATATATCAGTTCCTATTAGTTACACTCCTGTTGGTAGTAAGCAAATGTTTAACACCGATGTGATGAGTTGTGTCACACTAGAAACTATTAACAGACACACAGAGAGTATTAAATCAAGTGAATGTTATGCTTTTACTGATGGTTCTGTGCAGACAAACACAGGTAGAACAGGCTGTGCAATTGTAATATATAAAGAAAAAGAGATGATAGTATCAAACAAGCAAAGGCTGAACAATTGGGCCAGCACAACACAAACTGAACTAACTGGAATCTACTTAGCCACAGACTACCTCAAAGAAAATGGAGGTGGGGTGATATTCTGTGACTCTCAAAGTGCTTTGAAATCAATGAACAGCCCGTCAGGCTCTATGTCTAAAGCCCCGTCCACATGATCGAGCAGTGCCCGGCGGGCACGCGCTAAATGCCCATTATCGGGCAAAATTGGCGGGCAAACCATCGGAGTGCCCGTGCACGTCGTTGAGCGAAATCATGGTCGGCCTGCCTGGTGGTTTGCTGCCCGATATGGAGCTACGACTCTGTATTATGTAATGAGGACATTTGTGTGTTCTTCGTTCCTGCTGCTCTCCTCACTCTAGTCCCATAGCTTCCTGTTTATGCATATCATAATTCTAACATTATTCAATGAATTTTTATGTACTACAAATCTCACCTGCAAGTAATCTTCCTTGAGTACTTCTTACATGGCTCGACAAGTTGCAGGTATTATGGGAGACAAACTTTGTTTTGATATCCTCGTTCTATACTGAAGTGACGTGTCGGTGCACCCAGTTGAAAGATATTTGAACGTTGCCTCTAGACGAGCCTCTGCAGACGTACTCTCCCTCATATTGGTATCCTGTTTTTTTAAACAGTATACGGTTTCACTTTCGCTAGAAGTTTGTAAAAGGTGTTGGGGTCCATTCTCATGTAATTGGTGAAGTCTTGCTCATGTCCATCTTGCAGTTCACGTAAAATCGTGGCATGACTTCCCAATACTTTTCTTCGACCAAACCACTCTTTGCACCATTCCCTTTTCTGCATTTGGTTCTTCTTTTTGCACATAGCAGCAATTATTATAGTACACAACGCTATGCTCTTCGCTTTAACTGTCCGGCGATTATTCCTGCGACACACCATGGTGATCGTACCGCACCCGCCACTGCCGACCACCTACTGGCTACCGGCGCCCGACTATGACTGCCGCCAACCACCCCCGTGTGTACAACAACACACAGGCTTTGCCCGGTAAACGGGCAAAGCCAGCCGGGCACTGCTCGATCGTGTGGTCGGGGCTTAAAGTCGTATGTGATATTAAAAGGAATGTGATAACTGCCATTGAGAACAACTTTCGTATCGAATTTGTGTGGATTCCGTCCCATGTTGGAATCAGGTATCATGACCGTGCTGATAGACTGGCCAATGAGGCATGTAAGAAAGAAAATGTTGACCGTGACCTTGGCCTGTCCAATGCTGTAATTAAAAACATTCAAGTCAGAATCATGAACTCTGATCTAGAAGAAGTGAGAAATGCAGAGAGACCTGACAGTTGTAGCATTAGTAAATATGACAAATTTTGTGACAAGAGGTACCGGTATGGCCAGCATAAGGACAGAACCAGACAATGTGATGTAGTCGTGGCCAGAATTAGGTTAGGATACAGACACATCTGGCAAGTTAGTAACGCTGTACCCATACCTGAACACCCAGCATGTAAACTTTGTGATAAACCTCTAAACTTCTAAAGCATACACTTGAACACTATATCATTAAATGTGACACTGTCAAAGACTTCAGGCCACCTGACTTATTGTATCTTGAACTATGTAATTACTACATTGAATCAGGGGTGCTTGAGGACATTCTTGCTGTTTATCCCAAATTTGCTGCTAGCCCACATTGATTAGTCTTCAATTAGAATATGACTCCAGTGTATGTGATCCACTGACCTATATATACTGCTAATGAATATGATGTATTTCCTTCTTTGTGTACGAACCTCTGTCCTGCATGGCAGAGAACAGTGACATTACCCACATGAATCTGACCTCCATACATATACAGCTGTTAATGAATATGATGTCTTTCTTTGTGTATGAACCTCTCTCCTGCGTGGCAGCGAGAAGTGATACCACCCTCAGTGTCGAGACCTGACTGAATTACTCAGAACAGGCAAACTGTACTACAAGCTTTGCCAATAAATTTGTTAAACTAAAACTAACTCTTTCTCACTCTCTCTGTCCTTCATTACCACATCGCATGTCCCATGAGATGCGGTAAGAGAACCACCTGTTGGTCGGTGACGACCAAGTTCAATATTTTTTATTTTTTTATTTTTTTTTTACAACATCGACGAGGCATATGGACACTCATCGTCAATTCTAACTGGAAACTTTTAGTTTTTTAGTTCAACAAATTTATTGACAAATGCTGGAGTATAGTTTGCCTATTCCGAGTAATTCAGTCAGGACTTGACACTTCTCACTGCCACGCAGGACAGAGGTTCATACACAAAGAAATACATCGTATTCATTGACACTATATATTAGGGTGTGTCATAGGAGGGAAGATCAGCTTAAACTAATGGCCCATCACTTTTTTGGTAGAGTTTAGTGTATATAAACAGAAAATAATTTCAGTTTCAATATTTTGCAACCTTTGGCTAGGTAAATTTTAGCGTGAAATTTATCGAAAATCTAACGTACAGCTGCATTAGTGCATTACAATTAAATAGTGAACATTGCTTTCTGACTTCATTCTTTAACAACCCAACTAACAATATTTTTTTCTGTTTCAGATTCTGATGCATTTATAAGTTGATAATATTTGCGATGGCTGCTTGTGTCAGGAAGAGGAACCAAAAATCCAGCTATCTCGGTCACTATCTTGGGTCTGGGAGAGAGCTCCTGAAGTCGGAGTTGCCTACACTGAGAGATGCTTTGAGATACGGTGTTTTAATTAGGCAAATCAGTGAAAAGAACCAAAGAACTTACACAAACAAAGGCATTGCCAGTGATATGACCAAAGCTGTCTTGGCACAGTACACTCTGGCTAACGCTCAGTTCAAGCCTCCAGTCATAACAAGTCAGAAGAAGATTAGTGAGAGACTGCTAGCCAGTTGGGAAAAGGCAAGAGATATCTCTCTTGGGAGAGGAAAACTTGCAGTTAAGGACAGCTTTGCCAAGCAACTGGACCAGTTATTTGACATAATTACTTGCAAGTGCCCAATTGTTCTCTGTCCTGAGTTTGGATGCGATCGTGACTGTAAATCCGAGGCCCACGTCTCCTGTATTTGCAAGCGTGAACTGAAGATTCCTGTGATCGAACTGGCATTTGTCAGAGCACAGAGAGAGAAGACTGGCAGTATAGGGGCTCTCATGATTTCTAGCCAAGATATTCCGGAGTCCAAGAGACAGGAGGCTGCCACAGAGAGACAGAAGAGGAGAAGAGTTGCCGAGGAAAAGAGACTTGAGAAGGCCCAGGGTGAGGTCAAAAAGGCCGATGATTGGAGTCAAGCTGATTCAGAGTTTAATGACTTCCCCATGGCTCATCCGAGTGCTGACCAGGAGAATGGTGACTTTGTCCCTAACCCAGAAAATAATGATCCCAAACCTTCCAGGCATAAGATTCGAAATAGGAAAGATATCCCGAGCATAGCTCTGGCCAGCATGCGACACCACACTGGTCTCAGAGAAACTGCAGAGATAGCAACAGCTGCCTGGATTGACGGTGGTTTGATAACACCTGATGATGTTCACCTGGTGATAGATCATAACAAAGTAAGGAGAGCTCAGGAGAAACTTGTCAGTAACCTAGAAGAGGAGTTTGATAAGAGAAAATGGAATCAATTGTTTGTTCTTTGATGGGAGAAGGGATGACACTAAAGTGTTCATGAAAGTTGGAGATTCTGACAAGTTGTTCCCTGCCATGGTGAAGGAGGAACACTACTCCTGCTGTAGTGAACCAGGAGGGAAGTATTTGTGGCATTTCACTCCAGAGAAAGATGACATCAGGAAACCAGCTGAGATAGTGGCAGATAACATTGTGAACTGGCTCAGAGAGAGGAACGTAGACCAGACCCTGCAGGCCATTGGAGGGGACAGCACCAACACGAACACAGGGTGGCAAGGGGGGGTCATACAGTGGATAGAGCGGAAGATTGGGAGGAAGCTGGTCTGGATTGTTTGTGACCTCCACACCAACGAGTTGCCACTCAGACATCTGATCCAGGAGCTGGATGGCAAGACTCTTTCAAACAACAGATGGTCTGGTCCGCTTGGCAAGATGCTGGACTCTGCCACTGAGTTAGAAATAAATCCGAGCTTTGAAAAAATCACAGTTGGCCCTCCACTCGTTGAGCTTGCACATACTGTCTTTGACGACCTGAGTACTGACCAGTACTATGGTTACATGATTTGCAGTGCCATCAAAACTGGGGTCATGCCTGATAGACTTGCTTACCTGCAGATAGGTCCAGTCTCACATTCTAGGTGGCTCACAACGGCTCTCAGGTTCTGCAGAATTTGGGTCGCTCATCATAAACTGAAAGGGAACCAGCTTCACAACCTGAGACTTATTGTCCAATTCATCGTGAGTGTCTACTTGCCAAATTGGTTCAACACCAAGGTCAAGTCATCGTTCTCCGAAGGTCCGAGGCATGTTCTCTTACAGCTTGAGCTCCTGAGGAGTCAGCCAAGGAAGGTTGTTCAGATTGTGGAGCAGACTGTGAGGAGATCTTCCTGGTATGCTCATCCCGAGGCAGTTCTGCAGACAATGCTCTGCAGTAAGGATGTGGAGGAGAGAAGAGTGGCAGTTAAAAAGATCTTGGATATGAGACTTATGAGAGGATCTGGGCATGACGAATCAGTTGGTGACGATTCCTTCAGGGTCAGGAAGACTCCCGAAGTCAATCTAGGTGCCAAGACCCTCACTGATCTCATAGATCTGGATAACATCCAGGCTGGCAGTGAGCCCCCTCTTACCTGCAGCCTCACCAATGTTCAAGTCAGAGCTTTCCTGGACAACCCCATGCATGTCCCTGCCTGGCCCTCGCACACCCAGAGTATAGAGCGTTGTGTACAGCAAGTGAGCGAGGCCAGCAGTCACGTGTACAGCCAGGAGAGGAGGGAAGGCTACATCCGAGCTCAGGTGGTTAGCAGGGAGGTGATGAGTAGAAACAGAAGCAAGAAAGACATGTTCTCTATGATGTGCAGCAACACCGGGTCGTAGTAGTAAAACCGGTTTTTGTATTTGATGATTTTGTTTTCTGAAGGAATATTAAATTTAATAAATGTGTCAAGATCATTCGTTTCACTATTCTGGATCATTTTCATCCTAATAAATTAACCTGATACATTTACTTTACTTTAAATAAGCTATTTAGTGGTGTTGGTAAAAGGGTGGGAATACTGAATTTTCATAAGATTTCCAGTTAAAATTTACCTAGCAAAAAAATAAAAACTCTTCAAATCTGAAGATATCACATGATTCTGCACATAGAACTACATCATTAATACCATGGGCCGATTTTTCAAACTCCAAAAAAAAAAAAAAATTCGCTCACCTTCACAGACTTGTTTGGGTTTAATACTGGATGATGTGGGAGATACCATGATTCGCGAAAAGTTCTGTTGTAGGGATCAGTTCAGCATAGTTTTTGTCTAGTATAGTTGCATCTCTTCTGTATAAAGTGGGAGAAGATTAGGATCTCTTTGTAGCCTTCTCTTTAGATCCTCCAACATACGCTCAGCTAGTCTTGTTGTCCGGGAACTCGGGTGGGTTTTGTCGAAAGGGTATTGGTAGTTGGTAATGTCCGGCCACCAGTATCACTTCGTTAGACCACAGCTCCAATACACTCTTGTCTACCACTGATACGGCATCACCCTTCCTCAAGCCAATCATATCCAATTCTCAAAACTGTCTCACTAGTACTTCCAATCGCGTCAATCGTGTTTCTCTTGGGTCACAATTGGCCACTGCAACACAATCTGCCCTGTCGGGTTTGCTCCAATCATCTGCCCTGTACCGTACGGGGTCCATTGATGGTCCAACCAAGTGGTGTCCTTACTGCAAAAGGTTCTCCATTACCCCCGGACCTGACCTCCAGAGGTGCTAATGCTCATGGTGTATCAAGTCCAATGAGTAACTATCTCCCTTTCGTACTTATTCAATGGCACTTTCCCTTTCAAGTGTTTCCATTCCGTAACATCTTGTATGGAGGCAACTGAATCCCTTAAAGTAGTTGGCAGCCGTTGTGTGACAATCACGCCGGAAAGTAATTTCCTCCGATTAGGCTTGTGAAAGCGAACACCACTAACCTCCAAGTCCACCTCATCGACCCGTTGTTCCGTTACTTATGTCTTAGGGTCAAGTGTTATCCATTCGGTCCTTCGAGCTGCCTTCAAGCGAACTGCTACCATTCGTGCAAAATGTTCTGTTGCTGCCGGAAACCAGGAGTGCTCTCGTTCGTACTGTATCATTTGATCCTCTACCCGCCACCTTCACTTCTACTTTGGGTAATGCCACCTTGTGAATCTGTGATGTTCTCGTCGCCAAAGCTAGTCATTGGTTCCTGTTAGTATCTTTCTCCAGTTTTGGGCACTTCGGGTCTCTTTCTCCACCTGATCCCATCCTTCTAAGGCTGTGTACTTCTTGAGTGTTCTTCCTCCAGGGCTCAGCTTGTTCTGCATCTCGCTTGCTTCCGTGGGCCTGTCCTACTCGCTTGCTTCCGTGGGCCTGTTCTATTCGCTTGCTTCCGTGGGCCTGTTCTCCTTGGTGGTAATTTTTTCTTGTCCCTCTTACTTCTCCGATCGTGTCTTTGCCCTATCACTTCTCCCGTCTTCTGCACGATAAGGGCGTTCCCTTCCTCGCATAGTTGTGCTTACTGGGTGTAGTCCTCGTGAGTGCTTGCCAGTACAGCCCCCAATGTCGCACCATACTGTAGCCCTACAATCAGCAGCTAAGTGGGTGTCATTCAGGCAGACGTAACAGCAACGAAGTCGCCCGACAGTGTTCCTTCTCTCTTCAGACATTGTTCGGAAAGCTCGACAGATCGTCAACCCATGTGCTTCCCTGCTTAGGTGACACACTACACACTTATTCTCCGGTATGTCTTCGTCGACTGTAAACAGGCTGACTGTTCGCTCCCTCATATTCCTTTCCGCTGTGACGTCGGCAACCCGCCTGGTGGTTGTCGCTTCCCTCCTATTCCTTTTCCTGACACTTACTCTGTCAGCCTCCTCTAGAATGAAGGTCCTCGGCCATTTGACTCCTGGGTAGTGGCCATGTCGTTTGTTAAAGGAGAAAGATTCATCCTCGTATCGCACATTGTTCTCCCAGACAACCGACGAGACAAATTCTTCATTGCAGGGCTTGTGTCGAGTTCATGTATTATCCTAATAGTCTCCAAACTCGAGATGCATGAGCCCAATTCGTCCGCTAGCTTCCTGAGAGCTTCTTCATCCTCTTCCTTGATTACCGGTCCCTTCATTATTGCTGTCACCTTTTCCCAAACGTAATGATGTTTGTCCCCTTATCTGTTCCCTAATATGGTTAAAGCCCTCTTGTAACCTTCTTTGGGCTCTAGATAGTAACACGATTGCAAAGTGTGCTTTACTGGCTCTGCACACGCCTGCATGAGTGTCTGAAGCTTATACTGCTCCGGTACCGCTGTCCTTCCAATATGTTGACGGAATGTACGAATAAACTGTCGTTATTCCTTGCGACCACTTCCTTTGAAGGCTGGGAGTTAGGCCTGTGGCAGTCTCACAGTGGCTATCAGCTCCTTCAGACTGGTGGCGAGTGTCTATACCTGCCGTGGCAGGACATGTCTGCCCCTTATTCATCGGTTCCATTGAGGTCGATGGTCCAGGACCTGGGGTTTGCTTCTCCTGTCCTGTGCCTCCACTTTGTGCAGCACTTCTGGGCAGTGACTGTACTCCCCCTGGAGGGAGTCTCTTGGCTTTGACCCTTTCTGTGAACGTTGTAATGCTTCACTCCCACTCCCACTCAGCTCCCTCTAGTGATGGGTCTGTGTCTCTGAGGTATGTTTGCGCTCATAGGTACTGCCACTCCGGACTGATTCCCCCATTGACCGTTCATCTACCTCAGGCAACATTCGTGTCGTGATGGTCAATCATCCGTCCAGCTTCTGCTACACCATTCAGTTCCTCCAAGCGCTCTTAGAGCGTCATGGTCTGGTATTGAAGCATCCTTACAGCTTGTATAATACTTTGCTTGTAGACGTTGTTATGGATTCTTTCTTCTCTGTCCCTGTCTGCTGTCCATGCCTCTAATCGTCGTCCTTGTTCAGTAGGTGTACTGGTGCCTTCCACACCCCTTGGTTCTATTCAGTTAGTGTCAATCCTTGACCAGGAACCATGGGCCCAACTGGGGCTAATATTCCCCTTTCAGTCGTTGCCGGGACTCGCATTACTCCTCCATCTACCTCTTCCCTGGGCTCAGGTGTCTCTTCAAAAGACGACCTGTTCAGCTCAATGTTCTGATTATGTTCTGATTGATGTATTCCGACAGGTACGATCCAACCAGTGTCCTCTGGCTGGTATGCTCCGAATGGTATGTTCCGAATGGTATGTTCTGAATGGTATGTTCCGAGTGGTATGTTCCGAATGGTATGTTCTGAATGGTATGTTCCGAGTGGTATGTTCTGAATGGTATGTTCCAACTGGTATGTTCCGGGCATGTTCCAAATGGTATGTTCTGAATGGTATGCTCCGAAAGGTATGTTCCGAATAGTATGTTCCGAAAAGTACGTTCCGAATGGTATGTTCTGAAAGGTAATTTCCGAATGGTGTGTTTCGAACTGGTACTGAGGCTTGTGTTTCGCGTTTTCACGTTGCTATACTGTATATCACTGATCATATAGAATTTACAGTGTGATATTGTATGTCTGTCTGTCTGTCTCTGTCTGTCTCTGTCTGTCTGTGTGTGATAAAAATAATAATTAACGATTTATTGTGAAAGAGCATGGCAGCCGGAAGGCTGAAAATATACAATTACATAATTGGGGACTGGGTCTCCTGATTCACAAATGATATACAGGTAACATAAGTGATACAAATATGATATATAATAATTAGGTGTTGATAATTTTTACAGTGGTTGGGACTGGGCTGTTCCCATAGCAATCAGCACGTGCTCGTATGGGCTGGATGCAGTTGGGCAGGTGTGTGTCACGTGGCCAGGACAGTAGCTTGGGGCAATGCAGGTGTGCTCCATCCTTCAGGTTAGGTGTGTGTCTCTGTGTGTGTGCGTGCGTGCACATGTGTACACATTAAGAACGTCAAGGCAAAGACGTCAAGGTAATATCAGCGCACTCCGCCGGTTACCATGGAAACGTGGACATGCTACCCTCACGCGCCCTGGGCTTTTAGTTAGCCGCATTGCCAACAGATGGCGTTGATCGGAACTCAGTAGCTCACATTTTTTTATCGATAAAGGTAGACGCTTTTCCGTCTTTATTATATATAGTCTTTGGGGTATTCCGTCTGGTCCATGTGCCTTACTCACATCCAGCAACCCAACAAGTGGAGATTATAGGAGAGTGCAAAGGTTCACTAGGAGGAGCAGGAGTAGGAGGGGTAGAGTTGGAATCGTCTAAGGTGGAGTTAGAGGAGAATAAGGTGCCAAAGAGATTGGCTTTATCAGAGAGATAATTGGTTTAAGAGTTATCAGGTCGGAAAAGAGGGAGTGCAGCAGTTATTACAGATGTTTTTGGTTAAGGACCAGAAGGATTTACTAGAAGAAGGGTTAGTTAGTCAGCGGTTTTTCCTTTTATAAAATTCTGCTTGGCCCTACGAAGTGAAGTCTTACAACGATTCCTAGAAGTAATGAATGAGGTGTGGGTAATAGGAGATAGTTTCATAGCTTGATATGCCCGATCTCTCACCCTACATGCAAGAGAACAGGGGCGATCAAACCATGATTATAAAGTGAAAGTTTGGGTAGAAGATAGGATAAATGCACCCATACCACCCAGTATATAACCCCAACAACGCTGCCAGCACAAACCGAGGCGTCCCGAGCGGAAAAGCAACATTCAACCCAGGGAAAGTCGGAGAAGAATTCTCGCAAGGATTGCCAGTTTGCCCTCCGATTGTGCCCTAGTTGGCTTTTAGAGGGGGGGGGGGGGGTGGGGGATGGTCGTGCACAGTTTGGTTTAATAGAAATAATATTGTGATCAGTAGACATTATAGGAGCGGAAATTGAGTACGAATAGTGTGAGGGCTTAGAGGTAAAACAAGATCAAGAGTGTTGGTAAGTTGATCATGTCGATCTGGAACACGTGTAGGGTGTTTAATTATTTGTTTCAGATCATTAAGTAAGGAAAGAGAGGGTGGATCAGCTCCACCTGGGTCATCCATTCCAGAGTCAAGCCACTCTCTGTGATGTAAATTGAAATCCCCTAGGTAGAGGATCTCGGTGTTGGGGTGTGTGGATAGCAAGGTAGTTGGTAATAGGCAGCTACCAAACAGGGAGGTACTACCGCCTGGGAAGATATTGGAAGCATAATGTGTTGTCTATGGTAGACCCTGCTGCTATATGGCATCACGAAAATTGTGACCAAGTCTCAGGTTGTTGATCTGACTTTCTGCCTCAATTACACACAATTGCAGGGTCTCAATTGTTTCACTTACTATTGACAACACAACATACATATATTATTTCTCACTTTTGATCCTTTTTTCATTTTTGTATTTCTTTATGGTTCTTTATTATTATTCCTTTTCACATATCCGTTGAGACATTGTTACATAACTATTTGACAAATTTCATAACCGAATGACAATCTAATATAACTGTTCGTTCATGCTAACGGAAATGATTGACATAAGTTATGAAGTTGACAGACGTGAACAATAAACCGACAGTCTACATATGGTTTGAGAATGTAACAATTGGAGAATGACATACCACCAACAGTTATTTTAGATTCTCATTCGATGTGTGTTCTGTCATTCAGTTATGAAATTTGTCAAATAGTTATGTAACAATGTCTCGACGGGTATGTGAAAAGGTGTATTATTATTATGATTATTATGATTTATTATTATTTTATTATTACTATTATTACTATTATTATTATTATTATTATTATTATTATTATTATTACATTTTCGCCCCTCAGGCCCCGATGTGGGTCAGTGACCTGTGCTCGGGTGGGCTAATCCCTGTAAAAAAAAAAAAAAAAAAAAAAAAAAATAATTACTCGGAGTTCCAAATAGTTGGTAGAGTTGGGAGGGCAGTATGTGTGTTCTTTAATTTGCCTACATGCATTAAGTTGCATGTGTATGATATTTGCTTGCGCTGACGAATTTGAATCTGAACGATTACGCGTATATTCTCAAATTACATGCGAGGAAAAAATTGCCTGCATTCACTAATTTGCAGTCATGCATACTATTGCATGTATGCACGAATACCATCACTGGTAGTACTATTATATTGTACTAGTTTAACAAAAACTGCTTTGTAAAGCATTTTTCCTGTTCTCAATTAGGACACTATATTATATGACCGATCTTAAATTATTTTAAACCTCAGCATCATACCAGTCCCCACAAGTGACCTGTTCCACACAGAGGCCGGGACAACATCCACATGAACATCAGAACGTGGTAATTAGTCTGAAGTTTAGTAGAGCACAAATTGTCACCTTGAAGTTATCAATCATTAAAGGTCAGGCAGTGGTAGATAGCGACGATAATGATGGCTGAGAGACCCTCTCCTATTAAGCTCCCACCTCTCGTGTTACCATTGGTCATGTGGTCGTTATGGTTAGCAGTTACCTGTAGTTTGACTGGGTTAGTTCAGAGTTATGGGAGACCATCGCCAGCCCGAGGGGAAGGGTACTCCTGTGGGGGGAGAGGGGGGGGGGGGAGTGTTACGAGGGCCTCGCGGATTGATCACTTTCTCTCTGTGACGTATTTCAATGTGATGACTGAGTAAAATGTATGCAGAACTATCAAGGAAAATGAAAGAAGACTAAGTGGTGGATCCGAAGGAAATGGATAACAATACGGCATGTGACTTGCAATGAAGTTCTAAACTAATGCGTGATTTTTAACATAAGTAATAGACGAAATGCTGCATAACCAAATTATTTCCTATAGCGGGACAGGGACTGTGAACCTTGTTGAGGTGATGTAGATACAACACTTCCATGATAGCGAGAAGAGATGCTACACTGACTTTGGTTTTACTCACTCGGCCACACCGTGACATCTTTGTTTACTATTTGCTGGATTGTCATATTTATATACAGAACACAAGTGACCTCTCTTGCACTCAGCCACCTTAATGTGACCTGACTACCATCTATATTGGCCTCAATTTAAGAAGTAAGTGAAGTCTGATTTCACCAACCTCTGACCACAACCTTGAACTAACAGATGAAAATAAGAGGCATGACAGAGTAACATACGGATGACGTATTATTATGTGAGGGTGAATATCTATGACCAGTGGAGGAATAGAGAGACTCGTGACTACTTCAAGAAATAGTTGACTGGTGTCAGGTGAGACAAATGTCTCTGTCTTCACTGTTACACGTAGGTCAGGGGTTACTATCCACTGTCAAACAAGTCAGGTGTCACACGTGAGTCGGGGAACATTGTGTCCACTGTTACACCTGGAGACTTGTGTAGTGTTACATCTGGAGACTAGTGTAGTGTACACCTGGAGACTTGTGTACTGCCACACCTAGAGAGTTGTGTAGTGTTGCACCTGGAGGCTTGTGTTGTATTACACCTGTAGACTTGTGTACTGCCACACCTAGAGAGTTGTGTAGT
This sequence comes from Homarus gammarus, assembly GCA_958450375.1. Taxonomy (NCBI): domain Eukaryota; kingdom Metazoa; phylum Arthropoda; class Malacostraca; order Decapoda; family Nephropidae; genus Homarus; species Homarus gammarus. The sequence continues at coordinate 398,733 of CAUDMG010001725.1, read as the reverse complement.
GTTGCACCTGGAAGCTTGTGTTGTATTACACCTGGAGATTTGTGTACTGCCTCACCTGGAGAGTTGTGTAGTGTTGCACCTGGAAGCTTGTTGTATTACACCTGGAGACTTGTGTACTGCTTCACCTGGAGAGTTGTGTAGTGTTGCACCTGGAGGCTTGTGTTGTATTACACCTGTAGACTTGTGTACTGCCTCACCTGGAGATTAGTGTACTGCCACACCGGGAGACTTGTGTACTGCCACACCTGGAGATTAGTGTAGTGTTGTACCTGGAGACTTGGGTAGTGATACACCTGGAGACTTGTGTACTGCCACACGTGGAGACTTGTGTACTGCCACACGTGGAGACTTGTGTACTGCCACACGTGGAGACTTGTGTACTGCCACACGTGGAGACTTGTGTACTGCCACACGTGGAGACTTGTGTACTGCCACACGTGGAGACTTGTGTACTGCCACACGTGGAGACTTGTGCACTGCCACACCTGGAGATTAGTGTAGTGTTGTACCTGGAGACTTGGGTAGTGATACACCTGGAGACTTGTGTACTGCCACACCTGGAGACAGTTGTGTAGTGTTACACCTGGAGAATAGTGCAGTGTTACACCTGAAGTCTTGTGTGGTGTTACACTTGGAGACCAGTGTATTGTCACACCTGGAGACTAATGTAGTGTCACACCTTGGAGACTAGTGTTTGTCACACCTTGGAGACTAGTGTAGTGTCACACCTTGGAGACTAGTGTAGTGTCACACCTTGGAGACTAGTGTAGTGTCACACCTGGAGACTAGTGTAGTGTCACACCTTGGAGACTAGTGTAGTGTCACACCTTGGAGACTTGTGTAGTGTCACACCTTGGAGACTTGTGTAGTGTTACACCTGGAGACTAGTGTAGTGTCACACCTTGGAGACTTGTGTAGTGTCACACCTTGGAGACTAGTGTAGTGTCACACCTTGGAGACTTGTGTAGTGTCACACCTTGGAGACTAGTGTAGTGTCACACCTTGGAGACTTGTGTAGTGTTACACCTGGAGACTTGTGTAGTGTCACACCTTGGAGACTAGTGTAGTGTCACACCTTGGAGACTTGTGTAGTGTTACACCTGGAGACTGGTGTAGTTTTACAAATGGAATACTTGTGTAGTATTGCACCTGGTTGCTTGTGTAGTGTTATATCTGGAAAGGAGTGTACTGCCACACCTGTAGACTTGAGTACTGCCACACCTAGAGACTAGAGTATTGCCACACCTGGAGACTAGTGTACTGCCACACCTAGAGACTTGAGTACTGCCACACCTGGAGACTAGTGTACTGCCACACCTAGAGACTTGAGTACTGCCACACCTGGAGACTAGTGTACTGCCACACCTGGAGACTAGTGTACTGCCACACCTAGAGACTTGAGTACTGCCACACCTGGAGACTAGTGTACTGCCACACCTAGAGACTTGAGTACTGCCACACCTGGAGACTAGTGTACTGCCACACCTAGAGACTAGAGTACTGCCACACCTGGAGACTAGTGTACTGCCACACCTGGAGACTAGTGTACTGCCACACCTGGAGACTAGTGTACTGCCACACCTAGAGACTTGAGTACTGCCACACCTGGAGACTAGTGTACTGCCACACCTAGAGACTAGAGTACTGCCACACCTGTAGACTTGAGTACTGCCACACCTGGAGACTTGAGTACTGCCATACCTGGAGACTAGTGTACTGCCACACCTAGAGACTAGAGTACTGCCACACCTGGAGACTAGTGTACTGCCACACCTAGAGACTTGAGTACTGCCACACCTAGAGACTTGAGTACTGCCACACCTGGAGACTTGAGTACTGCCACACCTGGAGACTTGAGTACTGCCACACCTGGAGACTTGTGTAACGTTACACCTGGAAACGTGTACTGCCACTGAAGACTTGTATAGTGTTATACCTGGAGAATTGTATATTGTTACACCTGGTGACAAGTGTAGTGTTGCACCTGGTGACTTGTGTAGTGTTAATCCTGGAGTCTTGTGTAGTGTTATACCTGGAGACAAGTGTAGTGTTGCACCTGGTGACTTGTGTAGTGTTAATCCTGGAGTCTTGTATAGTGTTACACCTGGAGACAAGTGTAGTGTTGCACCTGGTGACTTGTGTAGTGTTATACCTGGAGACCTCTGTACTTTCACACCTGGAGACTTGTGTGATATTACACTTGGAGACTTGTGTAGTGTTAATCCTGGAGACTTGTATAGTGTTACACCTGGAGACGAGTGTAGTGTTGCATCTGGAGACTCGTTTAGTTTTGCACCTGAAGACTTATTTAGTGTTATTCCCAGAGACTTCCCTAGATTTATACCTGGAGACTTCTGTAGTGTTACATCTGGAGACTTCTGTAGGGTTACACCTGGAGACTGATGTGGTGTTGCACCTGGAGACTGATGTAGTGTTACACCTGGAGACTTCTGTAGGGTTACACCTGGAGATCTGTGTAGTGTTACATCTGGAGATTTCTGTCGCGCTAGTCCTGGAGACTTGTGTATGTATGTGAGGATAGTGGTTTGTGTGTAAGTGTAGTGCTGTGTATGTGAGGGTAGGTCATCATATTTCATCATATTTTTCATCATCAAAACCCCTTTATACCAAAAGTTCCATGGCGAAGGACGAGTGGGACAGACAGGCAGAGATGACTGTCGGGAGTCTCTAGTCACAACTCGGCATATGGGCGTTACAGATAAGATGGTCGTTTATGCACTGGGATCTAGGCAGTAGTGTAATCCGGTCCTGTTTGTGCGACTGAGCAGCTCTTTCGGGGAGCCACTCTTCTCACCCCACATGTGGAGGAGACTAGAAAAGGTGCCTTAAAATAAGCCTGTCTGAAGAACCAACCTGACTGGGCAATCGTACCCAGTAAACTCTTATGGTCGCTGCATGGAACGTCAGGACCCTTCTGGATACTGGCACAAATGAGCGTCCTGAAAGAAGAACCGCCCATGTAGCAAAAGAGCTGGCTAGGTATAACATCGACATAGCAGCCATTAGTGAGTCCCGGCTCCTAGACGAGGGACGACTCTCAGAAAGGGGGTCTGGCTATATCTTCTTCTGGAAGGGTAAGCCTGCTGTGGAGAGAAACCGCATTTATGGAGTTGGCTTTGCCATCCGCCATTGCATCCTACATAGGCTAACTGAAATGCCTGTTGAGATCAAAGAGCGCCTCATGACACTCTGAGTCCCACTGAATCACTCACATCATGCATTTTTCATCAGTGCATACGCCCCAATACTGGATGCAGAGGATGACATCGAGGAGGCCTTTTACGCCGATCTTGACAAGAGTGCTAACCTCTATCCCCTGAGAAGATAAGGTTGTGCCCTTTGGTGACTTTAGTACTAGAGTTGGCGGAGATGCTGACATTTCGCTCGGATTTACAGGGAGGAATGGGCTAGGCAAGTGTAATTTCAACGGCCTACTCCTCCTCAACTCTCGCCAATAATTTTTTAAGGTAGGCTGACAAGTTCGAGGGTGCATGGCAACACCTACGGTCCAAACACTGGCATCTCATTGACTACGCCACTGTCAGAGAATGAGATCGCCGAGATGTCCTCATCACCCGAGCCATGCGTGGCTCAGACCCCTGCGACACTTAACAATGGGTTTCCAGAGCCATGTTCTCACTCCACGGCGAAGGCAACAAACCTCGAGAAGAGGTTTTAACACTAAGCGTCTGGAGGATCCAGCGGGGGCACATGCTTTCAGAGAGCAGCTCGAACATGGCCCGATTAACAACCAGACAACAAACAACCCAAATCTCAGTGCCGAATGGGATATTCTCGACACTGTCATGACTAAAACCTGTACAGAGACCGTAGGCCAAATCGAAAGAATACACCAGGACTGGTTTGATGAAAATGACCCAGAAATCAATGTACTCGTCGATGATAAACGTGCTGCGTTAACTGACTGGCAGAACAACCCTCAGTCTTAAACCAAAGCTGATGCCGCCCTCAAAAAGAAAGTGGCGCCCCCAGCACGAACCTCCCAATCTAAAGAACGATCGGTTTAAAATTAAAGCATGTGAAACAGAAACTTGCAGATTTTTTTTTTTAATTCCACTAAAATATTTTATGGGCCAATCACTCAAAGCGCAACCCCTGTCCACTCATCCGAAGGTAACTCCCTAATTAAAGATTAAGAAGACCTCCTTCAGCGCTGGAAAGAACACTACCATTCGTTGCTCAACCGAAACACCGATATGAATGTCCTGACTACCCAACAGGTCCCTCAGCATCCAGAGCTGACCCACCTCAGCTATCCTCGATCACTGGATTGAGGTAGCTACTGCCACCAAACAGATGAAAAATAACAAAGCCTCAGGGCCTGATGGAATACCAGCCGAGGTATTTAAAGCAGAATGAACTCTGCTTACGAGCCATCTCCATTCTTTCCTAGAGAATATAAGTGGGAAAAGGAGGAAATCCCCCAGACTGTTAAAGACGCCTCCATGGTCAATATTTATAAGAACAAGGGAGACCAGTCGGACTGTGGCAACTACCGCGGGATCTCGCTACTGTCCGTAGCTGGCAAGATTATCTATCGCCCGAGTCCTCCTAAAAAGACTTCTTCCTGAGGCTGTTAACTTCCTCCCAGAATTTTAATGTGGCTTTAGACCATCATGTGGCACCACTGACATGATCGTTGGTTCCCAACAGATATATGAAAAGTGCAGAGAACAGTTTCGTGACCTTTACATGGCCTTCATCGACCTAGCCATGGCCTTCGACTGAGTTAACAGGGAAGCCCTTTGGTGGACCCTCAGCCGTTTTGGCTACCCACCAAAATTCATCGCCATTGTGAGGCAACTCCCCGATGGCATGAACGGCAGTGTCATGCAGAATGGCACCCAGTCTGAGGTCTTCCCCCTCCAAACGGGGGTAAAACAAGAAGGTGTACTGGCACCAACTCTCTCCTGTCCATTTTCTTGGCTGCCTTCCTTACTCGTGCCAATGTAGCCGGCAAGGTAGACATCCAGTACCGGATGAAGGGGGATCTTTTCAACGTAAGACGACTCCAGGCAGGAACAAAGTTGACGGCAGTTTCCATTTCTGAACTTCAGTATGCAGACGACCTTACCCTTGTCGCACACACTGAACGTGACCATCGGGAGATCCTGAACACCTACGCAGATGCTTATGCACACTTCGGCCTTCAGGTGAATGTACGTAAGTCTCGGATTCGCTTTCAGCCTGACCCTGGTTCAGCCACACCTCCACCGTCAATCCAGCTTACCGGTACTACCCTCTCTAATATTATCCACTTTCGGTATCTCGGCTCCCAGCTGTCCAACACCGCGGACATCGACGATGAGATTCAACATCGGATCAAATGTGCACCTCAAGCTTTTGGCAGACTCCATACCCGTGTCTTCAGCTGTAGGAAGCTGAAATTATTTACGAAATTGCACTTATGTCGATCAGTGGTCCTCCCTATCCTGCTATACGGCAGCGAGACATGGATCACATACAGGAGGCTCCTCAATGCACTTGAAAACCTTCACCAACGTAGTCTGCGTTCCATTCTCCGAGTTCGCTGGGAAGACAAGAGAATAAATGCCAATGTTGTCGCTGACACCAACTGTAGGAGCATCGAGGCTACCATTATTCATGAACAGCTACGCATGGAAGGCAGTAGACTGCCAAAGCAGCCACTTTACAGTCACCTAACGAATAGTAAACACAACGCTGGCGGGTAATTGAAAAGGTATAAGGATAGCCCTAAGACAAACTTGAAAAAGTGCCAAATCGACCCTCCATACTTGGGAGACAATTACTCCACACCGTAGCACTTTGAGGAGCACCACGCGAGAAGGGTGTCAATACTTTTGAGTTAACCCGACTGCAAACCAAAGGAGACAAGCACCAACGCCGGAAAGACGCTGCTGCCGCCCCTCATGCACTAGATGTAGCCCTCCACATGTGCAACATCTGTGAACCACTCTGCCGGTCTCATATTGGCTTCTCTAATGACCTCAGAGCTCACTAACGAAGGTGACATCGATAATCACTCCTATCATTTTATCATAGCTGGATGATCGCCATACTGGATTCCGAGTGACAGCTAAGAAAGTAGTAGTAGTGGTGTGTATGTGAGGGTGTGGTGTGTATGTGAAGGTAGGTGTGTATGTGAAGGTAGTGGTGTATATGAAGGTAGTGGTGTATATGTGAGGGTAGTATGTGAGTGTGGTGTGTAT